>CAMRHE010000764.1:0-502214 GCA_947044405.1 Leptodactylus fallax
CATATAGACAGTGTATACATATACACACATATATATCAGGCACATACTGTATACATATACACGCACACATATAGACAGTGTATACATATACACACACATATATATCACAGACACACATATAGACAGTGTATACATACACACACACATATATATCACAGACACATATATAGACACAGTGTATACATACACACACATATATATCACAGACACATATATAGACAGTGTATACATATACACACATATATATCAGGCACATACTGTATACATATACACGCACACATATAGACAGTGTATACATATACACACATATATATCACAGACACACATATAGACAGTGTATACATATACACGCATATATATCACAGACACACATATAGACAGTGTATACATATACACACATATATATCAGGCACATACTGTATACATATACACGCACACATATAGACAGTGTATACATATACACACATATATATCACAGACACACATATAGACAGTGTATACATACACACACACACATATATATCACAGACACATATATAGACACAGTGTATACATACACACACACATATTTATCAGGCACATACTGTATACATATACACGCACACATATAGACAGTGTATACATATACACACATATATATCACAGACACACATATAGACAGTGTATACATATACACACATATATATCACAGACACACATATAGACAGTGTATACATATACACACATATATATCAGGCACATACTGTATACATATACACGCACACATATAGACAGTGTATACATATACACACATATATATCACAGACACACATATAGACAGTGTATACATATACACACATATATATCACAGACACACATATAGACAGTGTATACATATACACACATATATATCAGGCACATACTGTATACATATACACGCACACATATAGACAGTGTATACATATACACACATATATATCACAGACACATATATAGACACAGTGTATACATACACACACATATATATATCAGGCACATACTGTATACACACGCACACATATAGACACAGCGTATACATCTAGCGATTCACTCACACACATTATATAGAGTATATTCATATCCCTATAGGTGGTTATATTAGATAAATGCCAATATATATATATATATATATATATATATATATATCACAGTCTACACAAGCTATGGAGGGTAAAGAGCAGCTGAATGTTGTAATCTCTCTTCTTACCTCACATCCCCCATACCACTAATGGCAATGCTACAGCCACCACACCCAGGGTCACTTACCTCACTGACTCCAGGACCTGCACACTCAGCAAACAACGTATGAAGTTAGAGCAGACTGTAAAGTTGTAGTCACAGAGCGCACGGCACCGCGCTCCTCCCCCAATAACACAGGAAGTACAAACCCTGCTCCCCCCTCCATTCATGTCAATGGGTGGTGCCTGAGTGCTGTGTGTCATAAACTGATACTGGAATCCCTGGAGAGCAGCCCATTAGGACTAGGGCGGCGGGGGGAGGACACGCCCAGCACACTGCATACTGACTGACTGACACATAGTCATACGGTCTATTGGTGCGGGTCAGAAGAATTGGGGCAAAACAAGGATTTTTATGATCTTTCCTTTACATTACAGGACTTAAATTTGATTTTATGCCATGTGCACACAGAGGAGCAGATTTATTGTGGTCACGACGAGCGTCAGCCGTGACATATATCAGAACATATACAATTGTGCAGTTTATTTCAGTTTGCTAGACAAGTGGGTGGAGCAACCGCACACCAAAATTTGGACATAACACTTTCTGGTTCAGCCAAAGACAACTAGTAGGTGTTATAAACTTAGATGTATCAGCCAGCATCAGTCACTGTGATAAACTGGTGCATATTCACATTGCAGCATATTCACATTGGAGCATATTCACATTGGAGCATATTCACATTGCAGCATATTCACATTGGAGCATATTCACATTGCAGCATATTCACATTGGAGCATATTCACATTGGAGCATATTCACATTGCAGCATATTCACATTGGAGCATATTCACATTGCAGCATATTCACATTGGAGCATATTCACATTGCAGTATATTCACATTGGAGCATATTCACATTGGAGCATATTCACATTGCAGCATATTCACATTGGAGCATATTGACATTGGAGCATATTCACATTGCAGCATATTCACATTGGAGCATATTGACATTGGAGCATATTCACATTGCAGCATATTCACATTGGAGCATATTCACATTGGAGCATATTCACATTGGAGCATATTCACATTGCAGTATATTCACATTGCAGTATATTCACATTGGAGCATATTCACATTGGAGCATATTCACATTGCAGTATATTCACATTGCAGCATATTCACATTGGAGCATATTCTCATTGCAGCATATTCACATTGCAGAATATTCACATTGCAGCATATTTATTCACATTGCAGCATATTCACATTGCAGCATATTCACATTGCAGTATATTCACATTGGAGCATATTCACATTGCAGCATATTCACATTGGAGCATATTCACATTGCAGTATATTCACATTGGAGCATATTCACATTGCAGTATATTCACATTGGAGCATATTCACATTGCAGCATATTCACATTGCAGTATATTCACATTGGAGCATATTCACATTGGAGCATATTCACATTGCAGCATATTCACATTGGAGCATATTCACATTGCAGCATATTCACATTGGAGCATATTCACATTGCAGCATATTCACATTGCAGTATATTCACATTGGAGCATATTCACATTGGAGCATATTTATTCACATTGCAGTATATTCACATTGGAGCATACTCACATTGCAGCATATTCACATTGGAGCATATTCACATTGCAGCATATTCACATTGGAGCATATTCACATTGCAGTATATTCACATTGCAGCATATTCACATTGCAGCATATTCACATTGGAGCATATTCACATTGCAGCATATTCACATTGGAGCATATTCACATTGGAGCATATTCACATTGGAGCATATTCACATTGCAGCATATTCACATTGCAGCATATTTATTCACATTGCAGTATATTCACATTGGAGCATATTCACATTGCAGCATATTCACATTGGAGCATATTCACATTGCAGCATATTCACATTGCAGCATATTCACATTGGAGCATATTCACATTGCAGTATATTCACATTGGAGCATATTCACATTGCAGTATATTCACATTGCAGCATATTCACATTGCAGCATATTCACATTGCAGCATATTCACATTGGAGCATATTCACATTGGAGCATATTCACATTGCAGCATATTCACATTGGAGCATATTCACATTGCAGTATATTCACATTGCAGTATATTCACATTGCAGCATATTCACATTGCAGCATATTCACATTGCAGCATATTCACATTGGAGCATATTCACATTGCAGCATATTCACATTGCAGTATATTCACATTGCAGCATATTCACATTGCAGTATATTCACATTGCAGTATATTCACATTGCAGCATATTCACATTGGAGCATATTCACATTGCAGTATATTCACATTGCAGTATATTCACATTGCAGCATATTCACATTGCAGCATATTCACATTGGAGCATATTCACATTGCAGCATATTCACATTGGAGCATATTCACATTGGAGCATATTGACATTGGAGCATATTCACATTGCAGCATATTCACATTGGAGCATATTCAAATTGGAGCATATTCACATTGGAGCATATTCACATTGCAGTATATTCACATTGCAGTATATTCACATTGGAGCATATTCACATTGGAGCATATTCACATTGCAGTATATTCACATTGCAGCATATTCACATTGGAGCATATTCTCATTGCAGCATATTCACATTGCAGAATATTCACATTGCAGCATATTTATTCACATTGCAGCATATTCACATTGCAGCATATTCACATTGCAGTATATTCACATTGGAGCATATTCACATTGCAGCATATTCACATTGGAGCATATTCACATTGCAGTATATTCACATTGGAGCATATTCACATTGCAGTATATTCACATTGGAGCATATTCACATTGCAGCATATTCACATTGCAGTATATTCACATTGGAGCATATTCACATTGGAGCATATTCACATTGCAGCATATTCACATTGGAGCATATTCACATTGCAGCATATTCACATTGGAGCATATTCACATTGCAGCATATTCACATTGCAGTATATTCACATTGGAGCATATTCACATTGGAGCATATTTATTCACATTGCAGTATATTCACATTGGAGCATACTCACATTGCAGCATATTCACATTGGAGCATATTCACATTGCAGCATATTCACATTGGAGCATATTCACATTGCAGTATATTCACATTGCAGCATATTCACATTGCAGCATATTCACATTGGAGCATATTCACATTGCAGCATATTCACATTGGAGCATATTCACATTGGAGCATATTCACATTGGAGCATATTCACATTGCAGCATATTCACATTGCAGCATATTTATTCACATTGCAGTATATTCACATTGGAGCATATTCACATTGCAGCATATTCACATTGGAGCATATTCACATTGCAGCATATTCACATTGCAGCATATTCACATTGGAGCATATTCACATTGCAGTATATTCACATTGGAGCATATTCACATTGCAGTATATTCACATTGCAGCATATTCACATTGGAGCATATTCACATTGGAGCATATTCACATTGCAGCATATTCACATTGGAGCATATTCACATTGCAGTATATTCACATTGCAGTATATTCACATTGCAGCATATTCACATTGCAGCATATTCACATTGGAGCATATTCACATTGCAGCATATTCACATTGCAGTATATTCACATTGCAGCATATTCACATTGCAGTATATTCACATTGCAGTATATTCACATTGCAGCATATTCACATTGGAGCATATTCACATTGCAGTATATTCACATTGCAGTATATTCACATTGCAGCATATTCACATTGCAGCATATTCACATTGGAGCATATTCACATTGCAGCATATTCACATTGGAGCATATTCACATTGGAGCATATTCACATTGGAGCATATTCACATTGGAGCATATTCACATTGCAGCATATTCACATTGGAGCATATTCACATTGCAGTATATTCACATTGCAGCATATTCACATTGGAGCATATTCACATTGCAGCATATTCACATTGGAACATATTCACATTGCAGTATATTCACATTGCAGTATATTCACATTGGAGCATATTCACATTGCAGCATATTCACATTGGAGCATATTGACATTGGAGCATATTCACATTGCAGCATATTCACATTGCAGCATATTCACATTGGAGCATATTCACATTGGAGCATATTCACATTGCAGCATATTCACATTGCAGCATATTCACATTGGAGCATATTCACATTGCAGTATATTCACATTGCAGTATATTCACATTGCAGCATATTCACATTGGAGCATATTCACATTGCAGCATATTCACATTGGAGCATATTCACATTGCAGCATATTCACATTGCAGTATATTCACATTGCAGCATATTCACATTGCAGTATATTCACATTGCAGTATATTCACATTGCAGCATATTCACATTGGAGCATATTCACATTGCAGTATATTCACATTGCAGTATATTCACATTGCAGCATATTCACATTGCAGCATATTCACATTGGAGCATATTCACATTGCAGCATATTCACATTGCAGCATATTCACATTGGAGCATATTTATTCACATTGCAGTATATTCACATTGGAGCATACTCACATTGCAGCATATTCACATTGGAGCATATTCACATTGCAGCATATTCACATTGGAGCATATTCACATTGCAGTATATTCACATTGCAGCATATTCACATTGCAGCATATTCACATTGGAGCATATTCACATTGCAGCATATTCACATTGGAGCATATTCACATTGGAGCATATTCACATTGGAGCATATTCACATTGCAGTATATTCACATTGGAGCATATTCACATTGCAGCATATTCACATTGGAGCATATTCACATTGCAGCATATTCACATTGGAGCATATTCACATTGGAGCATATTCACATTGGAGCATATTCACATTGCAGCATATTCACATTGCAGCATATTTATTCACATTGCAGTATATTCACATTGGAGCATATTCACATTGCAGCATATTCACATTGGAGCATATTCACATTGCAGCATATTCACATTGCAGCATATTCACATTGGAGCATATTCACATTGCAGTATATTCACATTGGAGCATATTCACATTGCAGTATATTCACATTGCAGCATATTCACATTGCAGCATATTCACATTGCAGCATATTCACATTGGAGCATATTCACATTGGAGCATATTCACATTGCAGCATATTCACATTGGAGCATATTCACATTGCAGTATATTCACATTGCAGCATATTCACATTGCAGTATATTCACATTGCAGCATATTCACATTGCAGTATATTCACATTGCAGTATATTCACATTGCAGCATATTCACATTGCAGTATATTCACATTGCAGTATATTCACATTGCCGCATATTCACATTGCAGCATATTCACATTGGAGCATATTCACATTACAGCATATTCACATTGCAGCATATTCACATTGCAGTATATTCACATTGCAGCATATTCACATTGGAGCATATTCACATTGGAGCATATTCACATTGGAGCATATTCACATTGGAGCATATTCACATTGGAGCATATTCACATTGCAGCATATTCACATTGGAGCATATTCACATTGCAGTATATTCACATTGCAGCATATTCACATTGGAGCATATTCACATTGCAGCATATTCACATTGGAACATATTCACATTGCAGTATATTCACATTGCAGTATATTCACATTGGAGCATATTCACATTGCAGCATATTCACATTGCAGCATATTCACATTGGAGCATATTCACATTGGAGCATATTCACATTGCAGCATATTCACATTGCAGCATATTCACATTGGAGCATATTCACATTGCAGTATATTCACATTGCAGTATATTCACATTGCAGCATATTCACATTGCAGCATATTCACATTGGAGCATATTCACATTGCAGCATATTCACATTGCAGCATATTCACATTGGAGCATATTCACATTGCAGTATATTCACATTGCAGTATATTCACATTGGAGCATATTCACATTGCAGCATATTCACATTGCAGTATATTCACATTGCAGCATATTCACATTGCAGTATATTCACATTGGAGCATATTCACATTGCAGCATATTCACATTGGAGCATATTCACATTGCAGTATATTCACATTGCAGTATATTCACATTGGAGCATATTCACATTGCAGCATATTCACATTGCAGTATATTCACATTGCAGTATATTCACATTGCAGTATATTCACATTGCAGCATATTCACATTGCAGCATATTCACATTGGAGCATATTCACATTGCAGCATATTCACATTGCAGCATATTCACATTGGAGCATATTCACATTGCAGTATATTCACATTGCAGTATATTCACATTGGAGCATATTCACATTGCAGCATATTCACATTGCAGTATATTCACATTGCAGCATATTCACATTGGAGCATATTCACATTGCAGCATATTCACATTGCAGCATATTCACATTGGAGCATATTCACATTGCAGTATATTCACATTGCAGTATATTCACATTGGAGCATATTCACATTGCAGCATATTCACATTGGAGCATATTCACATTGCAGTATATTCACATTGCAGTATATTCACATTGCAGCATATTCACATTGCAGCATATTCACATTGGAGCATATTCACATTGCAGCATATTCACATTGCAGCATATTCACATTGGAGCATATTCACATTGCAGTATATTCACATTGCAGTATATTCACATTGGAGCATATTCACATTGCAGCATATTCACATTGCAGTATATTCACATTGCAGCATATTCACATTGGAGCATATTCACATTGCAGCATATTCACATTGCAGCATATTCACATTGGAGCATATTCACATTGGAGCATATTCACATTGCAGTATATTCACATTGCAGCATATTCACATTGGAGCATATTCACATTGCAGCATATTCACATTGCAGCATATTCACATTGGAGCATATTCACATTGCAGTATATTCACATTGCAGTATATTCACATTGGAGCATATTCACATTGCAGCATATTCACATTGCAGTATATTCACATTGCAGCATATTCACATTGGAGCATATTCACATTGCAGCATATTCACATTGCAGCATATTCACATTGGAGCATATTCACATTGCAGTATATTCACATTGCAGCACATTCACATTGGAGCATATTCACATTGCAGCATATTCACATTGCAGCATATTCACATTGGAGCATATTCACATTGCAGTATATTCACATTGCAGTATATTCACATTGCAGTATATTCACATTGCAGCATATTCACATTGCAGTATATTCACATTGCAGCATATTCACATTGGAGCATATTCACATTGCAGCATATTCACATTGGAGCATATTCACATTGCAGTATATTCACATTGCAGTATATTCACATTGGAGCATATTCACATTGCAGCATATTCACATTGCAGTATATTCACATTGCAGCATATTCACATTGCAGTATATTCACATTGGAGCATATTCACATTGCAGCATATTCACATTGGAGCATATTCACATTGCAGTATATTCACATTGCAGTATATTCACATTGGAGCATATTCACATTGCAGCATATTCACATTGCAGTATATTCACATTGCAGTATATTCACATTGCAGTATATTCACATTGCAGCATATTCACATTGCAGCATATTCACATTGGAGCATATTCACATTGCAGCATATTCACATTGCAGCATATTCACATTGGAGCATATTCACATTGCAGTATATTCACATTGCAGTATATTCACATTGGAGCATATTCACATTGCAGCATATTCACATTGCAGTATATTCACATTGCAGCATATTCACATTGGAGCATATTCACATTGCAGCATATTCACATTGCAGCATATTCACATTGGAGCATATTCACATTGCAGTATATTCACATTGCAGTATATTCACATTGGAGCATATTCACATTGCAGCATATTCACATTGGAGCATATTCACATTGCAGTATATTCACATTGCAGTATATTCACATTGCAGCATATTCACATTGCAGCATATTCACATTGGAGCATATTCACATTGCAGCATATTCACATTGCAGCATATTCACATTGGAGCATATTCACATTGCAGTATATTCACATTGCAGTATATTCACATTGGAGCATATTCACATTGCAGCATATTCACATTGCAGTATATTCACATTGCAGCATATTCACATTGGAGCATATTCACATTGCAGCATATTCACATTGCAGCATATTCACATTGGAGCATATTCACATTGGAGCATATTCACATTGCAGTATATTCACATTGCAGCATATTCACATTGGAGCATATTCACATTGCAGCATATTCACATTGCAGCATATTCACATTGGAGCATATTCACATTGCAGTATATTCACATTGCAGTATATTCACATTGGAGCATATTCACATTGCAGCATATTCACATTGCAGTATATTCACATTGCAGCATATTCACATTGGAGCATATTCACATTGCAGCATATTCACATTGCAGCATATTCACATTGGAGCATATTCACATTGCAGTATATTCACATTGCAGCACATTCACATTGGAGCATATTCACATTGCAGCATATTCACATTGCAGCATATTCACATTGGAGCATATTCACATTGCAGTATATTCACATTGCAGTATATTCACATTGCAGTATATTCACATTGCAGCATATTCACATTGCAGTATATTCACATTGCAGCATATTCACATTGGAGCATATTCACATTGCAGCATATTCACATTGCAGTATATTCACATTGGAGCATATTCACATTGCAGCATATTCACATTGCAGCCTATTCAGACTGCGGTGACACCTGGAACTACTAGCATATGTATACAGAAGTGTATGTGCTAACGATTCCTTAGGCTTTCTACCCAGAGCCATGCACTATAGGTTTTGGGTTTTCCATTTCCATACAGATGGATCTACACTACAGCGTGTGATAACTTTCCATACAGCCAATCAATGAGGACGAAGGAACTTTACATCGTGGGAGATTTATTATTTACTGCCATTTGCATCATAAATCATCAAAACTGGCATTTTTGCACCACTCACACCACATCCTGAAGAGGGGTGCAGGGAGCAGGGCCGTCAGCCCAACACATTTATCATCATTTATGTGTACATGTAACTCCAGAAGCACTGCCTGCTAGAGGATGCATGTCATTTATAAGGAGACATGCACCCCCTGTGCAGAGCATATGAAGACTGGTGTACCCACCGCACACTAAACGCTGGCCCTGTGGTCCATGTGCGTGATTGGTTAAATCAAGAGGGGCTTTCCAGGACTGACCCTGTCCTTAGGAACCCAGCACCCCCACACATCAGCTGTTTGAAGAGCCCACGTCCTCTTTTGTGTGCCAATGACGTTACGTTCGTCAGACTCATGGTACTGCTACAACTCAATCCTGTTTAAGTGAATGGGGTCAATCTGAACCACCAAGGACAGCCCCAATGCGAGGTACAGCGTGGAGTATTCAGTATATATGAACATGGACTAACACTGGTGTATCGTATGCCAGTCTTAATAAATGGCCCAACTAGAGCAGGGACCAAGAAATGTAGGAAGATGCTGCGGCCTCTTCATAAATCTGCCTGCCGTCTGTGCACCAGAATGGAGTTACAATAAAGGAGTTATATAATACATCTGACAGACCGAGGGGCTTAAGGCGCACATTGTCATGCTGAGCATGCACGTGTATGGAGGAGTCAGAAGGAATAGCATGTTTAAGCCCTTTTACACTTGTACAATGTAAAGTTATACAGTATATTGTAAGTGGCCTGCAATGGTGGAATACGCTTTATTGTACAATAAAGGAGTTATATAATACATCTGTCAGACCGAGGGGCTTAAGGCGCACATTGTTATGCTGAGCATGCACGTGTATAGAGGTGTCAGAAGGAATAGCATGTTTAAGCCCTTTTACGCTTGTACAATGTAAAGTTATACAGTATATTGTAAGTGGCCTGCAATGGTGGAATACGCTTTATTGTACAATAAAGGAGTTATATAATACATCTGTCAGACCGAGGGGCTTAAGGCGCACATTGTCATGCTGAGCATGCACGTGTATGGAGGAGTCAGAAGGAATAGCATGTTTAAGCCCTTTTACACTTGTACAATGTAGTTATACAGTATATTGTAAGTGGCCTGCAATGGTGGAATACGCTTTATTGTACAATAATGGAGTTATATAATACATCTGTCAGACCGAGAGGCTTAAGGCGCACATTGTCATGCTGAGCATGCACGTGTATGGAGGTGTCAGAAGGAATAGCATGTTTAAGCCCTTTTACACTTGTACAATGTAGTTATACAGTATATTGTAAGTGGCCTGCAATGGTGGAATACGCTTTATTGTACAATAAAGGAGTTATATAATACATCTGTCAGACCGAGGGGCTTAAGGCGCACATTGTTATACTGAGCATGCACGTGTACGGAGGAGTCAGAAGGAATAGCATGTTTAAGCCCTTTTACACTTGTACAATGTAAAGTTATACAGTATATTGTAAGTGGCCTGCAATGGTGGAATACGCTTTATTGTACAATAAAGGAGTTATATAATACATCTGTCAGACCGAGGGGCTTAAGGCGCACATTGTCATGCTGAGCATGCACGTGTATGGAGGAGTCAGAAGGAATAGCATGTTTAAGCCCTTTTACACTTGTACAATGTAGTTATACAGTATATTGTAAGTGGCCTGCAATGGTGGAATACGCTTTATTGTACAATAATGGAGTTATATAATACATCTGTCAGACCGAGAGGCTTAAGGCGCACATTGTCATGCTGAGCATGCACGTGTATGGAGGTGTCAGAAGGAATAGCATGTTTAAGCCCTTTTACACTTGTACAATGTAGTTATACAGTATATTGTAAGTGGCCTGCAATGGTGGAATACGCTTTATTGTACAATAAAGGAGTTATATAATACATCTGTCAGACCGAGGGGCTTAAGGCGCACATTGTTATACTGAGCATGCACGTGTACGGAGGAGTCAGAAGGAATAGCATGTTTAAGCCCTTTTACACTTGTACAATGTAGTTATACAGTATATTGTAAGTGGCCTGCAATGGTGGAATACGCTTTATTGTACAATAAAGGAGTTATATAATACATCTGTCAGACCGAGGGGCTTAAGGCGCACATTGTTATGCTGAGCATGCACGTGTATGGAGGAGTCAGAAGGAATAGCATGTTTAAGCCCTTTTACACTTGTACAATGTAAAGTTATACAGTATATTGTAAGTGGCCTGCAATGGTGGAATACGCTTTATTGTACAATAAAGGAGTTATATAATACATCTGTCAGACCGAGGGGCTTAAGGCGCACCTTGTTATGCTGAGCATGCACGTGTATGGAGGAGTCAGAAGGAATAGCATGTTTAAGCCCTTTTACACTTGTACAATGTAAAGTTATACAGTATATTGTAAGTGGCCTGCAATGTTGGAATACGCTTTATTGTACAATAAAGGAGTTATATAATACATCTGTCAGACCGAGGGGCTTAAGGCGCACATTGTTATGCTGAGCATGCACATGTATAGAGGTGTCAGAAGGAATAGCATGTTTAAGCCCTTTTACGCTTGTACAATGTAAAGTTATACAGTATATTGTAAGTGGCCTGCAATGGTGGAATACGCTTTATTGTACAATAATGGAGTTATATAATACATCTGTCAGACCGAGGGGCTTAAGGCGCACATTGTTATGCTGAGCATGCACATGTATAGAGGTGTCAGAAGGAATAGCATGTTTAAGCCCTTTTACGCTTGTACAATGTAAAGTTATACAGTATATTGTAAGTGGCCTGCAATGGTGGAATACGCTTTATTGTACAATAATGGAGTTATATAATACATCTGTCAGACCGAGGGGCTTAAGGCGCACATTGTCATGCTGAGCATGCACGTGTATGGAGGAGTCAGAAGGAATAGCATGTTTAAGCCCTTTTACACTTGTACAATGTAAAGTTATACAGTATATTGTAAGTGGCCTGCAATGGTGGAATACGCTTTATTGTACAATAAAGGAGTTATATAATACATCTGTCAGACCGAGGGGCTTAAGGCGCACATTGTCATGCTGAGCATGCACGTGTATGGAGGAGTCAGAAGGAATAGCATGTTTAAGCCCTTTTACACTTGTACAATGTAGTTATACAGTATATTGTAAGTGGCCTGCAATGGTGGAATACGCTTTATTGTACAATAAAGGAGTTATATAATACATCTGTCAGACCGAGGGGCTTAAGGCGCACATTGTCATGCTGAGCATGCACATGTATAGAGGTGTCAGAAGGAATAGCATGTTTAAGCCCTTTTACACTTGTACAATGTAAAGTTATACAGTATATTGTAAGTGGCCTGCAATGGTGGAATACGCTTTATTGTACAATAAAGGAGTTATATAATACATCTGTCAGACCGAGGGGCTTAAGGCGCACATTGTCATGCTGAGCATGCACGTGTATGGAGGAGTCAGAAGGAATAGCATGTTTAAGCCCTTTTACACTTGTACAATGTAGTTATACAGTATATTGTAAGTGGCCTGCAATGGTGGAATACGCTTTATTGTACAATAAAGGAGTTATATAATACATCTGTCAGACCGAGGGGCTTAAGGCGCACATTGTTATGCTGAGCATGCACGTGTATAGAGGTGTCAGAAGGAATAGCATGTTTAAGCCCTTTTACGCATGCACAATGTAAAGTTATACAGTATATTGTAAGTTTACTGCAATGGTGGAATACGCTTTATTGTACAATAAAGGAGTTCTATAATACATCTGTCAGACCGAGGGGCTTAAGGCGCACATTGTTATGCTGAGCATGCACGTGTACGGAGGAGTCAGAAGGAATAGCATGTTTAAGCCCTTTTACACTTGTACAATGTAAAGTTATACAGTATATTGTAAGTGGCCTGCAATGGTGGAATACGCTTTATTGTACAATAAAGGAGTTATATAATACATCTGTCAGACCGAGGGGCTTAAGGCGCACATTGTTATGCTGAGCATGCACGTGTACGGAGGAGTCAGAAGGAATAGCATGTTTAAGCCCTTTTACACTTGCACAATGTAGTTATACAGTATATTGTAAGTGGCCTGCAATGGTGGAATACGCTTTATTGTACAATAAAGGAGTTATATAATACATCTGTCAGACCGAGGGGCTTAAGGCGCACATTGTTATGCTGAGCATGCACATGTATAGAGGTGTCAGAAGGAATAGCATGTTTAAGCCCTTTTACGCTTGTACAATGTAAAGTTATACAGTATATTGTAAGTGGCCTGCAATGGTGACATGGGCAGAATACGCTTTATTGTACAATAAAGGAGTTATATAATACATCTGTCAGACCGAGGGGCTTAAGGCGCACATTGTCATGCTGAGCATGCACGTGTATGGAGGAGTCAGAAGGAATAGCATGTTTAAGCACTTTTACACTTGTACAATGTAAAGTTATACAGTATATTGTAAGTGGCCTGCAATGGTGGAATACGCTTTATTGTACAATAAAGGAGTTATATAATACATCTGTCAGACCGAGGGGCTTAAGGCGCACATTGTTATGCTGAGCATGCACGTGTATAGAGGTGTCAGAAGGAATAGCATGTTTAAGCCCTTTTACACTTGTACAATGTAGTTATACAGTATATTGTAAGTGGCCTGCAATGGTGGAATACGCTTTATTGTACAATAAAGGAGTTATATAATACATCTGTCAGACCGAGGGGCTTAAGGCGCACATTGTTATGCTGAGCATGCACATGTATAGAGGTGTCAGAAGGAATAGCATGTTTAAGCCCTTTTACGCTTGTACAATGTAAAGTTATACAGTATATTGTAAGTGGCCTGCAATGGTGACATGGGCAGAATACGCTTTATTGTACAATAAAGGAGTTATATAATACATCTGTCAGACCGAGGGGCTTAAGGCGCACATTGTTATGCTGAGCATGCACGTGTACGGAGGAGTCAGAAGGAATAGCATGTTTAAGCACTTTTACACTTGTACAATGTAGTTATACAGTATATTGTAAGTGGCCTGCAATGGTGGAATACGCTTTATTGTACAATAAAGGAGTTATATAATACATCTGTCAGACCGAGGGGCTTAAGGCGCACATTGTTATGCTGAGCATGCACGTGTATAGAGGTGTCAGAAGGAATAGCATGTTTAAGCCCTTTTACGCTTGCACAATGTAAAGTTATACAGTATATTGTAAGTTTACTGCAATGGTGGAATACGCTTTATTGTACAATAAAGGAGTTATATAATACATCTGTCAGACCGAGGGGCTTAAGGCGCACATTGTTATGCTGAGCATGCACGTGTATGGAGGAGTCAGAAGGAATAGCATGTTTAAGCCCTTTTACACTTGTACAATGTAGTTATACAGTATATTGTAAGTGGCCTGCAATGGTGGAATACGCTTTATTGTACAATAAAGGAGTTATATAATACATCTGTCAGACCGAGGGGCTTAAGGCGCACATTGTTATACTGAGCATGCACGTGTACGGAGCAGTCAGAAGGAATAGCATGTTTAAGCCCTTTTACACTTGTACAATGTAAAGTTATACAGTATATTGTAAGTGGCCTGCAATGGTGGAATACGCTTTATTGTACAATAATGGAGTTATATAATACATCTGTCAGACCGAGGGGCTTAAGGCGCACATTGTTATGCTGAGCATGCACGTGTACGGAGGAGTCAGAAGGAATAGCATGTTTAAGCCCTTTTACACTTGTACAATGTAGTTATACAGTATATTGTAAGTGGCCTGCAATGGTGGAATACGCTTTATTGTACAATAAAGGAGTTATATAATACATCTGTCAGACCGAGGGGCTTAAGGCGCACATTGTTATGCTGAGCATGCACGTGTATGGAGGAGTCAGAAGGAATAGCATGTTTAAGCCCTTTTACACTTGTACAATGTAAAGTTATACAGTATATTGTAAGTGGCCTGCAATGGTGGAATACGCTTTATTGTACAATAAAGGAGTTATATAATACATCTGTCAGACCGAGGGGCTTAAGGCGCACATTGTTATACTGAGCATGCACGTGTATGGAGGAGTCAGAAGGAATAGCATGTTTAAGCCCTTTTACACTTGTACAATGTAAAGTTATACAGTATATTGTAAGTGGCCTGCAATGGTGGAATACGCTTTATTGTACAATAAAGGAGTTATATAATACATCTGTCAGACCGAGGGGCTTAAGGCGCACATTGTCATGCTGAGCATGCACGTGTATGGAGGAGTCAGAAGGAATAGCATGTTTAAGCCCTTTTACACTTGTACAATGTAAAGTTATACAGTATATTGTAAGTGGCCTGCAATGGTGGAATACGCTTTATTGTACAATAAAGGAGTTATATAATACATCTGTCAGACCGAGGGGCTTAAGGCGCACATTGTTATACTGAGCATGCACGTGTATAGAGGTGTCAGAAGGAATAGCATGTTTAAGCCCTTTTACACTTGTACAATGTAGTTATACAGTATATTGTAAGTGGCCTGCAATGGTGGAATACGCTTTATTGTACAATAAAGGAGTTATATAATACATCTGTCAGACCGAGGGGCTTAAGGCGCACATTGTCATGCTGAGCATGCACGTGTATGGAGGAGTCAGAAGGAATAGCATGTTTAAGCCCTTTTACGCATGCACAATGTAAAGTTATACAGTATATTGTAAGTTTACTGCAATGGTGGAATACGCTTTATTGTACAATAAAGGAGTTCTATAATACATCTGTCAGACCGAGGGGCTTAAGGCGCACATTGTTATGCTGAGCATGCACGTGTACGGAGGAGTCAGAAGGAATAGCATGTTTAAGCCCTTTTACACTTGTACAATGTAAAGTTATACAGTATATTGTAAGTGGCCTGCAATGGTGGAATACGCTTTATTGTACAATAAAGGAGTTATATAATACATCTGTCAGACCGAGGGGCTTAAGGCGCACATTGTTATGCTGAGCATGCACGTGTATAGAGGTGTCAGAAGGAATAGCATGTTTAAGCCCTTTTACACTTGTACAATGTAGTTATACAGTATATTGTAAGTTTACTGCAATGGTGGAATACGCTTTATTGTACAATAAAGGAGTTATATAATACATCTGTCAGACCGAGGGGCTTAAGGCGCACATTGTTATGCTGAGCATGCACATGTATAGAGGTGTCAGAAGGAATAGCATGTTTAAGCCCTTTTACGCTTGTACAATGTAAAGTTATACAGTATATTGTAAGTGGCCTGCAATGGTGACATGGGCAGAATACGCTTTATTGTACAATAAAGGAGTTATATAATACATCTGTCAGACCGAGGGGCTTAAGGCGCACATTGTCATGCTGAGCATGCACGTGTATGGAGGAGTCAGAAGGAATAGCATGTTTAAGCACTTTTACACTTGTACAATGTAAAGTTATACAGTATATTGTAAGTGGCCTGCAATGGTGGAATACGCTTTATTGTACAATAAAGGAGTTATATAATACATCTGTCAGACCGAGGGGCTTAAGGCGCACATTGTTATGCTGAGCATGCACGTGTACGGAGGAGTCAGAAGGAATAGCATGTTTAAGCACTTTTACACTTGTACAATGTAGTTATACAGTATATTGTAAGTGGCCTGCAATGGTGGAATACGCTTTATTGTACAATAAAGGAGTTATATAATACATCTGTCAGACCGAGGGGCTTAAGGCGCACATTGTTATGCTGAGCATGCACGTGTATAGAGGTGTCAGAAGGAATAGCATGTTTAAGCCCTTTTACGCTTGCACAATGTAAAGTTATACAGTATATTGTAAGTTTACTGCAATGGTGGAATACGCTTTATTGTACAATAAAGGAGTTATATAATACATCTGTCAGACCGAGGGGCTTAAGGCGCACATTGTTATGCTGAGCATGCACGTGTATGGAGGAGTCAGAAGGAATAGCATGTTTAAGCCCTTTTACACTTGTACAATGTAGTTATACAGTATATTGTAAGTGGCCTGCAATGGTGGAATACGCTTTATTGTACAATAAAGGAGTTATATAATACATCTGTCAGACCGAGGGGCTTAAGGCGCACATTGTTATACTGAGCATGCACGTGTACGGAGCAGTCAGAAGGAATAGCATGTTTAAGCCCTTTTACACTTGTACAATGTAAAGTTATACAGTATATTGTAAGTGGCCTGCAATGGTGGAATACGCTTTATTGTACAATAATGGAGTTATATAATACATCTGTCAGACCGAGGGGCTTAAGGCGCACATTGTTATGCTGAGCATGCACGTGTACGGAGGAGTCAGAAGGAATAGCATGTTTAAGCCCTTTTACACTTGTACAATGTAGTTATACAGTATATTGTAAGTGGCCTGCAATGGTGGAATACGCTTTATTGTACAATAAAGGAGTTATATAATACATCTGTCAGACCGAGGGGCTTAAGGCGCACATTGTTATACTGAGCATGCACGTGTACGGAGCAGTCAGAAGGAATAGCATGTTTAAGCCCTTTTACACTTGTACAATGTAAAGTTATACAGTATATTGTAAGTGGCCTGCAATGGTGGAATACGCTTTATTGTACAATAAAGGAGTTATATAATACATCTGTCAGACCGAGGGGCTTAAGGCGCACATTGTTATGCTGAGCATGCACGTGTATAGAGGTGTCAGAAGGAATAGCATGTTTAAGCCCTTTTACGCTTGCACAATGTAAAGTTATACAGTATATTGTAAGTTTACTGCAATGGTGGAATACGCTTTATTGTACAATAAAGGAGTTATATAATACATCTGTCAGACCGAGGGGCTTAAGGCGCACATTGTTATGCTGAGCATGCACGTGTATGGAGGAGTCAGAAGGAATAGCATGTTTAAGCCCTTTTACACTTGTACAATGTAGTTATACAGTATATTGTAAGTGGCCTGCAATGGTGGAATACGCTTTATTGTACAATAAAGGAGTTATATAATACATCTGTCAGACCGAGGGGCTTAAGGCGCACATTGTTATACTGAGCATGCACGTGTACGGAGCAGTCAGAAGGAATAGCATGTTTAAGCCCTTTTACACTTGTACAATGTAAAGTTATACAGTATATTGTAAGTGGCCTGCAATGGTGGAATACGCTTTATTGTACAATAATGGAGTTATATAATACATCTGTCAGACCGAGGGGCTTAAGGCGCACATTGTTATGCTGAGCATGCACGTGTACGGAGGAGTCAGAAGGAATAGCATGTTTAAGCCCTTTTACACTTGTACAATGTAAAGTTATACAGTATATTGTAAGTGGCCTGCAATGGTGGAATACGCTTTATTGTACAATAAAGGAGTTATATAATACATCTGTCAGACCAAGGGGCTTAAGGCGCACATTGTTATACTGAGCATGCACGTGTATGGAGGAGTCAGAAGGAATAGCATGTTTAAGCCCTTTTACACTTGTACAATGTAGTTATACAGTATATTGTAAGTGGCCTGCAATGGTGGAATACGCTTTATTGTACAATAAAGGAGTTATATAATACATCTGTCAGACCGAGGGGCTTAAGGCGCACATTGTTATGCTGAGCATGCACGTGTACGGAGGAGTCAGAAGGAATAGCATGTTTAAGCCCTTTTACACTTGTACAATGTAAAGTTATACAGTATATTGTAAGTGGCCTGCAATGGTGGAATACGCTTTATTGTACAATAAAGGAGTTATATAATACATCTGTCAGACCGAGGGGCTTAAGGCGCACATTGTCATGCTGAGCATGCACGTGTATGGAGGAGTCAGAAGGAATAGCATGTTTAAGCCCTTTTACACTTGTACAATGTAGTTATACAGTATATTGTAAGTGGCCTGCAATGGTGGAATACGCTTTATTGTACAATAAAGGAGTTATATAATACATCTGTCAGACCGAGGGGCTTAAGGCGCACATTGTTATGCTGAGCATGCACGTGTATAGAGGTGTCAGAAGGAATAGCATGTTTAAGCCCTTTTACGCTTGCACAATGTAAAGTTATACAGTATATTGTAAGTTTACTGCAATGGTGGAATACGCTTTATTGTACAATAAAGGAGTTATATAATACATCTGTCAGACCGAGGGGCTTAAGGCGCACATTGTCATGCTGAGCATGCACGTGTATGGAGGAGTCAGAAGGAATAGCATGTTTAAGCCCTTTTACACTTGTACAATGTAGTTATACAGTATATTGTAAGTGGCCTGCAATGGTGGAATACGCTTTATTGTACAATAAAGGAGTTATATAATACATCTGTCAGACCGAGGGGCTTAAGGCGCACATTGTCATGCTGAGCATGCACGTGTATAGAGGTGTCAGAAGGAATAGCATGTTTAAGCCCTTTTACACTTGTACAATGTAGTTATACAGTATATTGTAAGTGGCCTGCAATGGTGGAATACGCTTTATTGTACAATAAAGGAGTTATATAATACATCTGTCAGACCGAGGGGCTTAAGGCGCACATTGTTATGCTGAGCATGCACGTGTATGGAGGAGTCAAAAGGAATAGCATGTTTAAGCCCTTTTACACTTGTACAATGTAAAGTTATACAGTATATTGTAAGTGGCCTGCAATGGTGGAATACGCTTTATTGTACAATAAAGGAGTTATATAATACATCTGTCAGACCGAGGGGCTTAAGGCGCACATTGTTATGCTGAGCATGCACGTGTATAGAGGTGTCAGAAGGAATAGCATGTTTAAGCCCTTTTACGCTTGCACAATGTAAAGTTATACAGTATATTGTAAGTTTACTGCAATGGTGGAATACGCTTTATTGTACAATAAAGGAGTTATATAATACATCTGTCAGACCGAGGGGCTTAAGGCGCACATTGTTATGCTGAGCATGCACGTGTACGGAGGAGTCAGAAGGAATAGCATGTTTAAGCCCTTTTACACTTGTACAATGTAGTTATACAGTATATTGTAAGTGGCCTGCAATGGTGGAATACGCTTTATTGTACAATAATGGAGTTATATAATACATCTGTCAGACCAAGGGGCTTAAGGCGCACATTGTTATGCTAAGCATGCACGTGTATAGAGGTGTCAGAAGGAATAGCATGTTTAAGCCCTTTTACACTTGTACAATGTAAAGTTATACAGTATATTGTAAGTGGCCTGCAATGGTGGAATACGCTTTATTGTACAATAAAGGAGTTATATAATACATCTGTCAGACCGAGGGGCTTAAGGCGCACATTGTTATGCTGAGCATGCACGTGTACGGAGGAGTCAGAAGGAATAGCATGTTTAAGCCCTTTTACACTTGTACAATGTAGTTATACAGTATATTGTAAGTTTACTGCAATGGTGGAATACGCTTTATTGTACAATAAAGGAGTTATATAATACATCTGTCAGACTGAGGGGCTTAAGGCGCACATTGTTATGCTGAGCATGCACGTGTATAGAGGTGTCAGAAGGAATAGCATGTTTAAGCCCTTTTACACTTGTACAATGTAAAGTTATACAGTATATTGTAAGTGGCCTGCAATGGTGGAATACGCTTTATTGTACAATAAAGGAGTTATATAATACATCTGTCAGACCGAGGGGCTTAAGGCGCACATTGTTATGCTGAGCATGCACGTGTATAGAGGTGTCAGAAGGAATAGCATGTTTAAGCCCTTTTACACTTGCACAATGTAGTTATACAGTATATTGTAAGTGGCCTGCAATGGTGGAATACGCTTTATTGTACAATAAAGGAGTTATATAATACATCTGTCAGACCAAGGGGCTTAAGGCGCACATTGTTATACTGAGCATGCACGTGTATGGAGGAGTCAGAAGGAATAGCATGTTTAAGCACTTTTACACTTGTACAATGTAGTTATACAGTATATTGTAAGTGGCCTGCAATGGTGGAATACGCTTTATTGTACAATAATGGAGTTATATAATACATCTGTCAGACCGAGGGGCTTAAGGCGCACATTGTTATGCTGAGCATGCACGTGTATGGAGGAGTCAAAAGGAATAGCATGTTTAAGCCCTTTTACACTTGTACAATGTAAAGTTATACAGTATATTGTAAGTGGCCTGCAATGGTGGAATACGCTTTATTGTACAATAAAGGAGTTATATAATACATCTGTCAGACCGAGGGGCTTAAGGCGCACATTGTCATGCTGAGCATGCACGTGTATGGAGGAGTCAGAAGGAATAGCATGTTTAAGCCCTTTTACACTTGTACAATGTAGTTATACAGTATATTGTAAGTTTACTGCAATGGTGGAATACGCTTTATTGTACAATAAAGGAGTTATATAATACATCTGTCAGACCGAGGGGCTTAAGGCGCACATTGTTATACTGAGCATGCACGTGTACGGAGGAGTCAGAAGGAATAGCATGTTTAAGCCCTTTTACGCTTGTACAATGTAAAGTTATACAGTATATTGTAAGTGGCCTGCAATGGTGGAATACGCTTTATTGTACAATAATGGAGTTATATAATACATCTGTCAGACCAAGGGGCTTAAGGCGCACATTGTTATACTGAGCATGCACGTGTACGGAGGAGTCAGAAGGAATAGCATGTTTAAGCCCTTTTACACTTGTACAATGTAAAGTTATACAGTATATTGTAAGTGGCCTGCAATGGTGGAATACGCTTTATTGTACAATAAAGGAGTTATATAATACATCTGTCAGACCGAGGGGCTTAAGGCGCACATTGTTATGCTGAGCATGCACGTGTACGGAGGAGTCAGAAGGAATAGCATGTTTAAGCCCTTTTACACTTGTACAATGTAGTTATACAGTATATTGTAAGTGGCCTGCAATGGTGACATGGGCAGAATACGCTTTATTGTACAATAAAGGAGTTATATAATACATCTGTCAGACCGAGGGGCTTAAGGCGCACATTGTCATGCTGAGCATGCACGTGTATGGAGGAGTCAGAAGGAATAGCATGTTTAAGCCCTTTTACACTTGTACAATGTAGTTATACAGTATATTGTAAGTGGCCTGCAATGGTGGAATACGCTTTATTGTACAATAAAGGAGTTATATAATACATCTGTCAGACCGAGGGGCTTAAGGCGCACATTGTTATGCTGAGCATGCACGTGTATGGAGGAGTCAAAAGGAATAGCATGTTTAAGCCCTTTTACACTTGTACAATGTAAAGTTATACAGTATATTGTAAGTGGCCTGCAATGGTGGAATACGCTTTATTGTACAATAAAGGAGTTATATAATACATCTGTCAGACCGAGGGGCTTAAGGCGCACATTGTTATGCTGAGCATGCACGTGTATGGAGGAGTCAGAAGGAATAGCATGTTTAAGCCCTTTTACACTTGTACAATGTAAAGTTATACAGTATATTGTAAGTGGCCTGCAATGGTGGAATACGCTTTATTGTACAATAAAGGAGTTATATAATACATCTGTCAGACCGAGGGGCTTAAGGCGCACATTGTCATGCTGAGCATGCACGTGTATGGAGGAGTCAGAAGGAATAGCATGTTTAAGCCCTTTTACACTTGTACAATGTAGTTATACAGTATATTGTAAGTGGCCTGCAATGGTGGAATACGCTTTATTGTACAATAAAGGAGTTATATAATACATCTGTCAGACCGAGGGGCTTAAGGCGCACATTGTTATGCTGAGCATGCACGTGTATGGAGGAGTCAGAAGGAATAGCATGTTTAAGCCCTTTTACGCTTGCACAATGTAAAGTTATACAGTATATTGTAAGTTTACTGCAATGGTGGAATACGCTTTATTGTACAATAAAGGAGTTATATAATACATCTGTCAGACCAAGGGGCTTAAGGCGCACATTGTTATGCTGAGCATGCACGTGTATGGAGGAGTCAGAAGGAATAGCATGTTTAAGCCCTTTTACACTTGTACAATGTAAAGTTATACAGTATATTGTAAGTGGCCTGCAATGGTGGAATACGCTTTATTGTACAATAAAGGAGTTATATAATACATCTGTCAGACCGAGGGGCTTAAGGCGCACATTGTTATACTGAGCATGCACGTGTACGGAGGAGTCAGAAGGAATAGCATGTTTAAGCCCTTTTACGCTTGTACAATGTAAAGTTATACAGTATATTGTAAGTGGCCTGCAATGGTGGAATACGCTTTATTGTACAATAAAGGAGTTATATAATACATCTGTCAGACCGAGGGGCTTAAGGCGCACATTGTTATGCTGAGCATGCACGTGTATAGAGGTGTCAGAAGGAATAGCATGTTTAAGCCCTTTTACACTTGCACAATGTAGTTATACAGTATATTGTAAGTGGCCTGCAATGGTGGAATACGCTTTATTGTACAATAAAGGAGTTATATAATACATCTGTCAGACCAAGGGGCTTAAGGCGCACATTGTTATACTGAGCATGCACGTGTATGGAGGAGTCAGAAGGAATAGCATGTTTAAGCACTTTTACACTTGTACAATGTAGTTATACAGTATATTGTAAGTGGCCTGCAATGGTGGAATACGCTTTATTGTACAATAATGGAGTTATATAATACATCTGTCAGACCGAGGGGCTTAAGGCGCACATTGTTATGCTGAGCATGCACGTGTATGGAGGAGTCAAAAGGAATAGCATGTTTAAGCCCTTTTACACTTGTACAATGTAAAGTTATACAGTATATTGTAAGTGGCCTGCAATGGTGGAATACGCTTTATTGTACAATAAAGGAGTTATATAATACATCTGTCAGACCGAGGGGCTTAAGGCGCACATTGTCATGCTGAGCATGCACGTGTATGGAGGAGTCAGAAGGAATAGCATGTTTAAGCCCTTTTACACTTGTACAATGTAGTTATACAGTATATTGTAAGTTTACTGCAATGGTGGAATACGCTTTATTGTACAATAAAGGAGTTATATAATACATCTGTCAGACCGAGGGGCTTAAGGCGCACATTGTTATACTGAGCATGCACGTGTACGGAGGAGTCAGAAGGAATAGCATGTTTAAGCCCTTTTACGCTTGTACAATGTAAAGTTATACAGTATATTGTAAGTGGCCTGCAATGGTGGAATACGCTTTATTGTACAATAATGGAGTTATATAATACATCTGTCAGACCAAGGGGCTTAAGGCGCACATTGTTATACTGAGCATGCACGTGTACGGAGGAGTCAGAAGGAATAGCATGTTTAAGCCCTTTTACACTTGTACAATGTAAAGTTATACAGTATATTGTAAGTGGCCTGCAATGGTGGAATACGCTTTATTGTACAATAAAGGAGTTATATAATACATCTGTCAGACCGAGGGGCTTAAGGCGCACATTGTTATGCTGAGCATGCACGTGTACGGAGGAGTCAGAAGGAATAGCATGTTTAAGCCCTTTTACACTTGTACAATGTAGTTATACAGTATATTGTAAGTGGCCTGCAATGGTGACATGGGCAGAATACGCTTTATTGTACAATAAAGGAGTTATATAATACATCTGTCAGACCGAGGGGCTTAAGGCGCACATTGTCATGCTGAGCATGCACGTGTATGGAGGAGTCAGAAGGAATAGCATGTTTAAGCCCTTTTACACTTGTACAATGTAGTTATACAGTATATTGTAAGTGGCCTGCAATGGTGGAATACGCTTTATTGTACAATAAAGGAGTTATATAATACATCTGTCAGACCGAGGGGCTTAAGGCGCACATTGTTATGCTGAGCATGCACGTGTATGGAGGAGTCAAAAGGAATAGCATGTTTAAGCCCTTTTACACTTGTACAATGTAAAGTTATACAGTATATTGTAAGTGGCCTGCAATGGTGGAATACGCTTTATTGTACAATAAAGGAGTTATATAATACATCTGTCAGACCGAGGGGCTTAAGGCGCACATTGTTATGCTGAGCATGCACGTGTATGGAGGAGTCAGAAGGAATAGCATGTTTAAGCCCTTTTACACTTGTACAATGTAAAGTTATACAGTATATTGTAAGTGGCCTGCAATGGTGGAATACGCTTTATTGTACAATAAAGGAGTTATATAATACATCTGTCAGACCGAGGGGCTTAAGGCGCACATTGTCATGCTGAGCATGCACGTGTATGGAGGAGTCAGAAGGAATAGCATGTTTAAGCCCTTTTACACTTGTACAATGTAGTTATACAGTATATTGTAAGTGGCCTGCAATGGTGGAATACGCTTTATTGTACAATAAAGGAGTTATATAATACATCTGTCAGACCGAGGGGCTTAAGGCGCACATTGTTATGCTGAGCATGCACGTGTATGGAGGAGTCAGAAGGAATAGCATGTTTAAGCCCTTTTACGCTTGCACAATGTAAAGTTATACAGTATATTGTAAGTTTACTGCAATGGTGGAATACGCTTTATTGTACAATAAAGGAGTTATATAATACATCTGTCAGACCAAGGGGCTTAAGGCGCACATTGTTATGCTGAGCATGCACGTGTATGGAGGAGTCAGAAGGAATAGCATGTTTAAGCCCTTTTACACTTGTACAATGTAAAGTTATACAGTATATTGTAAGTGGCCTGCAATGGTGGAATACGCTTTATTGTACAATAAAGGAGTTATATAATACATCTGTCAGACCGAGGGGCTTAAGGCGCACATTGTTATACTGAGCATGCACGTGTATAGAGGTGTCAGAAGGAATAGCATGTTTAAGCCCTTTTACGCTTGTACAATGTAAAGTTATACAGTATATTGTAAGTGGCCTGCAATGGTGGAATACGCTTTATTGTACAATAAAGGAGTTATATAATACATCTGTCAGACCGAGGGGCTTAAGGCGCACATTGTTATGCTGAGCATGCACGTGTATGGAGGAGTCAGAAGGAATAGCATGTTTAAGCCCTTTTACACTTGTACAATGTAGTTATACAGTATATTGTAAGTGGCCTGCAATGGTGGAATACGCTTTATTGTACAATAAAGGAGTTATATAATACATCTGTCAGACCAAGGGGCTTAAGGAGCACATTGTTATGCTGAGCATGCACGTGTACGGAGGAGTCAGAAGGAATAGCATGTTTAAGCCCTTTTACACTTGTACAATGTAAAGTTATACAGTATATTGTAAGTGGCCTGCAATGGTGGAATACGCTTTATTGTACAATAAAGGAGTTATATAATACATCTGTCAGACCGAGGGGCTTAAGGCGCACATTGTTATACTGAGCATGCACGTGTATGGAGGAGTCAGAAGGAATAGCATGTTTAAGCACTTTTACACTTGTACAATGTAGTTATACAGTATATTGTAAGTGGCCTGCAATGGTGGAATACGCTTTATTGTACAATAAAGGAGTTATATAATACATCTGTCAGACCGAGGGGCTTAAGGCGCACATTGTTATGCTGAGCATGCACGTGTATGGAGGAGTCAGAAGGAATAGCATGTTTAAGCCCTTTTACACTTGTACAATGTAGTTATACAGTATATTGTAAGTGGCCTGCAATGGTGGAATACGCTTTATTGTACAATAAAGGAGTTATATAATACATCTGTCAGACCGAGGGGCTTAAGGCGCACATTGTTATGCTGAGCATGCACGTGTATAGAGGTGTCAGAAGGAATAGCATGTTTAAGCCCTTTTACACTTGTACAATGTAGTTATACAGTATATTGTAAGTTGCCTGCAATGGTGGAATACGCTTTATTGTACAATAAAGGAGTTATATAATACATCTGACAGACCGAGGGGCTTAAGGCGCACATTGTTATACTGAGCATGCACGTGTACGGAGGAGTCAGAAGGAATAGCATGTTTAAGCCCTTTTACACTTGTACAATGTAAAGTTATACAGTATATTGTAAGTGGCCTGCAATGGTGGAATACGCTTTATTGTACAATAAAGGAGTTATATAATACATCTGTCAGACCGAGGGGCTTAAGGCGCACATTGTTATGCTGAGCATGCACGTGTATGGAGGAGTCAGAAGGAATAGCATGTTTAAGCACTTTTACACTTGTACAATGTAGTTATACAGTATATTGTAAGTGGCCTGCAATGGTGGAATACGCTTTATTGTACAATAATGGAGTTATATAATACATCTGTCAGACCAAGGGGCTTAAGGCGCACATTGTTATACTGAGCATGCACGTGTACGGAGGAGTCAGAAGGAATAGCATGTTTAAGCCCTTTTACACTTGTACAATGTAAAGTTATACAGTATATTGTAAGTGGCCTGCAATGGTGGAATACGCTTTATTGTACAATAAAGGAGTTATATAATACATCTGTCAGACCGAGGGGCTTAAGGCGCACATTGTCATGCTGAGCATGCACGTGTATGGAGGAGTCAGAAGGAATAGCATGTTTAAGCACTTTTACACTTGTACAATGTAGTTATACAGTATATTGTAAGTGGCCTGCAATGGTGGAATACGCTTTATTGTACAATAATGGAGTTATATAATACATCTGTCAGACCGAGGGGCTTAAGGCGCACATTGTTATACTGAGCATGCACGTGTACGGAGGAGTCAGAAGGAATAGCATGTTTAAGCCCTTTTACACTTGTACAATGTAGTTATACAGTATATTGTAAGTGGCCTGCAATGGTGGAATACGCTTTATTGTACAATAATGGAGTTATATAATACATCTGTCAGACCGAGGGGCTTAAGGCGCACATTGTTATGCTGAGCATGCACGTGTATAGAGGAGTCAGAAGGAATAGCATGTTTAAGCCCTTTTACACTTGTACAATGTAGTTATACAGTATATTGTAAGTGGCCTGCAATGGTGGAATACGCTTTATTGTACAATAAAGGAGTTATATAATACATCTGTCAGACCGAGGGGCTTAAGGCGCACATTGTCATGCTGAGCATGCACGTGTATGGAGGAGTCAGAAGGAATAGCATGTTTAAGCCCTTTTACACTTGTACAATGTAGTTATACAGTATATTGTAAGTGGCCTGCAATGGTGGAATACGCTTTATTGTACAATAATGGAGTTATATAATACATCTGTCAGACCAAGGGGCTTAAGGCGCACATTGTTATACTGAGCATGCACGTGTACGGAGGAGTCAGAAGGAATAGCATGTTTAAGCCCTTTTACACTTGTACAATGTAGTTATACAGTATATTGTAAGTGGCCTGCAATGGTGGAATACGCTTTATTGTACAATAAATACAGGTCTAGAAATAAGTCCCCGGATGCCCAGATTAAGTTGTACGCCAATGCCTACACGCTTTATTATAGTATTGTGACTCCATTATAAGAGGGGTAGAGGACGCTAAGGAAAGATTGCTTCTCTGTGGATTTTCTGCTTTGATATTTGTAGTCAGGGATCGGGAACACACACCAGAAATGTCCGCTCACTGTATACTAATCCTGTGGAGTATACACAAACATGCAGTCATAAGAAGGGGTACTCCGCTTCCACACATAGCTCACCTGTCACACTAGGCTGCACAGGGGTGAAGCGACCCCTACAATTGCACATATAGACACACAGAATCACTATGAGACGCCACGTACAACTAGCACATAAAAGGGGTAACACGAGATTTGTGGGGACGTTACAGCCAAAGGACAATCTTATTACATTTTAGATTTAATATACACAAACCCTACAATGCTTTTAACCATAAAATGGAATAACAATGGTGAATAAAGTACAGACCTGTTTAAGTCTGGCGGTGGAGCGCCACAGAAGATGGGGCTCCAAACAATCTGACCCAGAGGCCGTGCATCCCCTCACATTTATGGACCTTCAAGTCTCCTCCCACCTGTGATGTCATAATGTTTTCTTTGTTCAAAATATCGAGCTTTGATCAGCAAGCTCCCAGATCATCCAACGTTGCATACCCTATACCCATAAATGAAGAAACCCATAACTATAAGGAAATCCCTAAAGAGACCCAGAACTCATAACACTATATATATATTTATCTCACTTGTATTTAACTGCACAAATATGTATCACATAAGACAACAATCAGGGTCGGTTTTAGACAAAGTGGGGTCCTGGGCAAAATTAAAAGCGGGGCCCCAAATGCTGATATGCAAACAACACCACCGTCTTCCAGTCGCAACCCCTATAATAACGCCTCCTTTCTGCCCCCAAAACAGTAATAACAAGCCCCATTTACCACACACAATTCAAATGAGCACCTTTTTACTGCCTAATAGATTTTTGCACCCAGTCATCAGTTATTATAGCGCCCCTTATAAATAATATTACACCTTTATCAGTAATAGCGCCCTTATAAATGATAAATAGGGCCCTCTATCAGTAATATCCCCCTTATCAGTAACAGTCACCCCGTAAAATAATACTGCTCCCTTATTAATAATAGCCCCCTCATAAATAATAGTTACCCTTATAAATAATAGTCCCCATTATTACTAATAGCCCCCTTTATAAATAAGCCCACTTAACAATTATACCCCCCTTATAAATAATAGCCCGTGTTATAAATAATAGCAACCCCTTATAATTTATGCCTTATATATAATAGTTCCCCCCCTTATAAATAATAGCCCGTCTTATAAATAATAGTTACCCTTATAAATAACAGTCCCCATTATCACTAATAGCTCCCTTCATAAATAATAGCCCACTTAACAATTTTACCCCCCCTTATAAATAATAATTCACCCTATTAACCCCTTAAGGACACAGCCCAAAAGTGCGTTAAGGACCAGGCCTCATTTTTCAAATCTGACATGTGTCACTTTATGGCGTAATAACTTTGAGACGCTTTAAGTTATCAAAGCGATTCTGAGATTGTTTTTTCATGACACATTGTACTTCATGTCAGTGGTAAATTTTGGTCGATATGTTTTCTCTTTGATTATGAAAAAATAGGAAATTTGGTGAAAATTTGGAAAAAAATGCAGTTTTCAAACTCTGAAATTGCATGCTTTTCATATAGAAAGCCATACTACCCACATTTCTTCATAAATATATTTTACCATGTTTCTGCTTTATGTTGCAATCAAATTTTAATCACCCTTTAATTTTTTTCAGATATTATAAGGCTTACAAGTCAAGCAGTAATTTTCCAAATTTTCAAGAATATATTTCCAAAACACATTTTTCCAGGGACCAGTTCAGTTCTGAATGGGCCTTGAAAGGCCTCTCTAATAGAAACCCCCATAAGTCACCCCATTATCAAAACTACGCTCCTGAAAGAATCCAAAACAGCAATTAGAAAGTTTCTTAACTCTTTCAGCATTTCACAGCAATTAAAACAAAATGGAGGTAAAATTTACGCTTTTCAATTTCTGTCACTAATATATTAGGGGTTAAAAGAGAAAATGCATCACACAATCTGTAATGCACTTTGGTCCGAGTATGAAATTATCCCACATGTGGATGTAAAGTGATATATGGGCACACTGTAAGGTCCACAACGGAAGGAGCGCTATTGGGATTTTGGAGGGCAGATTTTGCTGTAATTTGTTTCAGGCACCATGTTGCATTTGGAGAGCCCTTGAAGTGCCAGAACAGTAGAACCCCCCAAAAATGACCCCATTTTGGAAACTAGACCCCTCAAGGAATTTATCTGGGGGCATAGTGAACACTTTGACCCTACAGGAGTTTCACAGAATTTTTAAGCATTGGGATGTGAAAATGAAAAATTACCTTTTTTACAATAAAATGTCACTTTAGCCCCAAATTTTTCATCTTCACAAGGGGTTAAAGGAGAAAAAGCATCCATTATTTGTTAAGCAATTTCTCCCAACTAAAGAAATGCCCCACATGCGGGTGTAAACTGCTGTATGGTCACACAGTGGGAGAGAAAAATATTTGGAGGGCAGATTTTGCTGTAATAGGTTTTAGTTACCATGTCACATTTTCAGAGGCCTTGAAGTGCCTAAACGGTGGAAACCCCCAAAAATGTGACCCCATTTAGGAAACTAGACCCCTCAAGGAATTTATCGGGGGTATAGTGAACACTTTGACCCTACAGGAGATTCACAGAATTTTTAACCATTGGGATGTGAAAATGAAAAATTACCTTTTTCACAATAAAATGTCAATTTAGCCCCAAATTTTTCATCTTCACAAGGGGTTAATGGAGAAAAAAGCATCCATTATTTGTTAAGCAATTTCTCCCAACTAAAGAAATGCCCCACATGCGGGTGTAAACTGCTGTATGGTCACACAGTGGGAGAGAAAAATATTTGGAGGGCAGATTTTGCCGTAATAGGTTTTAGTTACCATGTCACATTTTCAGAGGCCTTGAAGTGCCAAAACGGTGGAAACCCTCAAAAATGTGACCCCATTTAGGAAACTAGACCCCTTAGGGAATTTATCGAGGGTATAGTGAACACTTTGACCCTACAGGAGTTTCACACAATTTTTATAATAAAATGTCACTTTAGCCCCACATTTTTCATCTTCACAAGGGGTTAAAGGAGAAAAAAAGCATCCATTATTTGTTAAGCAATTTCTCCCAACTAAAGAAATGCCCCACATGCGGGTGGAAACTGCTGTATGGTCACACAGTGGGGGAGAAAAATATTTGGAGGGCAGATTTTGCTGTAATAGGTTTTAGTTACCATGTCACATTTTCAGAGGCCTTGAAGTGCCAGAACAGTAGAACCCCCCAAAAATGTGACCCCATTTAGGAAACTAGACCCCTCAGGGAATTTATCGGGGGTATAGTGAACACTTTGACCCTACAGGAGATTCACGGAATTTTTAACCATCGGGATGTGAAAATGAAAAATTACCTTTTTTACAATAAAATGTCACTTTAGCCCCAAATTTTTCATCTTCACAAGGGGTTAAAGGAGAAAAAGCATCCATTATTTGTTAAGCAATTTCTCCCAACTAAAGAAATGCCCCACATGCGGGTGGAAACTGCTGTATGGTCACACAGTGGGAGAGAAAAATATTTGGAGGGCAGATTTTGCCGAAATAGATTTAGTTACCATGTCACATTTTCAGAGGCCTTGAAGTGCCAAAACAGTGGAAACCCCCAAAAATGTGACCCCATTTAGGAAACTAGACCCCTCAAGGAATTTATCGGGGGTATAGTGAACACTTTGACCCTACAGGAGATTCACGGAATTTTTAACCATCGGGATGTGAAAATGAAAAATTACCTTTTTTACAATTAAATGTCACTTTAGCCCCAAATTTTTCATCTTCACAAGGGGTTAAAGGAGAAAAAGCATCCATTATTTGTTAAGCAATTTCTCCCAACTAAAGAAATGCCCCACATGCGGGTGTAAACTGCTGTATGGTCACACAGTGGGAGAGAAAAATATTTGGAGGGCAGATTTTGCCGTAATAGGTTTTAGTTACCATGTCACATTTTCAGAGGCCTTGAAGTGCCAAAACGGTGGAAACCCCCAAAAATGTGACCCCATTTAGGAAACTAGACCCCTCAAGGAATTTATTGGGGGTATAGTGAACACTTTGACCCTACAGGAGTTTCACACAATTTTTATACTAAAATGTCAATTTAGCCCCAAATTTTTCATCTTCACAAGGGGTTAATGGAGAAAAAAGCATCCATTATTTGTTAAGCAATTTCTCCCAACTAAAGAAATGCCCCACATGCGGGTGTAAACTGCTGTATGGTCACACAGTGGGAGAGAAAAATATTTGGAGGGCAGATTTTGCTGTAATAGGTTTTAGTTACGATGTCACATTTTCAGAGGCCTTGAAGTGCCAAAATGGTGGAAACCTCCAAAAATGTGACCCCATTTAGGAAACTAGACCCCTCAAGGAATTTATTGGGGGTATAGTGAACACTTTGACCCTACAGGAGTTTCACGGAATTTTTAACCATCGGGATGTGAAAATGAAAAATTAACTTTTTCACAATAAAATGTCAATTTAGCCCCAAATTTTTCATCTTCACAAGGGGTTATAGGAGAAAAAAGCATCCATTATGTGTTAAGCAATTTGTCCCAACTAAAGAAATGCCCCACATGCGGGTGGAAACTGCTGTATGGTCACACAGTGGGAGAGAAAAATATTTGGAGGGCAGATTTTGCCGTAATAGGTTTTAGTTACCATGTCACATTTTCAGAGGCCTTGAAGTGCCAAAACGGTGGAAACCCCCAAAAATGTGACCCCATTTAGGAAACTAGACCCCTCAAGGAATTTATCAGGGGGTATAGTGAACACTTTGACCCTACAGGAGATTCATGGAATTTTTAACCATTGGGATGTGAAAATGAAAAATTACCGTTTTCAAAATAAAATGTCACTTTAGCCCCAAATTTTTCATCTTCACAAGGGGTTAAAGGAGAAAAAAGCATCCATTATTTGTTAAGCAATTTCTCCCAACTAAACAAATGCCCCACATGCGGGTGGAAACTGCTGTATGGTCACACAGTGGGAGAGAAAAATATTTGGAGGGCAGATTTTGCCGTAATAGGTTTTAGTTACCATGTCACATTTTCCGAGGCCTTGAAGTGCCAAAACGGTGGAAACCCCCAAAAATGTGACCCCATTTAGGAAACTAGACCCCTCAAGGAATTTATCGGGGGTATAGTGAACACTTTGACCCTACAGGAGATTCATGGAATTTTTAACAATTGGGATGTGAAAATGAAAAATTACCTTTTTCACAATAAAATGTCAATTTAGCCCCAAATTTTTCATATTCACAAGGGGTTAAAGGAGAAAAAAGCATCCATTATTTGTTAAGCAATTTCTCCCAACTAAAGAATTGCCCCACATGCGGGTGGAAACTGCTGTATGGTCACACAGTGGGAGAGAAAAATATTTGGAGGGCAGATTTTGCCGTAATAGGTTTTAGTTACCATGTCACATTTTCCGAGGCCTTGAAGTGCCAAAACGGTGGAAACCCCCAAAAATGTGACCCCATTTAGGAAACTAGACCCCTCAAGGAATTTATCGGGGGTATAGTGAACACTTTGACCCTACAGGAGATTCATGGAATTTTTAACAATTGGGATGTGAAAATGAAAAATTACCTTTTTCACAATAAAATGTCAATTTAGCCCCAAATTTTATATATTCACAAGGGGTTAAAGGAGAAAAAAAGCATCCATTATTTGTTAAGCAATTTCTCCCAACTAAAGAAATGCCCCACATGCGGGTGGAAACTGCTGTATGGTCACACAGTGGGAGAGAAAAATATTTGGAGGGCAGATTTTGCTGTAATAGGTTTTAGTTACCATGTCACATTTTCAGAGGCCTTGAAGTGCCAAAACGGTGGAAACCCTCAAAAATGTGACCCCATTTAGGAAACTAGACCCCTCAAGGAATTTATCAGGGGGTATAGTGAACACTTTGACCCTACAGGAGATTCATGGAATTTTTAACCATCGGGATGTGAAAATGAAAAATTACCTTTTTTACAATTAAATGTCACTTTAGCCCCAATTTTTCATCTTCACAAGGGGTTAAAGGAGAAAAAAGCATCCATTATTTCTTAAGCAATTTCTCCCAACTAAAGAAATGCCCCACATGCGGGTGGAAACTGCTGTATGGTCACACAGTGGGAGAGAAAAATATTTGGAGGGCAGATTTTGCTGTAATAGGTTTTAGTTACCATGTCACATTTTCAGAGGCCTTGAAGTGCCAAAACGGTGGAAACCCCCAAAAATGTGACCCCATTTAGGAAACTAGACCCCTCAGGGAATTTATCGGGGGTATAGTGAACACTTTGACCCTACAGGAGATTCACGGAATTTTTAACCATCGGGATGTGAAAATGAAAAATTACCTTTTTTACAATAAAATGTCACTTTAGCCCCAAATTTTTCATCTTCACAAGGGGTTAAAGGAGAAAAAAAGCATCCATTATTTGTTAAGCAATTTCTCCCAACTAAAGAAATGCCCCACATGCGGGTGGAAACTGCTGTATGGTCACACAGTGGGGGAGAAAAATATTTGGAGGGCAGATTTTGCTGTAATAGGTTTTAGTTACCATGTCACATTTTCAGAGGCCTTTAAGTGCCAAAACGGTGGAAACCCCCAAAAATGTGACCCTATTTAGGAAACTAGACCCCTCAAGGAATTTATTGGGGGTATAGTGAACACTTTGACCCTACAGGAGTTTCACAGAATTTTTAAGCATTGGGATGTGAAAATGAAAAATTACCTTTTTTACAATAAAATGTCACTTTAGCCCCAAATTTTTCATCTTCACAAGGGGTTAAAGGAGAAAAAGCATCCATTATTTGTTAAGCAATTTCTCCCAACTAAAGAAATGCCCCACATGCGGGTGTAAACTGCTGTATGGTCACACAGTGGGAGAGAAAAATATTTGGAGGGCAGATTTTGCTGTAATAGGTTTTAGTTACCATGTCACATTTTCAGAGGCCTTGAAGTGCCAAAACGGTGGAAACCCCCAAAAATGTGACCCCATTTAGGAAACTAGACCCCTCAAGGAATTTATCAGGGGGTATAGTGAACACTTTGACCCTACAGGAGTTTCACACAATTTTTATAATAAAATGTCACTTTAGCCCCACATTTTTCATCTTCACAAGGGGTTAAAAGTGAAAAAAGCATCCATTATGTGTTAAGCAATTTCTCCCAACTAAAGAAATGCCCCACATGCGGGTGTAAACTGCTGTATGGTCACACATTGGGAGAGAAAAATATTTGGAGGGCAGATTTTGCTGTAATAGATTTAGTTACCATGTCACATTTTCAGAGGCCTTGAAGTGCCTAAACGGTGGAAACCCCCAAAAATGTGACCCCATTTAGGAAACTAGACCCCTCAAGGAATTTATCGGGGGTATAGTGAACACTTTGACCCTACAGAAGTTTCACGGAATTTTTAACCATCGGGATGTGAAAATTAAAAATTACCTTTTTTACAATAAAATGTCACTTTAGCTCCAACTTTTTTATCTTCACAAGGGGTTAAAGGAGAAAAAGCATCCATTATTTGTTAAACAATTTGTCCCAACTAAAGAAATGCCCCACATGCGGGTGGAAACTGCTGTATGGTCACACAGTGGGAGAGAAAAATATTTGGAGGGCAGATTTTGCCGTAATAGGTTTTAGTTACCATGTCACATTTTCAGAGGCCTTTAAGTGCCAAAACGGTGGAAACCCCCAAAAATGTGACCCTATTTAGGAAACTAGACCCCTCAAGGAATTTATTGGGGGTATAGTGAACACTTTGACCATACAGAAGTTTCACGGAATTTTTAACCATCGGGATGTGAAAATGAAAAATTACCTTTTTTACAATAAAATGTCACTTTAGCCCCAAATTTTTCATCTTCACAAGGGGTTAAAGGAGAAAAAAAGCATCCATTATTTGTTAAGCAATTTCTCCCAACTAAAGAAATGCCCCACATGCGGGTGGAAACTGCTGTATGGTCACACAGTGGGAGAGAAAAATATTTGGAGGGCAGATTTTGCTGTAATAGGTTTTAGTTACCATGTCACATTTTCAGAGGCCTTGAAGTGCCAAAACGGTGGAAACCCCCAAAAATGTGACCCCATTTAGGAAATTAGACCCCTCAAGGAATTTATCAGGGGGTATAGTGAACACTTTGACCCTACAGAAGTTTCACGGAATTTTTAACCATCGGGATGTGAAAATGAAAAATTACCTTTTTTACAATAAAATGTCACTTTAGCCCCACATTTTTCATCTTCACAAGGGGTTAAAGAAGAAAAAGCATCCATTATTTGTTAAGCAATTTGTCCCAACTAAAGAAATGCCCCACATGCGGGTGTAAACTGCTGTATGGTCACACAGTGGGAGAGAAAAATATTTGGAGGGCAGATTTTGCCGAAATAGATTTAGTTACCATGTCACATTTTCAGAGGCCTTGAAGTGCCAAAACAGTGGAAACCCCCAAAAATGTAACCCCATTTAGGAAACTAGACCCCTCAGGGAATTTATCGGGGGTATAGTGAACACTTTGACCCTACAGGAGATTCATGGAATTTTTAACCATCGGGATGTGAAAATGAAAAAATACCTTTTTCACAATAAAATGTCACTTTAGCCCCACATTTTTCATCTTCACAAGGGGTTAAAGGAGAAAAAAGCATCCATTATTTGTTAAGCAATTTCTCCCAACTAAAGAAATGCCCCACATGCGGGTGTAAACTGCTGTATGGTCACACAGTGGGAGAGAAAAATATTTGGAGGGCAGATTTTGCCGTAATAGATTTAGTTACCATGTCACATTTTCAGAGGCCTTGAAGTGCCAAAACGGTGGAAAGCCCCAAAAATGTGACCCCATTTAGGAAACTAGACCCCTCAAGGAATTTATTGGGGGTATAGTGAACACTTTGACCCTACAGGAGATTCACGGAATTTTTAACCATCGGGATGTGAAAATGAAAAATTACCTTTTTTACAATTAAATGTCACTTTAGCCCCAAATTTTTCATCTTCACAAGGGGTTAAAGGAGAAAAAGCATCCATTATTTGTTAAGCAATTTCTCCCAACTAAAGAAATGCCCCACATGCGGGTGTAAACTGCTGTATGGTCACACAGTGGGAGAGAAAAATATTTGGAGGGCAGATTTTGCCGTAATAGGTTTTAGTTACCATGTCACATTTTCAGAGGCCTTGAAGTGCCAAAACGGTGGAAACCCCCAAAAATGTGACCCCATTTAGGAAACTAGACCCCTCAAGGAATTTATTGGGGGTATAGTGAACACTTTGACCCTACAGAAGTTTCACGGAATTTTTAACCATCGGGATGTGAAAATGAAAAATTACCTTTTTTACAATAAAATGTCACTTTAGCCCCAAATTTTTCATCTTCACAAGGGGTTAAAGGAGAAAAAAGCATCCATTATTTGTTAAGCAATTTGTCCCAACTAAAGAAATGCCCCACATGCGGGTGGAAACTGCTGTATGGTCACACAGTGGGGGAGAAAAATATTTGGAGGGCAGATTTTGCTGTAATAGGTTTTAGTTACCATGTCACATTTTCAGAGGCCTTTAAGTGCCAGAACAGTAGAACCCCCCAAAAATGTCCCCATTTTGGAAACTAGACCCCTCAAGGAATTTATTGGGGGTATAGTGAACACTTTGACCCTACAGGAGTTTCACACAATTTTTATACTAAAATGTCAATTTAGCCCCAAATTTTTCATCTTCACAAGGGGTTAATGGAGAAAAAAAGCATCCATTATTTGTTAAGCAATTTCTCCCAACTAAAGAAATGCCCCACATGCGGGTGTAAACTGCTGTATGGTCACACAGTGGGAGAGAAAAATATTTGGAGGGCAGATTTTGCTGTAATAGGTTTTAGTTACGATGTCACATTTTCAGAGGCCTTGAAGTGCCAAAATGGTGGAAACCTCCAAAAATGTGACCCCATTTAGGAAACTAGACCCCTCAAGGAATTTATTGGGGGTATAGTGAACACTTTGACCCTACAGGAGTTTCACGGAATTTTTAACCATCGGGATGTGAAAATGAAAAATTAACTTTTTCACAATAAAATGTCAATTTAGCCCCAAATTTTTCATCTTCACAAGGGGTTAAAGGAGAAAAAAGCATCCATTATTTGTTAAGCAATTTCTCCCAACTAAACAAATGCCCCACATGCGGGTGTAAACTGCTGTATGGTCACACAGTGGGAGAGAAAAATATTTGGAGGGCAGATTTTGCCGTAATAGGTTTTAGTTACCATGTCACATTTTCAGAGGCCTTTAAGTGCCAGAACAGTAGAACCCCCCAAAAATGTCCCCATTTTGGAAACTAGACCCCTCAAGGAATTTATCTGGGGTATAGTGAACACTTTGACCCTACAGGAGTTTCACAGAATTTTTAACCATCGGGATGTGAAAATGAAAAATTACCTTATTTACAATAAAATGTCACTTTAGCCCCAAATTTTTCATCTTCACAAGGGGTTATAGGAGAAAAAAGCATCCATTATGTGTTAAGCAATTTGTCCCAACTAAAGAAATGCCCCACATGCGGGTGGAAACTGCTGTATGGTCACACAGTGGGAGAGAAAAATATTTGGAGGGCAGATTTTGCCGTAATAGGTTTTAGTTACCATGTCACATTTTCAGAGGCCTTGAAGTGCCAAAACGGTGGAAACCCCCAAAAATGTGACCCCATTTAGGAAACTAGACCCCTCAAGGAATTTATCAGGGGGTATAGTGAACACTTTGACCCTACAGGAGATTCATGGAATTTTTAACCATTGGGATGTGAAAATGAAAAATTACCGTTTTCAAAATAAAATGTCACTTTAGCCCCAAATTTTTCATCTTCACAAGGGGTTAAAGGAGAAAAAAAGCATCCATTATTTGTTAAGCAATTTCTCCCAACTAAACAAATGCCCCACATGCGGGTGGAAACTGCTGTATGGTCACACAGTGGGAGAGAAAAATATTTGGAGGGCAGATTTTGCCGTAATAGGTTTTAGTTACCATGTCACATTTTCCGAGGCCTTGAAGTGCCAAAACGGTGGAAACCCCCAAAAATGTGACCCCATTTAGGAAACTAGACCCCTCAAGGAATTTATCGGGGGTATAGTGAACACTTTGACCCTACAGGAGATTCATGGAATTTTTAACAATTGGGATGTGAAAATGAAAAATTACCTTTTTCACAATAAAATGTCAATTTAGCCCCAAATTTTATATATTCACAAGGGGTTAAAGGAGAAAAAAGCATCCATTATTTGTTAAGCAATTTCTCCCAACTAAAGAAATGCCCCACATGCGGGTGGAAACTGCTGTATGGTCACACAGTGGGAGAGAAAAATATTTGGAGGGCAGATTTTGCTGTAATAGGTTTTAGTTACCATGTCACATTTTCAGAGGCCTTGAAGTGCCAAAACGGTGGAAACCCTCAAAAATGTGACCCCATTTAGGAAACTAGACCCCTCAAGGAATTTATCAGGGGGTATAGTGAACACTTTGACCCTACAGGAGATTCATGGAATTTTTAACCATCGGGATGTGAAAATGAAAAATTACCTTTTTTACAATTAAATGTCACTTTAGCCCCAATTTTTCATCTTCACAAGGGGTTAAAGGAGAAAAAAGCATCCATTATTTCTTAAGCAATTTCTCCCAACTAAAGAAATGCCCCACATGCGGGTGGAAACTGCTGTATGGTCACACAGTGGGAGAGAAAAATATTTGGAGGGCAGATTTTGCTGTAATAGGTTTTAGTTACCATGTCACATTTTCAGAGGCCTTGAAGTGCCAAAACGGTGGAAACCCCCAAAAATGTGACCCCATTTAGGAAACTAGACCCCTCAAGGAATTTATCATGGGGTATAGTGAACACTTTGACCCTACAGGAGTTTCACGGAATGTTTAACCATCGGGATGTGAAAATGAAAAATTACCTTTTTTACAATTAAATGTCACTTTAGCCCCAATTTTTCATCTTCACAAGGGGTTAAAGGAGAAAAAAGCATCCATTATGTGTTAAGCAATTTCTCCCAACTAAAGAAATGCCCCACATGCGGGTGGAAACTGCTGTATGGTCACACAGTGGGAGAGAAAAATATTTGGAGGGCAGATTTTGCTGTAATAGGTTTTAGTTACCATGTCACATTTTCAGAGGCCTTGAAGTGCCAAAACGGTGGAAACCCCCAAAAATGTGACCCCATTTAGGAAACTAGACCCCTCAGGGAATTTATCGGGGGTATAGTGAACACTTTGACCCTACAGGAGATTCACGGAATTTTTAACCATCGGGATGTGAAAATGAAAAATTACCTTTTTTACAATAAAATGTCACTTTAGCCCCAAATTTTTCATCTTCACAAGGGGTTAAAAGAGAAAAAAGCATCCATTATGTGTTAAGCAATTTCTCCCAACTAAAGAAATGCCCCACATGCGGGTGGAAACTGCTGTATGGTCACACAGTGGGAGAGAAAAATATTTGGAGGGCAGATTTTGCCGTAATAGATTTAGTTACCATGTCACATTTTCAGAGGCCTTGAAGTGCCAAAACGGTGGAAACCCTCAAAAATGTGACCCCATTTAGGAAACTAGACCCCTCAAGGAATTTATTGGGGGTATAGTGAACACTTTGACCCTACAGGAGTTTCACGGAATTTTTAACCATCGGGATGTGAAAATGAAAAATTACCTTTTTTACAATAAAATGTCACTTTAGCCCCAAATTTTTCATCTTCACAAGGGGTTAAAGGAGAAAAAAGCATCCATTATTTGTTAAGCAATTTCTCCCAACTAAAGAAATGCCCCACATGCGGGTGGAAACTGCTGTATGGTCACACAGTGGGGGAGAAAAATATTTGGAGGGCAGATTTTGCTGTAATAGGTTTTAGTTACCATGTCACATTTTCAGAGGCCTTTAAGTGCCAAAACGGTGGAAACCCCCAAAAATGTGACCCTATTTAGGAAACTAGACCCCTCAAGGAATTTATTGGGGGTATAGTGAACACTTTGACCCTACAGGAGTTTCACAGAATTTTTAAGCATTGGGATGTGAAAATGAAAAATTACCTTTTTTACAATAAAATGTCACTTTAGCCCCAAATTTTTCATCTTCACAAGGGGTTAAAGGAGAAAAAGCATCCATTATTTGTTAAGCAATTTCTCCCAACTAAAGAAATGCCCCACATGCGGGTGTAAACTGCTGTATGGTCACACAGTGGGAGAGAAAAATATTTGGAGGGCAGATTTTGCTGTAATAGGTTTTAGTTACCATGTCACATTTTCAGAGGCCTTGAAGTGCCAAAACGGTGGAAACCCCCAAAAATGTGACCCCATTTAGGAAACTAGACCCCTCAAGGAATTTATCAGGGGGTATAGTGAACACTTTGACCCTACAGGAGTTTCACACAATTTTTATAATAAAATGTCACTTTAGCCCCACATTTTTCATCTTCACAAGGGGTTAAAAGTGAAAAAAGCATCCATTATGTGTTAAGCAATTTCTCCCAACTAAAGAAATGCCCCACATGCGGGTGTAAACTGCTGTATGGTCACACATTGGGAGAGAAAAATATTTGGAGGGCAGATTTTGCTGTAATAGATTTAGTTACCATGTCACATTTTCAGAGGCCTTGAAGTGCCTAAACGGTGGAAACCCCCAAAAATGTGACCCCATTTAGGAAACTAGACCCCTCAAGGAATTTATCGGGGGTATAGTGAACACTTTGACCCTACAGAAGTTTCACGGAATTTTTAACCATCGGGATGTGAAAATTAAAAATTACCTTTTTTACAATAAAATGTCACTTTAGCTCCAACTTTTTTATCTTCACAAGGGGTTAAAGGAGAAAAAGCATCCATTATTTGTTAAACAATTTGTCCCAACTAAAGAAATGCCCCACATGCGGGTGGAAACTGCTGTATGGTCACACAGTGGGAGAGAAAAATATTTGGAGGGCAGATTTTGCCGTAATAGGTTTTAGTTACCATGTCACATTTTCAGAGGCCTTTAAGTGCCAAAACGGTGGAAACCCCCAAAAATGTGACCCTATTTAGGAAACTAGACCCCTCAAGGAATTTATTGGGGGTATAGTGAACACTTTGACCATACAGAAGTTTCACGGAATTTTTAACCATCGGGATGTGAAAATGAAAAATTACCTTTTTTACAATAAAATGTCACTTTAGCCCCAAATTTTTCATCTTCACAAGGGGTTAAAGGAGAAAAAAAGCATCCATTATTTGTTAAGCAATTTCTCCCAACTAAAGAAATGCCCCACATGCGGGTGGAAACTGCTGTATGGTCACACAGTGGGAGAGAAAAATATTTGGAGGGCAGATTTTGCTGTAATAGGTTTTAGTTACCATGTCACATTTTCAGAGGCCTTGAAGTGCCAAAACGGTGGAAACCCCCAAAAATGTGACCCCATTTAGGAAATTAGACCCCTCAAGGAATTTATCAGGGGGTATAGTGAACACTTTGACCCTACAGAAGTTTCACGGAATTTTTAACCATCGGGATGTGAAAATGAAAAATTACCTTTTTTACAATAAAATGTCACTTTAGCCCCACATTTTTCATCTTCACAAGGGGTTAAAGAAGAAAAAAGCATCCATTATTTGTTAAGCAATTTGTCCCAACTAAAGAAATGCCCCACATGCGGGTGTAAACTGCTGTATGGTCACACAGTGGGAGAGAAAAATATTTGGAGGGCAGATTTTGCCGAAATAGATTTAGTTACCATGTCACATTTTCAGAGGCCTTGAAGTGCCAAAACAGTGGAAACCCCCAAAAATGTAACCCCATTTAGGAAACTAGACCCCTCAGGGAATTTATCGGGGGTATAGTGAACACTTTGACCCTACAGGAGATTCATGGAATTTTTAACCATCGGGATGTGAAAATGAAAAAATACCTTTTTCACAATAAAATGTCACTTTAGCCCCACATTTTTCATCTTCACAAGGGGTTAAAGGAGAAAAAAAGCATCCATTATTTGTTAAGCAATTTCTCCCAACTAAAGAAATGCCCCACATGCGGGTGTAAACTGCTGTATGGTCACACAGTGGGAGAGAAAAATATTTGGAGGGCAGATTTTGCCGTAATAGATTTAGTTACCATGTCACATTTTCAGAGGCCTTGAAGTGCCAAAACGGTGGAAAGCCCCAAAAATGTGACCCCATTTAGGAAACTAGACCCCTCAAGGAATTTATTGGGGGTATAGTGAACACTTTGACCCTACAGGAGTTTCACGGAATTTTTAACCATCGGGATGTGAAAATGAAAAATTACCTTTTTTACAATAAAATGTCACTTTAGCCCCAAATTTTTCATCTTCACAAGGGGTTAAAGGAGAAAAAGCATCCATTATTTGTTAAGCAATTTCTCCCAACTAAAGAAATGCCCCACATGCGGGTGGAAACTGCTGTATGGTCACACAGTGGGAGAGAAAAATATTTGGAGGGCAGATTTTGCCGTAACAGGTTTTAGTTACCATGTCACATTTTCAGAGGCCTTGAAGTGCCAAAACGGTGGAAACCCCCAAAAATGTGACCCTATTTAGGAAACGAGACCCCTCAAGGAATTTATTGGGGGTATAGTGAACACTTTGACCCTACAGAAGTTTCACGGAATTTTTAACCATCGGGATGTGAAAATGAAAAATTACCTTTTTTACAATAAAATGTCACTTTAGCCCCAAATTTTTCATCTTCACAAGGGGTTAAAGGAGAAAAAAGCATCCATTATTTGTTAAGCAATTTCTCCCAACTAAAGAAATGCCCCACATGCGGGTGGAAACTGCTGTATGGTCACACAGTGGGAGAGAAAAATATTTGGAGGGCAGATTTTGCTGTAATAGGTTTTAGATACTATGTCACATTTTCAGAGGCCTTGAAGTGCCAAAACGGTGGAAACCCCCAAAAATGTGACCCCATTTAGGAAACTAGACCCCTCAGGGAATTTATCGGGGGTATAGTGAACACTTTGACCCTACAGAAGTTTCACGGAATTTTTAACCATCGGGATGTGAAAATGAAAAATTACCTTTTTTACAATAAAATGTCACTTTAGCCCCACATTTTTCATCTTCACAAGGGGTTAAAGGAGAAAAAAAGCATCCATTATTTGTTAAGCAATTTGTCCCAACTAAAGAAATGCCCCACATGCGGGTGTAAACTGCTGTATGGTCACACAGTGGGAGAGAAAAATATTTGGAGGGCAGATTTTGCTGTAATAGGTTTAGTTACCATGTCACATTTTCAGAGGCCTTGAAGTGCCAAAACAGTGGAAACCCCCAAAAATGTGACCCCATTTAGGAAACTAGACCCCTCAAGGAATTTATCGGGGGTATAGTGAACACTTTGACCCTACAGGAGTTTCACGGAATTTTTAACCATCGGGATGTGAAAATGAAAAATTACCTTTTTTACAATAAAATGTCACTTTAGCCCCAATTTTTCATCTTCACAAGGGGTTAAAGGAGAAAAAAGCATCCATTATTTCTTAAGCAATTTCTCCCAACTAAAGAAATGCCCCACATGCGGGTGGAAACTGCTGTATGGTCACACAGTGGGAGAGAAAAATATTTGGAGGGCAGATTTTGCTGTAATAGATTTAGTTACCATGTCACATTTTCAGAGGCCTTGAAGTGCCAAAACGGTGGAAACCCCCAAAAATGTGACCCCATTTAGGAAACTAGACCCCTCAAGGAATTTATCTGGGGGCATAGTGAACACTTTGACCCTACAGGAGATTCACCGAATTTTTAACCATCGGGATGTGAAAATGAAAAATTACCTTTTTTACAATTAAATGTCACTTTAGCCCCAATTTTTCATCTTCACAAGGGGTTAAAGGAGAAAAAAGCATCCATTATGTGTTAAGCAATTTCTCCCAACTAAAGAAATGCCCCACATGCGGGTGGAAACTGCTGTATGGTCACACAGTGGGAGAGAAAAATATTTGGAGGGCAGATTTTGCTGTAATAGGTTTTAGTTACCATGTCACATTTTGAGAGGCCTTGAAGTGCCAAAACGGTGGAAACCCCCAAAAATGTGACCCCATTTAGGAAACTAGACCCCTCAGGGAATTTATCGGGGGTATAGTGAACACTTTGACCCTACAGGAGATTCACGGAATTTTTAACCATCGGGATGTGAAAATGAAAAATTACCTTTTTTACAATTAAATGTCAATTTAGCCGCACATTTTTCATCTTCACAAGGGGTTAAAGGAGAAAAAAGCATCCATTATTTGTTAAGCAATTTCTCCCAACTAAAGAAATGCCCCACATGCGGGTGGAAACTGCTGTATAGTCACACAGTGGGAGAGAAAAATATTTGGAGGGCAGATTTTGCTGTAATAGGTTTTAGTTACCATGTCACATTTTCAGAGGCCTTGAAGTGCCAAAACGGTGGAAACCCCCAAAAATGTGACCCCATTTAGGAAACTAGACCCCTCAAGGAATTTATCAGGGGGTATAGTGAACACTTTGACCCTACAGGAGTTTCACACAATTTTTAACCATCGGGATGTGAAAATGAAAAATTACCTTTTTTACAATAAAATGTCACTTTAGCCCCAAATTTTTCATCTTCACAAGGGGTTAAAGGAGAAAAAAGCATCCATTATTTGTTAAGCAATTTCTCCCAACTAAAGAAATGCCCCACATGCGGCTGTAAACTGCTGTATGGTCACACAGTGGGAGAGAAAAATATTTGGAGGGCAGATTTTGCTGTAATAGGTTTTAGTTACGATGTCACATTTTCAGAGGCCTTGAAGTGCCAAAATGGTGGAAACCTCCAAAAATGTGACCCCATTTAGGAAACTAGACCCCTCAAGGAATTTATTAGGGGTATAGTGAACACTTTGACCCTACAGGAGTTTCACGGAATTTTTAACCATTGGGATGTGAAAATGAAAAATTAACTTTTTCACAATAAAATGTCAATTTAGCCCCAAATTTTTCATCTTCACAAGGGGTTAAAGGAGAAAAAAGCATCCATTATTTGTTAAGCAATTTCTCCCAACTAAACAAATGCCCCACATGCGGGTGGAAACTGCTGTATGGTCACACAGTGGGAGAGAAAAATATTTGGAGGGCAGATTTTGCCGTAATAGGTTTTAGTTACCATGTCACATTTTCCGAGGCCTTGAAGTGCCAAAACGGTGGAAACCCCCAAAAATGTGACCCCATTTAGGAAACTAGACCCCTCAAGGAATTTATCGGGGGTATAGTGAACACTTTGACCCTACAGGAGATTCATGGAATTTTTAACAATTGGGATGTGAAAATGAAAAATTACCTTTTTCACAATAAAATGTCAATTTAGCCCCAAATTTTTCATATTCACAAGGGGTTAAAGGAGAAAAAAGCATCCATTATTTGTTAAGCAATTTCTCCCAACTAAAGAAATGCCCCACATGCGGGTGGAAACTGCTGTATGGTCACACAGTGGGGGAGAAAAATATTTGGAGGGCAGATTTTGCTGTAATAGGTTTTAGTTACCATGTCACATTTTCAGAGGCCTTGAAGTGCCAAAACGGTGGAAACCCTCAAAAATGTGACCCCATTTAGGAAACTAGACCCCTCAAGGAATTTATTGGGGGTATAGTGAACACTTTGACCCTACAGGAGTTTCACACAATTTTTATAATAAAATGTCACTTTAGCCCCACATTTTTCATCTTCACAAGGGGTTAAAGAAGAAAAAGCATCCATTATTTGTTAAGCAATTTGTCCCAACTAAAGAAATGCCCCACATGCGGGTGGAAACTGCTGTATGGTCACACAGTGGGGGAGAAAAATATTTGGAGGGCAGATTTTGCTGTAATAGGTTTTAGTTACCATGTCACATTTTCAGAGGCCTTTAAGTGCCAGAACAGTAGAACCCCCCAAAAATGTCCCCATTTTGGAAACTAGACCCCTCAAGGAATTTATCGGGGGTATAGTGAACACTTTGACCCTACAGGAGATTCACGGAATTTTTAACCATCGGGATGTGAAAATGAAAAATTACCTTTTTTACAATAAAATGTCACTTTAGCCCCAAATTTTTCATCTTCACAAGGGGTTAAAGGAGAAAAAGCATCCATTATTTGTTAAGCAATTTCTCCCAACTAAAGAAATGCCCCACATGCGGGTGGAAACTGCTGTATGGTCACACAGTGGGAGAGAAAAATATTTGGAAGGCAGATTTTGCCGTAACAGGTTTTAGTTACCATGTCACATTTTCAGAGGCCTTGAAGTGCCAAAACGGTGGAAACCCCCAAAAATGTGACCCTATTTAGGAAACGAGACCCCTCAAGGAATTTATTGGGGGTATAGTGAACACTTTGACCCTACAGAAGTTTCACGGAATTTTTAACCATCGGGATGTGAAAATGAAAAATTACCTTTTTTACAATAAAATGTCACTTTAGCCCCAAATTTTTCATCTTCACAAGGGGTTAAAGGAGAAAAAAAGCATCCATTATTTGTTAAGCAATTTCTCCCAACTAAAGAAATGCCCCACATGCGGGTGTAAACTGCTGTATGGTCACACAGTGGGAGAGAAAAATATTTGGAGGGCAGATTTTGCTGTAATAGGTTTTAGTTACTATGTCACATTTTCAGAGGCCTTGAAGTGCCAAAACGGTGGAAACCCCCAAAAATGTGACCCCATTTAGGAAATTAGACCCCTCAAGGAATTTATTGGGGGTATAGTGAACACTTTGACCCTACAGGAGATTCACGGAATTTTTAACCATCGGGATGTGAAAATGAAAAATTACCTTTTTTACAATAAAATGTCACTTTAGCCCCACATTTTTCATCTTCACAAGGGGTTAAAGGAGAAAAAAGCATCCATTATTTGTTAAGCAATTTGTCCCAACTAAAGAAATGCCCCACATGCGGGTGTAAACTGCTGTATGGTCACACAGTGGGAGAGAAAAATATTTGGAGGGCAGATTTTGCTGTAATAGGTTTAGTTACCATGTCACATTTTCAGAGGCCTTGAAGTGCCAAAACAGTGGAAACCCCCAAAAATGTGACCCCATTTAGGAAACTAGACCCCTCAAGGAATTTATCAGGGGGTATAGTGAACACTTTGACCCTACAGGAGTTTCACGGAATTTTTAACCATTGGGATGTGAAAATGAAAAATTAACTTTTTCACAATAAAATGTCAATTGAGCCCCAAATTTTTCATCTTCACAAGGGGTTAAAGGAGAAAAAAGCATCCATTATTTGTTAAGCAATTTCTCCCAACTAAAGAAATGCCCCACATGCGGGTGTAAACTGCTGTATGGTCACACAGTGGGAGAGAAAAATATTTGGAGGGCAGATTTTGCTGTAATAGGTTTTAGTTACCATGTCACATTTTCAGAGGCCTTTAAGTGCCAGAACAGTAGAACCCCCCCAAAAATGACCCCATTTTGGAAACTAGACCCCTCAAGGAATTTATCTGGGGTATAGTGAACACTTTGACCCTACAGGAGTTTTACAGAATTTTTAACCATCGGGATGTGAAAATGAAAAATTACCTTTTTTACAATTAAATGTCACTTTAGCCCCAAATTTTTCATCTTCACAAGGGGTTAAAGGAGAAAAAAGCATCCATTATTTGTTAAGCAATTTGTCCCAACTAAAGAAATGCCCCACATGCGGGTGGAAACTGCTGTATGGTCACACAGTGGGAGAGAAAAATATTTGGAGGGCAGATTTTGCTGTAATAGGTTTTAGTTACCATGTCACATTTTCAGAGGCCTTGAAGTGCCAGAACAGTAGAACCCCCCAAAAATGACCCCATTTAGGAAACTAGACCCCTCAAGGAATTTATCGGGGGTATAGTGAACACTTTGACCCTACAGGAGTTTCACGGAATTTTTAACCATTGGGATGTGAAAATGAAAAATTAACTTTTTCACAATAAAATGTCAATTTAGCCCCAAATTTTTCATCTTCACAAGGGGTTAAAGGAGAAAAAAGCATCCATTATTTGTTAAGCAATTTCTCCCAACTAAAGAAATGCCCCACATGCGGGTGTAAACTGCTGTATGGTCACACAGTGGGAGAGAAAAATATTTGGAGGGCAGATTTTGCTGTAATAGATTTAGTTACCATGTCACATTTTCAGAGGCCTTGAAGTGCCAAAACGGTGGAAAGCCCCAAAAATGTGACCCCATTTAGGAAACTAGACCCCTCAAGGAATTTATCAGGGGGTATAGTGAACACTTTGACCCTACAGGAGATTCACGGAATTTTTAACCATCGGGATGTGAAAATGAAAAATTACCTTTTTTACAATTAAATGTCACTTTAGCCCCAAATTTTTCATCTTCACAAGGGGTTAAAGGAGAAAAAGCATCCATTATTTGTTAAGCAATTTCTCCCAACTAAAGAAATGCCCCACATGCGGGTGTAAACTGCTGTATGGTCACACAGTGGGAGAGAAAAATATTTGGAGGGCAGATTTTGCCGTAATAGGTTTTAGTTACCATGTCACATTTTCAGAGGCCTTGAAGTGCCAAAACGGTGGAAACCCCCAAAAATGTGACCCCATTTAGGAAACTAGACCCCTCAAGGAATTGATTGGGGGTATAGTGAACACTTTGACCCTACAGAAGTTTCACGGAATTTTTAACCATCGGGATGTGAAAATGAAAAATTACCTTTTTTACAATAAAATGTCACTTTAGCCCCACATTTTTCATCTTCACAAGGGGTTAAAGGAGAAAAAAGCATCCATTATTTGTTAAGCAATTTGTCCCAACTAAAGAAATGCCCCACATGCGGGTGGAAACTGCTGTATGGTCACACAGTGGGGGAGAAAAATATTTGGAGGGCAGATTTTACTGTAATAGGTTTTAGTTACCATGTCACATTTTCAGAGGCCTTTAAGTGCCAGAACAGTAGAACCCCCCAAAAATGTCCCCATTTTGGAAACTAGACCCCTCAAGGAATTTATTGGGGGTATAGTGAACACTTTGACCCTACAGGAGTTTCACACAATTTTTATAATAAAATGTCAATTTAGCCCCAAATTTTTCATCTTCACAAGGGGTTAATGGAGAAAAAAAGCATCCATTATTTGTTAAGCAATTTCTCCCAACTAAAGAAATGCCCCACATGCGGGTGGAAACTGCTGTATGGTCACACAGTGGGAGAGAAAAATATTTGGAGGGCAGATTTTGCTGTAATAGGTTTTAGTTACCATGTCACATTTTCAGAGGCCTTGAAGTGCCTAAACGGTGGAAACCCCCAAAAATGTGACCCCATTTAGGAAACTAGACCCCTCAAGGAATTTATCAGGGGGTATAGTGAACACTTTGACCCTACAGGAGATTCACGGAATTTTTAACCATCGGGATGTGAAAATGAAAAATTACATTTTTTACAATTAAATGTCACTTTAGCCCCAAATTTTTCATCTTCACAAGGGGTTAAAGGAGAAAAAAGCATCCATTATGTGTTAAGCGATTTCTCCCAACTAAAGAAATGCCCCACATGCGGGTGTAAACTGCTGTATGGTCACACAGTGGGAGAGAAAAATATTTGGAGGGCAGATTTTGCTGTAATAGCTTTTAGTTACCATGTCACATTTTCAGAGGCCTTGAAGTGCCAAAACGGTGGAAACCCCCAAAAATGTGACCCCATTTAGGAAACTAGACCCCTCAAGGAATTAATCAGGGGGTATAGTGAACACTTTGACCCTACAGGAGTTTCACAGAATTTTTAACCATCGGGATGTGAAAATGAAAAATTACCTTTTTTACAATTAAATGTCACTTTAGCCCCAAATTTTTCATCTTCACAAGGGGTTAAAGGAGAAAAAGCATCCATTATTTGTTAAGCAATTTCTCCCAACTAAAGAAATGCCCCACATGCGGGTGTAAACTGCTGTATGGTCACACAGTGGGAGAGAAAAATATTTGGAGGGCAGATTTTGCTGTGATAGGTTTTAGTTACCATGTCACATTTTCAGAGGCCTTGAAGTGCCAAAACGGTGGAAACCCCCAAAAATGTGACCCCATTTAGGAAACTAGATCCCTCAAGGAATTTATCGGGGGTATAGTGAACACTTTGACCCTACAGAACTTTCACGGAATTTTTTACCATTGGGATGTGAAAATGAAAAATTACCTTTTTTACAATTAAATGTCACTTTAGCCCCAAATTTTTCATCTTCACAAGGGGTTAAAGGAGAAAAAGCATCCATTATTTGTTAAGCAATTTCTCCCAACTAAAGAAATGCCCCACATGCGGGTGGAAACTGCTGTATGGTCACACAGTGGGAGAGAAAAATATTTGGAGGGCAGATTTTGCTGTAATAGGTTTTAGTTACCATGTCACATTTTCAGAGGCCTTTAAGTGCCAAAACGGTGGAAACCCCCAAAAATGTGACCCCATTTAGGAAACTAGACCCCTCAAGGAATTTATTGGGGGTATAGTGAACACTTTGACCCTACAGAAGTTTCACGGAATTTTTATAATAAAATGTCACTTTAGCCCCACATTTTTCATCTTCACAAGGGGTTAAAAGTGAAAAAAGCATCCATTATGTGTTAAGCAATTTCTCCCAACTAAAGAAATGCCCCACATGCGGGTGTAAACTGCTGTATGGTCACACAGTGGGAGAGAAAAATATTTGGAGGGCAGATTTTGCCGAAATAGATTTAGTTACCATGTCACATTTTCAGAGGCCTTGAAGTGCCTAAACGGTGGAAACCCCCAAAAATGTGACCCCATTTAGGAAACTAGACCCCTCAAGGAATTTATCAGGGGGTATAGTGAACACTTTGACCCTACAGAAGTTTCACGGAATTTTTAACCATCGGGATGTGAAAATTAAAAATTACCTTTTTTACAATAAAATGTCACTTTAGCCCCAAATTTTTTATCTTCACAAGGGGTTAAAGGAGAAAAAGCATCCATTATTTGTTAAACAATTTGTCCCAACTAAAGAAATGCCCCACATGCGGGTGGAAACTGCTGTATGGTCACACAGTGGGAGAGAAAAATATTTGGAGGGCAGATTTTGCTGTAATAGGTTTTAGTTACCATGTCACATTTTCAGAGGCCTTGAAGTGCCAAAACGGTAGAAACCCCCAAAAATGTGACCCTATTTAGGAAACTAGACCCCTCAAGGAATTTATTGGGGGTATAGTGAACACTTTGACCCTACAGGAGTTTCACAGAATTTTTAAGCATTGGGATGTGAAAATGAAAAATTACCTTTTTTACAATAAAATGTCACTTTAGCCCCAAATTTTTCATCTTCACAAGGGGTTAAAGGAGAAAAAAAGCATCCATTATTTGTTAAGCAATTTCTCCCAACTAAAGAAATGCCCCACATGCGGGTGTAAACTGCTGTATGGTCACACAGTGGGAGAGAAAAATATTTGGAGGGCAGATTTTGCTGTAATAGGTTTTAGTTACCATGTCACATTTTCAGAGGCCTTGAAGTGCCAAAACGGTGGAAACCCCCAAAAATGTGACCCCATTTAGGAAACGAGACCCCTCAAGGAATTTATTGGGGGTATAGTGAACACTTTGACCCTACAGGAGATTCACAGAATTTTTAACCATTGGGATGTGAAAATGAAAAATTACCTTTTTCACAATAAAATGTCAATTTAGCCCCAAATTTTTCATCTTCACAAGGGGTTAATGGAGAAAAAAGCATCCATTATTTGTTAAGCAATTTCTCCCAACTAAAGAAATGCCCCACATGCGGGTGTAAACTGCTGTATGGTCACACAGTGGGAGAGAAAAATATTTGGAGGGCAGATTTTGCCGTAATAGGTTTTAGTTACCATGTCACATTTTCAGAGGCCTTGAAGTGCCAAAACGGTGGAAACCCCCAAACATGTGACCCTATTTAGGAAACGAGACCCCTCAAGGAATTTATTGGGGTTATAGTGAACACTTTGACCCTACAGGAGTTTCACGGAATTTTTAACCATCGGGATGTGAAAATGAAAAATTACCTTTTTTACAATAAAATGTCACTTTAGCACCACATTTTTCATCTTCACAAGGGGTTAAAGGAGAAAAAAAGCATCCATTATTTGTTAAGCAATTTCTCCCAACTAAAGAAATGCCCCACATGCGGGTGTAAACTGCTGTATGGTCACACAGTGGGAGAGAAAAATATTTGGAGGGCAGATTTTGCTGTAATAGGTTTTAGTTACCATGTCACATTTTCAGAGGCCTTGAACTGCCAAAACGGTGGAAACCCCCAAAAATGTGACCCCATTTAGGAAACGAGACCCCTCAAGGAATTTATCGGGGGTATAGTGAACACTTTGACTCTACAGGAGATTCATGGAATTTTTAACAATTGGGATGTGAAAATGAAAAATTACCTTTTTCACAATAAAATGTCAATTTAGCCCCAAATTTTTCATATTCACAAGGGGTTAAAGGAGAAAAAAGCATCCATTATTTGTTAAGCAATTTCTCCCAACTAAAGAAATGCCCCACATGCGGGTGGAAACTGCTGTATGGTCACACAGTGGGAGAGAAAAATATTTGGAGGGCAGATTTTGCCGAAATAGATTTAGTTACCATGTCACATTTTCAGAGGCATTGAAGTGCCAAAACAGTGGAAACCCCCAAAAATGTGACCCCATTTAGGAAACTAGATCCCTCAAGGAATTTATCAGGGGGTATAGTGAACACTTTGACCCTACAGGAGTTTCACGGAATTTTTAACCATTGGGATGTGAAAATGAAAAATTAACTTTTTCATAATAAAATGTCAATTTAGCCCCAAATTTTTCATATTCACAAGGGGTTAATGGAGAAAAAAGCATCCATTATTTGTTAAGCAATTTCTCCCAACTAAAGAAATGCCCCACATGCGGGTGTAAACTGCTGTATGGTCACACAGTGGGGGAGAAAAATATTTGGAGGGCAGATTTTGCTGTAATAGATTTAGTTACCATGTCACATTTTCAGAGGCCTTGAAGTGCCAAAACGGTGGAAACCCCCAAAAATGTGACCCCATTTAGGAAACTAGACCCCTCAAGGAATTTATTGGGGGTATAGTGAACACTTTGACCCTACAGGAGTTTCACAGAATTTTTAACCATCGGGATGTGAAAATGAAAAATTACCTTTTTTACAATTAAATGTCACTTTAGCCCCAAATTTTTCATCTTCACAAGGGGTTAAAGGAGAAAAAGCATCCATTATTTGTTAAGCAATTTCTCCCAACTAAAGAAATGCCCCACATGCGGGTGGAAACTGCTGTATGGTCACACAGTGGGAGAGAAAAATATTTGGAGGGCAGATTTTGCTGTAATAGGTTTTAGTTACCATGTCACATTTTCAGAGGCCTTGAAGTGCCAAAACGGTGGAAACCCCCAAAAATGTGACCCCATTTAGGAAACTAGACCCCTCAAGGAATTAATCAGGGGGTATAGTGAACACTTTGACCCTACAGGAGTTTCACGGAATTTTTAACCATCGGGATGTGAAAATGAAAAATTACCTTTTTTACAATAAAATGTCACTTTAGCCCCACATTTTTCATCTTCACAAGGGGTTAAAGGAGAAAAAAGCATCCATTATTTGTTAAGCAATTTCTCCCAACTAAAGAAATGCCCCACATGCGGGTGGAAACTGCTGTATGGTCACACAGTGGGAGAGAAAAATATTTGGAGGGCAGATTTTGCTGTAATAGGTTTTAGTTACCATGTCACATTTTCAGAGGCCTTGAAGTGCCAAAACGGTGGAAACCCCCAAAAATGTGACCCCATTTAGGAAACTAGACCCCTCAAGGAATTTATCGGGGGTATAGTGAACACTTTGACCCTACAGGAGATTCACGGAATTTTTAACCATTGGGATGTGAAAATGAAAAATTACCTTTTTCACAATAAAATGTCACTTTAGCCCCACATTTTTCATCTTCACAAGGGGTTAAAGGAGAAAAAAAGCATCCATTATTTGTTAAGCAATTTCTCCCAACTAAAGAAATGCCCCACATGCGGGTGGAAACTGCTGTATGGTCACACAGTGGGAGAGAAAAATATTTGGAGGGCAGATTTTGCTGTAATAGGTTTTAGTTACCATGTCACATTTTCAGAGGCCTTGAAGTGCCAGAACAGTGGAAACCCCCAAAAATGTGACCCCATTTAGGAAACTAGACCCCTCAGGGAATTTATCAGGGGGTATAGTGAACACTTTGACCCTACAGGAGATTCACGGAATTTTTAACCATCGGGATGTGAAAATGAAAAATTACCTTTTTTACAATAAAATGTCACTTTAGCCCCAAATTTTTCATCTTCACAAGGGGTTAAAGGAGAAAAAAGCATCCATTATTTGTTAAGCAATTTCTCCCAACTAAAGAAATGCCCCACATGCGGGTGGAAACTGCTGTATGGTCACACAGTGGGAGAGAAAAATATTTGGAGGGCAGATTTTGCTGTAACAGGTTTTAGTTACCATGTCACATTTTCAGAGGCCTTGAAGTGCCAAAACGGTGGAAACCCCCAAAAATGTGACCCTATTTAGGAAACTAGACCCCTCAAGGAATTTATTGGGGGTATAGTGAACACTTTGACCCTACAGGAGTTACACGGATTTTCTAACCATTGGGATGTGAAATTCACACAATCTTTTTTATAATAAAATGTCACTTTAGCCCCACATTTTTCATCTTCACAAGGGGTTAAAAGTGAAAAAAGCATCCATTATGTGTTAAGCAATTTCTCCCAACTAAAGAAATGCCCCACATGCGGGTGTAAACTGCTGTATGGTCACACAGTGGGAGAGAAAAATATTTGGAGGGCAGATTTTGCTGTAATAGGTTTTAGTTACCATGTCACATTTTCAGAGGCCTTGAAGTGCCTAAACGGTGGAAACCCCCAAAAATGTGACCCTATTTAGGAAACGAGACCCCTCAAGGAATTTATCGGGGGTATAGTGAACACTTTGACCCTACAGGAGATTCACAGAATTTTTAACCATTGGGATGTGAAAATGAAAAATTACCTTTTTCACAATAAAATGTCAATTTAGCCCCAAATTTTTCATCTTCACAAGGGGTTAATGGAGAAAAAAGCATCCATTATTTGTTAAGCAATTTCTCCCAACTAAAGAAATGCCCCACATGCGGGTGTAAACTGCTGTATGGTCACACAGTGGGAGAGAAAAATATTTGGAGGGCAGATTTTGCCGTAATAGGTTTTAGTTACCATGTCACATTTTCAGAGGCCTTGAAGTGCCAAAACGGTGGAAACCCCCAAACATGTGACCCTATTTAGGAAACGAGACCCCTCAAGGAATTTATTGGGGTTATAGTGAACACTTTGACCCTACAGGAGTTTCACGGAATTTTTAACCATCGGGATGTGAAAATGAAAAATTACCTTTTTTACAATAAAATGTCACTTTAGCACCACATTTTTCATCTTCACAAGGGGTTAAAGGAGAAAAAAGCATCCATTATTTGTTAAGCAATTTCTCCCAACTAAAGAAATGCCCCACATGCGGGTGTAAACTGCTGTATGGTCACACAGTGGGAGAGAAAAATATTTGGAGGGCAGATTTTGCTGTAATAGGTTTTAGTTACCATGTCACATTTTCAGAGGCCTTGAACTGCCAAAACGGTGGAAACCCCCAAAAATGTGACCCCATTTAGGAAACGAGACCCCTCAAGGAATTTATCGGGGATATAGTGAACACTTTGACCCTACAGGAGATTCATGGAATTTTTAACAATTGGGATGTGAAAATGAAAAATTACCTTTTTCACAATAAAATGTCAATTTAGCCCCAAATTTTTCATATTCACAAGGGGTTAAAGGAGAAAAAAAGCATCCATTATTTGTTAAGCAATTTCTCCCAACTAAAGAAATGCCCCACATGCGGGTGGAAACTGCTGTATGGTCACACAGTGGGAGAGAAAAATATTTGGAGGGCAGATTTTGCCGAAATAGATTTAGTTACCATGTCACATTTTCAGAGGCCTTGAAGTGCCAAAACAGTGGAAACCCCCAAAAATGTGACCCCATTTAGGAAACTAGATCCCTCAAGGAATTTATCAGGGGGTATAGTGAACACTTTGACCCTACAGGAGATTCACGGAATTTTTAACCATTGGGATGTGAAAATGAAAAATTAACTTTTTCACAATAAAATGTCAATTTAGCCCCAAATTTTTCATATTCACAAGGGGTTAATGGAGAAAAAAGCATCCATTATTTGTTAAGCAATTTCTCCCAACTAAAGAAATGCCCCACATGCGGGTGGAAACTGCTGTATGGTCACACAGTGGGAGAGAAAAATATTTGGAGGGCAGATTTTGCTGTAATAGGTTTTAGTTACCATGTCACATTTTCAGAGGCCTTGAAGTGCCAAAACGGTGGAAACCCCCAAAAATGTGACCCCATTTAGGAAACTAGACCCCTCAAGGAATTTATTGGGGGTATAGTGAACACTTTGACCCTACAGGAGTTTCACGGAATTTTTAACCATCGGGATGTGAAAATGAAAAAATACCTTTTTCACAATAAAATGTCACTTTAGCCCCAAATTTTTCATCTTCACAAGGGGTTAAAGGAGAAAAAGCATCCATTATTTGTTAAGCAATTTCTCCCAACTAAAGAAATGCCCCACATGCGGGTGTAAACTGCTGTATGGTCACACAGTGGGAGAGAAAAATATTTGGAGGGCAGATTTTGCTGTAATAGATTTAGTTACCATGTTACATTTTCCGAGGCCTTGAAGTGCCAAAACGGTGGAAACCCCCAAAAATGTGACCCCATTTAGGAAACTAGACCCCTTAGGGAATTTATCGAGGGTATAGTGAACACGTTGACCCTACAGGAGTTTCACAGAATTTTTAACCATCGGGATGTGAAAATGAAAAATTACCTTTTTTACAATAAAATGTCACTTTAGCCCCAAATTTTTCATCTTCACAAGGGGTTAAAGGAGAAAAAAGCATCCATTATTTGTTAAGCAATTTCTCCCAACTAAACAAATGCCCCACATGCGGGTGTAAACTGCTGTATGGTCACACAGTGGGAGAGAAAAATATTTGGAGGGCAGATTTTGCTGTAATAGGTTTTAGTTACCATGTCACATTTTCAGAGGCCTTTAAGTGCCAGAACAGTAGAACCCCCCAAAAATGTCCCCATTTTGGAAACTAGACCCCTCAAGGAATTTATCTGGGGTATAGTGAACACTTTGACCCTACAGGAGTTTCACGGAATTTTTAACCATTGGGATGTGAAAATGAAAAATTACCGTTTTCAAAATAAAATGTCACTTTAGCCCCAAATTTTTCATCTTCACAAGGGGTTAATGGAGAAAAAAGCATCCATTATGTGTTAAGCAATTTGTCCCAACTAATGAAATGCCCCACATGCGGGTGGAAACTGCTGTATGGTCACACAGTGGGAGAGAAAAATATTTGGAGGGCAGATTTTGCCGTAATAGATTTAGTTACCATGTCACATTTTCAGAGGCCTTGAAGTGCCAAAACGGTGGAAAGCCCCAAAAATGTGACCCCATTTAGGAAACTAGACCCCTCAAGGAATTTATTGGGGGTATAGTGAACACTTTGACCCTACAGGAGTTTCACGGAATTTTTAACCATCGGGATGTGAAAATGAAAAATTACCTTTTTTACAATAAAATGTCACTTTAGCCCCAAATTTTTCATCTTCACAAGGGGTTAAAGGAGAAAAAAGCATCCATTATTTGTTAAGCAATTTCTCCCAACTAAAGAATTGCCCCACATGCGGGTGGAAACTGCTGTATGGTCACACAGTGGGAGAGAAAAATATTTGGAGGGCAGATTTTGCCGTAATAGGTTTTAGTTACCATGTCACATTTTCAGAGGCCTTGAAGTGCCAAAACGGTGGAAACCCCCAAAATTGTGACCCCATTTAGGAAACTAGACCCCTCAGGGAATTTATCGGGGGTATAGTGAACACTTTGACCCTACAGGAGATTCACCGAATTTTTAACCATCGGGATGTGAAAATGAAAAATTACCTTTTTTACAATTAAATGTCACTTTAGCCCCAAATTTTTCATCTTCACAAGGGGCTAAAGGAGAAAAAAGCATCCATTATTTGTTAAGCAATTTCTCCCAACTAAAGAAATGCCCCACATGCGGGTGGAAACTGCTGTATGGTCACACAGTGGGAGAGAAAAATATTTGGAGGGCAGATTTTGCTGTAATAGATTTAGTTACCATGTCACATTTTCAGAGGCCTTGAAGTGCCAAAACGGTGGGAACCCCCAAAAATGTGACCCCATTTAGGAAACTAGACCCCTCAAGGAATTTATTGGGGGTATAGTGAACACTTTGACCCTACAGGAGTTTCACAGAATTTTTAAGCATTGGGATGTGAAAATGAAAAATTACCTTTTTTACAATAAAATGTCACTTTAGCCCCACATTTTTCATCTTCACAAGGGGTTAAAGGAGAAAAAAGCATCCATTATTTGTTAAGCAATTTCTCCCAACTAAAGAAATGCCCCACATGCGGGTGGAAACTGCTGTATGGTCACACAGTGGGAGAGAAAAATATTTGGAGGGCAGATTTTGCTATAATAGGTTTTAGTTACCATGCCACATTTTCAGAGGCCTTGAAGTGCCAAAACGGTGGAAACCCCCAAAAATGTGACCCCATTTAGGAAACTAGACCCCTCAAGGAATTTATCGGGGGTATAGTGAACACTTTGACCCTACAGGAGTTTCACGGAATTTTTAACCATCGGGATGTGAAAATGAAAAATTACCTTTTTTACAATAAAATGTCACTTTAGCCCCACATTTTTCATCTTCACAAGGGGTTAAAGGAGAAAAAAGCATCCATTATTTGTTAAGCAATTTCTCCCAACTAAAGAAATGCCCCACATGCGGGTGGAAACTGCTGTATGGTCACACAGTGGGAGAGAAAAATATTTGGAGGGCAGATTTTGCTGTAATAGGTTTTAGTTACCATGTCACATTTTCAGAGGCCTTGAAGTGCCAAAACGGTGGAAAGCCCCAAAAATGTGACCCCATTTAGGAAACTAGACCCCTCAAGGAATTTATTGGGGGTATAGTGAACACTTTGACCCTACAGGAGTTTCACGGAATTTTTAACCATCGGGATGTGAAAATGAAAAATTACCTTTTTTACAATAAAATGTCACTTTAGCCCCAAATTTTTCATCTTCACAAGGGGTTAAAGGAGAAAAAAGCATCCATTATTTGTTAAGCAATTTCTCCCAACTAAAGAAATGCCCCACATGCGGGTGGAAACTGCTGTATGGTCACACAGTGGGAGAGAAAAATATTTGGAGGGCAGATTTTGCTATAATAGGTTTTAGTTACCATGTCACATTTTCAGAGGCCTTGAAGTGCCAGAACAGTAGAAACCCCCAAAAATGTGACCCCATTTAGGAAACGAGACCCCTCAAGGAATTAATCAGGGGGTATAGTGAACACTTTGACCCTACAGGAGTTTCACAGAATTTTTAAGCATTGGGATGTGAAAATGAAAAATTACCTTTTTTACAATAAAATGTCACTTTAGCCCCAAATTTTTCATCTTCACAAGGGGTTAAAGGAGAAAAAAGCATCCATTATTTGTTAAGCAATTTCTCCCAACTAAAGAAATGCCCCACATGCGGGTGTAAACTGCTGTATGGTCACACAGTGGGAGAGAAAAATATTTGGAGGGCAGATTTTGCTGTAATAGGTTTTAGTTACCATGTCACAATTTCAGAGGCCTTTAAGTGCCAAAACGGTGGAAACCTCCAAAAATGTGACCCCATTTAGGAAACTAGACCCCTCAAGGAATTTATCAGGGGGTATAGTGAACACTTTGACCCTACAGGAGATTCACGGAATTTTTAATCATCGGGATGTGAAAATGAAAAATTACCTTTTTTACAATTAAATGTCACTTTAGCCCCAAATTTTTCATCTTCACAAGGGGTTAAAGGAGAAAAAAAGCATCCATTATTTGTTAAGCAATTTCTCCCAACTAAAGAAATGCCCCACATGCGGGTGTAAACTGCTGTATGGTCACACAGTGGGAGAGAAAAATATTTGGAGGGCAGATTTTGCTGTAATAGGTTTTAGTTACCATGTCACATTTTCAGAGGCCTTGAAGTGCCAAAACGGTGGAAACCCCCAAAAATGTGACCCCATTTAGGAAACTAGACCCCTCAAGGAATTTATCAGGGGGTATAGTGAACACTTTGACCCTACAGGAGTTTCACAGAATTTTTAACCATCGGGATGTGAAAATGAAAAATTACCTTTTTTACAATAAAATGTCACTTTAGCCCCAAATTTTTCATCTTCACAAGGGGTTAAAGGAGAAAAAAGCATCCATTATTTGTTAAGCAATTTCTCCCAACTAAAGAAATGCCCCACATGCGGGTGGAAACTGCTGTATGGTCACACAGTGGGAGAGAAAAATATTTGGAGGGCAGATTTTGCCGAAATAGGTTTTAGTTACCATGTCACATTTTCAGAGGCCTTGAAGTGCCAAAACGGTGGAAACCCCCAAACATGTGACCCTATTTAGGAAACGAGACCCCTCAAGGAATTTATTGGGGTTATAGTGAACACTTTGACCCTACAGGAGTTTCACGGAATTTTTAACCATCGGGATGTGAAAATGAAAAATTACCTTTTTTACAATAAAATGTCACTTTAGCACCACATTTTTCATCTTCACAAGGGGTTAAAGGAGAAAAAAGCATCCAGTATTTGTTAAGCAATTTCTCCCAACTAAAGAAATGCCCCACATGCGGGTGTAAACTGCTGTATGGTCACACAGTGGGAGAGAAAAATATTTGGAGGGCAGATTTTGCTGTAATAGGTTTTAGTTACCATGTCACATTTTCAGAGGCCTTGAAGTGCCAAAACGGTGGAAACCCCCAAAAATGTGACCCCATTTAGGAAACTAGACCCCTCAGGGAATTTATTGGGGGTATAGTGAACACTTTGACCCTACAGGAGATTCACAGAATTTTTAACCATCGGGATGTGAAAATGAAAAATTACCTTTTTTACAATAAAATGTCACTTTAGCCCCAAATTTTTCATCTTCACAAGGGGTTAAAGGAGAAAAAAGCATCCATTATTTGTTAAGCAATTTCTCCCAACTAAAGAAATGCCCCACATGCGGGTGGAAACTGCTGTATGGTCACACAGTGGGGGAGAAAAATATTTGGAGGGCAGATTTTGCTGTAATAGATTTAGTTACCATGTCACATTTTCAGAGGCCTTGAAGTGCCAAAACGGTGGAAACCCTCAAAAATGTGACCCCATTTAGGAAACTAGACCCCTCAGGGAATTTATTGGGGGTATAGTGAACACTTTGACCCTACAGGAGATTCACGGAATTTTTAACCATCGGGATGTGAAAATGAAAAATTACCTTTTTTACAATTAAATGTCACTTTAGCCCCAAATTTTTCATCTTCACAAGGGGTTAAAGGAGAAAAAGCATCCATTATTTGTTAAGCAATTTCTCCCAACTAAAGAAATGCCGCACATGCGGGTGTAAACTGCTGTATGGTCACACAGTGGGAGAGAAAAATATTTGGAGGGCAGATTTTGCCGTAATAGATTTAGTTACCATGTCACATTTTCAGAGGCCTTGAAGTGCCAAAACGGTGGAAACCCCCAAAATGTGACCCTATTTAGGAAACTAGACCCCTCAAGGAATTTATCAGGGGGTATAGTGAACACTTTGACCCTACAAAAGTTTCACGGAATTTTTAACCATCGGGATGTGAAAATGAAAAATTACCTTTTTCACAATAAAATGTCACTTTAGCCCCAAATTTTTCATCTTCACAAGGGGTTAAATGAGAAAAAAGCATCCATTATTTGTTAAGCAATTTGTCCCAACTAAACAAATGCCCCACATGCGGGTGGAAACTGCTGTATGGTCACACAGTGGGAGAGAAAAATATTTGGAGGGCAGATTTTGCTGTAATAGGTTTTAGTTACCATGTCACATTTTCAGAGGCCTTGAAGTGCCAAAACGGTGGAAACCCCCAAAAATGTGACCCCATTTAGGAAACTAGACACCTCAAGGAATTTATCTGGGGGCATAGTGAACACTTTGACCCTACAGGAGATTCACCGAATTTTTAACCATCGGGATGTGAAAATGAAAAATTACCTTTTTTACAATTAAATGTCACTTTAGCCCCAAATTTTTCATCTTCACAAGGGGTTAAAGGAGAAAAAGCATCCATTATTTGTTAAGCAATTTGTCCCAACTAAAGAAATGCCCCACATGCGGGTGGAAACTGCAGTATGGTCACACAGTGGGAGAGAAAAATATTTGGAGGGCAGATTTTGCCGTAATAGGTTTTAGTTACCATGTCACATTTTCAGAGGCCTTAAAGTGCCAAAACGGTGGAAACCCCCAAAATTGTGACCCCATTTAGGAAACTAGACCCCTCAGGGAATTTATCGGGGGTATAGTGAACACTTTGACCCTACAGGAGATTCACGGAATTTTTAACCATCGGGATATGAAAATGAAAAATTACCTTTTTTACAATAAAATGTCACTTTAGCCCCAAATTTTTCATCTTCACAAGGGGTTAAAGGAGAAAAAAGCATCCATTATTTGTTAAGCAATTTCTCCCAACTAAAGAAATGCCCCACATGCGGGTGGAAACTGCTGTATGGTCACACAGTGGGAGAGAAAAATATTTGGAGGGCAGATTTTGCCGAAATAGATTTAGTTACCATGTCACATTTTCAGAGGCCTTGCAATGCCAAAACGGTGGAAACCCCCAAAAATGTGACCCCATTTAGGAAACTAGACCCCTCAGGGAATTTATCGGGGGTATAGTGAACACTTTGACCCTACAGGAGATTCATGGAATTTTTAACCATCGGGATGTGAAAATGAAAAATTACCTTTTTCACAATAAAATGTCACTTTAGCCCCAAATTTTTTATCTTCACAAGGGGTTAGAGGAGAAAAAGCATCCATTATTTGTTAAGCAATTTCTCCCAACTAAAGAAATGCCCCACATGCGGGTGGAAACTGCTGTATGGTCACACAGTGGGGGAGAAAAATATTTGGAGGGCAGATTTTGCTGTAATAGGTTTTAGTTACCATGTCACATTTTCAGAGGCCTTTAAGTGCCAGAACAGTAGAACCCCCCAAAAATGTCCCCATTTTGGAAACTAGACCCCTCAAGGAATTTATTGGGGGTATAGTGAACACTTTGACCCTACAGGAGTTTCACAGAATTTTTAACCATCGGGATGTGAAAATGAAAAATTACCTTTTTTACAATAAAATGTCACTTTAGCCCCACATTTTTCATCTTCACAAGGGGTTAAAGGAGAAAAAAGCATCCATTATTTGTTAAGCAATTTCTCCCAACTAAAGAAATGCCCCACATGCGGGTGGAAACTGCTGTATGGTCACACAGTGGGGGAGAAAAATATTTGGAGGGCAGATTTTGCTGTAATAGGTTTTAGTTACCATGTCACATTTTCAGAGGCCTTGAAGTGCCAGAACAGTAGAACCCCCCAAAAATGTGACCCCATTTAGGAAACTAGACCCCTCAGGGAATTTATCGGGGGTATAGTGAACACTTTGACCCTACAGGAGATTCACGGAATTTTTAACCATCGGGATGTGAAAATGAAAAATTACCTTTTTTACAATAAAATGTCACTTTAGCCCCAAATTTTTCATCTTCACAAGGGGTTAAAGGAGAAAAAGCATCCATTATTTGTTAAGCAATTTCTCCCAACTAAAGAAATGCCCCACATGCGGGTGGAAACTGCTGTATGGTCACACAGTGGGAGAGAAAAATATTTGGAGGGCAGATTTTGCCGTAACAGGTTTTAGTTACCATGTCACATTTTCAGAGGCCTTGAAGTGCCAAAACGGTGGAAACCCCCAAAAATGTGACCCTATTTAGGAAACGAGACCCCTCAAGGAATTTATTGGGGGTATAGTGAACACTTTGACCCTACAGAAGTTTCACGGAATTTTTAACCATCGGGATGTGAAAATGAAAAATTACCTTTTTTACAATAAAATGTCACTTTAGCCCCAAATTTTTCATCTTCACAAGGGGTTAAAGGAGAAAAAAGCATCCATTATTTGTTAAGCAATTTCTCCCAACTAAAGAAATGCCCCACATGCGGGTGGAAACTGCTGTATGGTCACACAGTGGGAGAGAAAAATATTTGGAGGGCAGATTTTGCTGTAATAGGTTTTAGTTACTATGTCACATTTTCAGAGGCCTTGAAGTGCCAAAACGGTGGAAACCCCCAAAAATGTGACCCCATTTAGGAAATTAGACCCCTCAAGGAATTTATCAGGGGGTATAGTGAACACTTTGACCCTACAGAAGTTTCACGGAATTTTTAACCATCGGGATGTGAAAATGAAAAATTACCTTTTTTACAATAAAATGTCACTTTAGCCCCAAATTTTTCATCTTCACAAGGGGTTAAAGGAGAAAAAAGCATCCATTATTTGTTAAGCAATTTCTCCCAACTAAAGAAATGCCCCACATGCGGGTGGAAACTACTGTATGGTCACACAGTGGGAGAGAAAAATATTTGGAGGGCAGATTTTGCCGTAATAGGTTTTAGTTACCATGTCACATTTTCAGAGGCCTTGAAGTGCCAAAACAGTGGAAACCCCCAAAAATGTGACCCCATTTAGGAAACTAGATCCCTCAAGGAATTTATCAGGGGGTATAGTGAACACTTTGACCCTACAGGAGTTTCACGGAATTTTTAACCATTGGGATGTGAAAATGAAAAATTAACTTTTTCACAATAAAATGTCAATTTAGCCCCAAATTTTTCATATTCACAAGGGGTTAATGGAGAAAAAAAGCATCCATTATTTGTTAAGCAATTTCTCCCAACTAAAGAAATGCCCCACATGCGGGTGTAAACTGCTGTATGGTCACACAGTGGGAGAGAAAAATATTTGGAGGGCAGATTTTGCTGTAATAGGTTTTAGTTACCATGTCACATTTTCAGAGGCCTTGAAGTGCCAAAACGGTGGAAACCCCCAAAAATGTGACCCCATTTAGGAAACTAGACCCCTCAGGGAATTTATCGGGGGTATAGTGAACACTTTGACCCTACAGGAGTTTCACGGAATTTTTAACCATCGGGATGTGAAAATGAAAAATTACCTTTTTTACAATAAAATGTCACTTTAGCCCCACATTTTTCATCTTCACAAGGGGTTAAAGGAGAAAAAAAGCATCCATTATGCGTTAAGCGATTTCTCCCAACTAAAGAAATGCCCCACATGCGGGTGTAAACTGCTGTATGGTCACACAGTGGGAGAGAAAAATATTTGGAGGGCAGATTTTGCCAAAATAGGTTTTAGTTACCATGTCACATTTTCAGAGGCCTTGAAGTGCCAAAACGGTGGAAACCCCCAAAAATGTAACCCCATTTAGGAAACTAGACCCCTCAAGGAATTTATCGGGGTGTATAGTGAACACTTTTACCCAACAGAAGTTTCGCGGAATTTTTAACCATCGGGATGTGAAAATGAAAAATTACCTTTTTTACAATAAAATGTCACTTTAGCCCCAAATTTTTCATCTTCACAAGGGGTTAAAGGAGAAAAAAGCATCCATTATTTGTTAAGCAATTTCTCCCAACTAAAGAAATGCCCCACATGCGGGTGTAAACTGCTGTATGGTCACACAGTGGGAGAGAAAAATATTTGGAGGGCAGATTTTGCTGTAATAGGTTTTAGTTACCATGTCACATTTTCAGAGGCCTTTAAGTGCCAAAACGGTGGAAACCCCCAAAAATGTGACCCTATTTAGGAAACTAGACCCCTCAAGGAATTTATTGGGGGTATAGTGAACACTTTGACCCTACAGGAGTTTCACAGAATTTTTAAGCATTGGGATGTGAAAATGAAAAATTACCTTTTTTACAATTAAATGTCACTTTAGCCCCAAATTTTTCATCTTCACAAGGGGTTAAAGGAGAAAAAGCATCCATTATTTGTTAAGCAATTTCTCCCAACTAAAGAAATGCCCCACATGCGGGTGGAAACTGCTGTATGGTCACACAGTGGGAGAGAAAAATATTTGGAGGGCAGATTTTGCTGTAATAGGTTTTAGTTACCATGTCACATTTTCAGAGGCCTTGAAGTGCCAAAACGGTGGAAACCCCCAAAAATGTGACCCCATTTAGGAAACTAGACCCCTCAAGGAATTTATCAGGGGGTATAGTGAACACTTTGACCCTACAGGAGTTTCACACAATTTTTATAATAAAATGTCACTTTAGCCCCACATTTTTCATCTTCACAAGGGGTTAAAAGTGAAAAAAGCATCCATTATGTGTTAAGCAATTTCTCCCAACTAAAGAAATGCCCCACATGCGGGTGTAAACTGCTGTATGGTCACACATTGGGAGAGAAAAATATTTGGAGGGCAGATTTTGCTGTAATAGATTTAGTTACCATGTCACATTTTCAGAGGCCTTGAAGTGCCTAAACGGTGGAAACCCCCAAAAATGTGACCCCATTTAGGAAACTAGACCCCTCAAGGAATTTATCGGGGGTATAGTGAACACTTTGACCCTACAGAAGTTTCACGGAATTTTTAACCATCGGGATGTGAAAATTAAAAATTACCTTTTTTACAATAAAATGTCACTTTAGCTCCAACTTTTTTATCTTCACAAGGGGTTAAAGGAGAAAAAGCATCCATTATTTGTTAAACAATTTGTCCCAACTAAAGAAATGCCCCACATGCGGGTGGAAACTGCTGTATGGTCACACAGTGGGAGAGAAAAATATTTGGAGGGCAGATTTTGCCGTAATAGGTTTTAGTTACCATGTCACATTTTCAGAGGCCTTGAAGTGCCAAAACGGTGGAAACCCCCAAAAATGTGACCCCATTTAGGAAATTAGACCCCTCAAGGAATTTATCAGGGGGTATAGTGAACACTTTGACCCTACAGAAGTTTCACGGAATTTTTAACCATCGGGATGTGAAAATGAAAAATTACCTTTTTTACAATAAAATGTCACTTTAGCCCCACATTTTTCATCTTCACAAGGGGTTAAAGAAGAAAAAGCATCCATTATTTGTTAAGCAATTTGTCCCAACTAAAGAAATGCCCCACATGCGGGTGTAAACTGCTGTATGGTCACACAGTGGGAGAGAAAAATATTTGGAGGGCAGATTTTGCCGAAATAGATTTAGTTACCATGTCACATTTTCAGAGGCCTTGCAATGCCAAAACGGTGGAAACCCCCAAAAATGTGACCCCATTTAGGAAACTAGACCCCTCAGGGAATTTATCGGGGGTATAGTGAACACTTTGACCCTACAGGAGATTCATGGAATTTTTAACCATCGGGATGTGAAAATGAAAAAATACCTTTTTCACAATAAAATGTCACTTTAGCCCCACATTTTTCATCTTCACAAGGGGTTAAAGGAGAAAAAAGCATCCATTATTTGTTAAGCAATTTCTCCCAACTAAAGAAATGCCCCACATGCGGGTGTAAACTGCTGTATGGTCACACAGTGGGAGAGAAAAATATTTGGAGGGCAGATTTTGCTGTAATAGGTTTTAGTTACCATGTCACATTTTCAGAGGCCTTGAACTGCCAAAACGGTGGAAACCCCCAAAAATGTGACCCCATTTAGGAAACGAGACCCCTCAAGGAATTTATCGGGGATATAGTGAACACTTTGACCCTACAGGAGATTCATGGAATTTTTAACAATTGGGATGTGAAAATGAAAAATTACCTTTTTCACAATAAAATGTCAATTTAGCCCCAAATTTTTCATATTCACAAGGGGTTAAAGGAGAAAAAAGCATCCATTATTTGTTAAGCAATTTCTCCCAACTAAAGAAATGCCCCACATGCGGGTGGAAACTGCTGTATGGTCACACAGTGGGAGAGAAAAATATTTGGAGGGCAGATTTTGCCGAAATAGATTTAGTTACCATGTCACATTTTCAGAGGCCTTGAAGTGCCAAAACAGTGGAAACCCCCAAAAATGTGACCCCATTTAGGAAACGAGACCCCTCAAGGAATTAATCAGGGGGTATAGTGAACACTTTGACCCTACAGGAGTTTCACGGAATTTTTAACCATCGGGATGTGAAAATGAAAAATTACCTTTTTCACAATAAAATGTCAATTTAGCCCCAAATTTTTCATCTTCACAAGGGGTTAATGGAGAAAAAAAGCATCCATTATTTGTTAAGCAATTTCTCCCAACTAAAGAAATGCCCCACATGCGGGTGTAAACTGCTGTATGGTCACACAGTGGGAGAGAAAAATATTTGGAGGGCAGATTTTGCTGTAATAGGTTTTAGTTACCATGTCACATTTTCAGAGGCCTTGAAGTGCCAAAACGGTGGAAACCCCCAAAAATGTGACCCCATTTAGGAAACTAGACCCCTCAGGGAATTTATTGGGGGTATAGTGAACACTTTGACCCTACAGGAGATTCACAGAATTTTTAACCATCGGGATGTGAAAATGAAAAATTACCTTTTTTACAATAAAATGTCACTTTAGCCCCAAATTTTTCATCTTCACAAGGGGTTAAAGGAGAAAAAAAGCATCCATTATTTGTTAAGCAATTTCTCCCAACTAAAGAAATGCCCCACATGCGGGTGGAAACTGCTGTATGGTCACACAGTGGGGGAGAAAAATATTTGGAGGGCAGATTTTGCTGTAATAGATTTAGTTACCATGTCACATTTTCAGAGGCCTTGAAGTGCCAAAACGGTGGAAACCCTCAAAAATGTGACCCCATTTAGGAAACTAGACCCCTCAGGGAATTTATTGGGGGTATAGTGAACACTTTGACCCTACAGGAGATTCACGGAATTTTTAACCATCGGGATGTGAAAATGAAAAATTACCTTTTTTACAATTAAATGTCACTTTAGCCCCAAATTTTTCATCTTCACAAGGGGTTAAAGGAGAAAAAAGCATCCATTATTTGTTAAGCAATTTGTCCCAACTAAACAAATGCCCCACATGCGGGTGGAAACTGCTGTATGGTCACACAGTGGGAGAGAAAAATATTTGGAGGGCAGATTTTGCCGTAATAGGTTTTAGTTACCATGTCACATTTTCAGAGGCCTTAAAGTGCCAAAACGGTGGAAACCCCCAAAATTGTGACCCCATTTAGGAAACTAGACCCCTCAGGGAATTTATCGGGGGTATAGTGAACACTTTGACCCTACAGGAGATTCACGGAATTTTTAACCATCGGGATATGAAAATGAAAAATTACCTTTTTTACAATAAAATGTCACTTTAGCCCCAAATTTTTCATCTTCACAAGGGGTTAAAGGAGAAAAAAAGCATCCATTATTTGTTAAGCAATTTCTCCCAACTAAAGAAATGCCCCACATGCGGGTGGAAACTGCTGTATGGTCACACAGTGGGAGAGAAAAATATTTGGAGGGCAGATTTTGCTGTAATAGGTTTTAGTTACCATGTCACATTTTCAGAGGCCTTAAAGTGCCAAAACGGTGGAAACCCCCAAAATTGTGACCCCATTTAGGAAACTAGACCCCTCAGGGAATTTATCGGGGGTATAGTGAACACTTTGACCCTACAGGAGATTCACGGAATTTTTAACCATCGGGATATGAAAATGAAAAATTACCTTTTTTACAATAAAATGTCAGTTTAGCCCCAAATTTTTCATCTTCACAAGGGGTTAAAGGAGAAAAAAGCATCCATTATTTGTTAAGCAATTTCTCCCAACTAAAGAAATGCCCCACATGCGGGTGGAAACTGCTGTATGGTCACACAGTGGGAGAGAAAAATATTTGGAGGGCAGATTTTGCTGTAATAGGTTTTAGTTACCATGTCACATTTTCAGAGGCCTTGAAGTGCCAAAACGGTGGAAACCCCCAAAAATGTGACCCCATTTAGGAAATTAGACCCCTCAAGGAATTTATCAGGGGGTATAGTGAACACTTTGACCCTACAGAAGTTTCACGGAATTTTTAACCATCGGGATGTGAAAATGAAAAATTACCTTTTTTACAATAAAATGTCACTTTAGCCCCACATTTTTCATCTTCACAAGGGGTTAAAGAAGAAAAAGCATCCATTATTTGTTAAGCAATTTGTCCCAACTAAAGAAATGCCCCACATGCGGGTGTAAACTGCTGTATGGTCACACAGTGGGAGAGAAAAATATTTGGAGGGCAGATTTTGCCGAAATAGATTTAGTTACCATGTCACATTTTCAGAGGCCTTGCAATGCCAAAACGGTGGAAACCCCCAAAAATGTGACCCCATTTAGGAAACTAGACCCCTCAGGGAATTTATCGGGGGTATAGTGAACACTTTGACCCAACAGGAGATTCATGGAATTTTTAACCATCGGGATGTGAAAATGAAAAATTACCTTTTTCACAATAAAATGTCACTTTAGCCCCAAATTTTTTATCTTCACAAGGGGTTAGAGGAGAAAAAGCATCCATTATTTGTTAAGCAATTTCTCCCAACTAAAGAAATGCCCCACATGCGGGTGGAAACTGCTGTATGGTCACACAGTGGGGGAGAAAAATATTTGGAGGGCAGATTTTGCTGTAATAGGTTTTAGTTACCATGTCACATTTTCAGAGGCCTTTAAGTGCCAGAACAGTAGAACCCCCCAAAAATGTCCCCATTTTGGAAACTAGACCCCTCAAGGAATTTATTGGGGGTATAGTGAACACTTTGACCCTACAGGAGTTTCACAGAATTTTTAACCATCGGGATGTGAAAATGAAAAATTACCTTTTTTACAATAAAATGTCACTTTAGCCCCACATTTTTCATCTTCACAAGGGGTTAAAGGAGAAAAAAGCATCCATTATTTGTTAAGCAATTTCTCCCAACTAAAGAAATGCCCCACATGCGGGTGGAAACTGCTGTATGGTCACACAGTGGGGGAGAAAAATATTTGGAGGGCAGATTTTGCTGTAATAGGTTTTAGTTACCATGTCACATTTTCAGAGGCCTTGAAGTGCCAGAACAGTAGAACCCCCCAAAAATGTGACCCCATTTAGGAAACTAGACCCCTCAGGGAATTTATCGGGGGTATAGTGAACACTTTGACCCTACAGGAGATTCACGGAATTTTTAACCATCGGGATGTGAAAATGAAAAATTACCTTTTTTACAATAAAATGTCACTTTAGCCCCAAATTTTTCATCTTCACAAGGGGTTAAAGGAGAAAAAAAGCATCCATTATTTGTTAAGCAATTTCTCCCAACTAAAGAAATGCCCCACATGCGGGTGGAAACTACTGTATGGTCACACAGTGGGAGAGAAAAATATTTGGAGGGCAGATTTTGCCGTAATAGGTTTTAGTTACCATGTCACATTTTCAGAGGCCTTGAAGTGCCAAAACAGTGGAAACCCCCAAAAATGTGACCCCATTTAGGAAACTAGATCCCTCAAGGAATTTATCAGGGGGTATAGTGAACACTTTGACCCTACAGGAGTTTCACGGAATTTTTAACCATTGGGATGTGAAAATGAAAAATTAACTTTTTCACAATAAAATGTCAATTTAGCCCCAAATTTTTCATATTCACAAGGGGTTAATGGAGAAAAAAGCATCCATTATTTGTTAAGCAATTTCTCCCAACTAAAGAAATGCCCCACATGCGGGTGTAAACTGCTGTATGGTCACACAGTGGGAGAGAAAAATATTTGGAGGGCAGATTTTGCTGTAATAGGTTTTAGTTACCATGTCACATTTTCAGAGGCCTTGAAGTGCCAAAACGGTGGAAACCCCCAAAAATGTGACCCCATTTAGGAAACTAGACCCCTCAGGGAATTTATCGGGGGTATAGTGAACACTTTGACCCTACAGGAGTTTCACGGAATTTTTAACCATCGGGATGTGAAAATGAAAAATTACCTTTTTTACAATAAAATGTCACTTTAGCCCCACATTTTTCATCTTCACAAGGGGTTAAAGGAGAAAAAAGCATCCATTATGCGTTAAGCGATTTCTCCCAACTAAAGAAATGCCCCACATGCGGGTGTAAACTGCTGTATGGTCACACAGTGGGAGAGAAAAATATTTGGAGGGCAGATTTTGCCAAAATAGGTTTTAGTTACCATGTCACATTTTCAGAGGCCTTGAAGTGCCAAAACGGTGGAAACCCCCAAAAATGTAACCCCATTTAGGAAACTAGACCCCTCAAGGAATTTATCGGGGTGTATAGTGAACACTTTTACCCAACAGAAGTTTCGCGGAATTTTTAACCATCGGGATGTGAAAATGAAAAATTACCTTTTTTACAATAAAATGTCACTTTAGCCCCAAATTTTTCATCTTCACAAGGGGTTAAAGGAGAAAAAAGCATCCATTATTTGTTAAGCAATTTCTCCCAACTAAAGAAATGCCCCACATGCGGGTGTAAACTGCTGTATGGTCACACAGTGGGAGAGAAAAATATTTGGAGGGCAGATTTTGCTGTAATAGGTTTTAGTTACCATGTCACATTTTCAGAGGCCTTTAAGTGCCAAAACGGTGGAAACCCCCAAAAATGTGACCCTATTTAGGAAACTAGACCCCTCAAGGAATTTATTGGGGGTATAGTGAACACTTTGACCCTACAGGAGTTTCACAGAATTTTTAAGCATTGGGATGTGAAAATGAAAAATTACCTTTTTTACAATAAAATGTCACTTTAGCCCCAAATTTTTCATCTTCACAAGGGGTTAAAGGAGAAAAAGCATCCATTATTTGTTAAGCAATTTCTCCCAACTAAAGAAATGCCCCACATGCGGGTGGAAACTGCTGTATGGTCACACAGTGGGAGAGAAAAATATTTGGAGGGCAGATTTTGCTGTAATAGGTTTTAGTTACCATGTCACATTTTCAGAGGCCTTGAAGTGCCAAAACGGTGGAAACCCCCAAAAATGTGACCCCATTTAGGAAACTAGACCCCTCAAGGAATTTATCAGGGGGTATAGTGAACACTTTGACCCTACAGGAGTTTCACACAATTTTTATAATAAAATGTCACTTTAGCCCCACATTTTTCATCTTCACAAGGGGTTAAAAGTGAAAAAAGCATCCATTATGTGTTAAGCAATTTCTCCCAACTAAAGAAATGCCCCACATGCGGGTGTAAACTGCTGTATGGTCACACATTGGGAGAGAAAAATATTTGGAGGGCAGATTTTGCTGTAATAGATTTAGTTACCATGTCACATTTTCAGAGGCCTTGAAGTGCCTAAACGGTGGAAACCCCCAAAAATGTGACCCCATTTAGGAAACTAGACCCCTCAAGGAATTTATCGGGGGTATAGTGAACACTTTGACCCTACAGAAGTTTCACGGAATTTTTAACCATCGGGATGTGAAAATTAAAAATTACCTTTTTTACAATAAAATGTCACTTTAGCTCCAACTTTTTTATCTTCACAAGGGGTTAAAGGAGAAAAAGCATCCATTATTTGTTAAACAATTTGTCCCAACTAAAGAAATGCCCCACATGCGGGTGGAAACTGCTGTATGGTCACACAGTGGGAGAGAAAAATATTTGGAGGGCAGATTTTGCCGTAATAGGTTTTAGTTACCATGTCACATTTTCAGAGGCCTTGAAGTGCCAAAACGGTGGAAACCCCCAAAAATGTGACCCCATTTAGGAAATTAGACCCCTCAAGGAATTTATCAGGGGGTATAGTGAACACTTTGACCCTACAGAAGTTTCACGGAATTTTTAACCATCGGGATGTGAAAATGAAAAATTACCTTTTTTACAATAAAATGTCACTTTAGCCCCACATTTTTCATCTTCACAAGGGGTTAAAGAAGAAAAAGCATCCATTATTTGTTAAGCAATTTGTCCCAACTAAAGAAATGCCCCACATGCGGGTGTAAACTGCTGTATGGTCACACAGTGGGAGAGAAAAATATTTGGAGGGCAGATTTTGCCGAAATAGATTTAGTTACCATGTCACATTTTCAGAGGCCTTGCAATGCCAAAACGGTGGAAACCCCCAAAAATGTGACCCCATTTAGGAAACTAGACCCCTCAGGGAATTTATCGGGGGTATAGTGAACACTTTGACCCTACAGGAGATTCATGGAATTTTTAACCATCGGGATGTGAAAATGAAAAAATACCTTTTTCACAATAAAATGTCACTTTAGCCCCACATTTTTCATCTTCACAAGGGGTTAAAGGAGAAAAAAGCATCCATTATTTGTTAAGCAATTTCTCCCAACTAAAGAAATGCCCCACATGCGGGTGTAAACTGCTGTATGGTCACACAGTGGGAGAGAAAAATATTTGGAGGGCAGATTTTGCCGTAATAGGTTTTAGTTACCATGTCACATTTTCAGAGGCCTTGAAGTGCCAAAACGGTGGAAAGCCCCAAAAATGTGACCCCATTTAGGAAACTAGACCCCTCAAGGAATTTATTGGGGGTATAGTGAACACTTTGACCCTACAGGAGTTTCACGGAATTTTTAACCATCGGGATGTGAAAATGAAAAATTACCTTTTTTACAATAAAATGTCACTTTAGCCCCAAATTTTTCATCTTCACAAGGGGTTAAAGGAGAAAAAAGCATCCATTATTTGTTAAGCAATTTCTCCCAACTAAAGAAATGCCCCACATGCGGGTGTAAACTGCTGTATGGTCACACAGTGGGAGAGAAAAATATTTGGAGGGCAGATTTTGCCGTAATAGGTTTTAGTTACCATGTCACATTTTCAGAGGCCTTGAAGTGCCAAAACGGTGGAAACCCCCAAAAATGTGACCCCATTTAGGAAACTAGACCCCTCAAGGAATTTATTGGGGGTATAGTGAACACTTTGACCCTACAGAAGTTTCACGGAATTTTTAACCATCGGGATGTGAAAATGAAAAATTACCTTTTTTACAATAAAATGTCACTTTAGCCCCAAATTTTTCATCTTCACAAGGGGTTAAAGGAGAAAAAAGCATCCATTATTTGTTAAGCAATTTGTCCCAACTAAAGAAATGCCCCACATGCGGGTGTAAACTGCTGTATGGTCACACAGTGGGAGAGAAAAATATTTGGAGGGCAGATTTTGCTGTAATAGGTTTTAGTTACCATGTCACATTTTCAGAGGCCTTGAAGTGCCAAAACGGTGGAAACCCCCAAAAATGTGACCCCATTTAGGAAACTAGACCCCTCAAGGAATTTATCGGGGGTGGGGGCATAGTGAACACTTTGACCCTACAGGAGTTTCACACAATTTTTACCCCCCAACCATCGGGTGTGAAAATGAAAAATTACCTTTACAAAATGTCACTTTAGCCCCCAATTTTTCATCTTCACAAGGGGTTAAAGGAGAAAAAAGCATCCATTATTTGTTAAGCAATTTCTCCCAACTAAAGAAATGCCCCACATGCGGGTGGAAACTGCTGTATGGTCACACAGTGGGAGAGAAAAATATTTGGAGGGCAGATTTTGCTGTAATAGGTTTTAGTTACCATGTCACATTTTCAGAGGCCTTGAAGTGCCAAAACGGTGGAAACCCCCAAAAATGTGACCCCATTTAGGAAACTAGACCCCTCAAGGAATTTATTGGGGGTATAGTGAACACTTTGACCCTACAGGAGTTTCACGGAATTTTTAACCATCGGGATGTGAAAATGAAAAATTACCTTTTTTACAATAAAATGTCAATTTAGCCCCAAATTTTTCATCTTCACAAGGGGTTAAAGGAGAAAAAAGCATCCATTATTTGTTAAGCAATTTCTCCCAACTAAAGAAATGCCCCACATGCGGGTGTAAACTGCTGTATGGTCACACAGTGGGAGAGAAAAATATTTGGAGGGCAGATTTTGCTGTAATAGGTTTTAGTTACCATGTCACATTTTCAGAGGCCTTGAAGTGCCAAAACGGTGGAAACCCCCAAAAATGTGACCCTATTTAGGAAACTAGACCCCTCAAGGAATTTATTGGGGGTATAGTGAACACTTTGACCCTACAGGAGTTTCACGGAATTTTTAACCATCGGGATGTGAAAATGAAAAATTACCTTTTTTACAATAAAATGTCACTTTAGCCCCAAATTTTTCATCTTCACAAGGGGTTAAAGGAGAAAAAAGCATCCATTATTTGTTAAGCAATTTCTCCCAACTAAAGAAATGCCCCACATGCGGGTGGAAACTGCTGTATGGTCACACAGTGGGAGAGAAAAATATTTGGAGGGCAGATTTTGCTGTAATAGGTTTTAGTTACCATGTCACATTTTCAGAGGCCTTGAAGTGCCAAAACGGTGGAAACCCCCAAAAATGTGACCCCATTTAGGAAACTAGACCCCTCAAGGAATTTATCTGGGGGTATAGTGAACACTTTGACCCTACAGGAGTTTCACGGAATTTTTAACCATCGGGATGTGAAAATGAAAAATTACCTTTTTTACAATAAAATGTCACTTTAGCCCCACATTTTTCATCTTCACAAGGGGTTAAAGGAGAAAAAAGCATCCATTATTTGTTAAGCAATTTCTCCCAACTAAAGAAATGCCCCACATGCGGGTGTAAACTGCTGTATGGTCACACAGTGGGAGAGAAAAATATTTGGAGGGCAGATTTTGCCGTAATAGATTTAGTTACCATGTCACATTTTCAGAGGCCTTGAAGTGCCAAAACGGTGGAAACCCCCAAAAATGTGACCCCATTTAGGAAACTAGACCCCTCAGGGAATTTATCGGGGGTATAGTGAACACTTTGACCCTACAGGAGATTCACGGAATTTTTAACCATCGGGATGTGAAAATGAAAAATTACCTTTTTTACAATAAAATGTCACTTTAGCCCCACATTTTTCATCTTCACAAGGGGTTAAAGGAGAAAAAAGCATCCATTATTTGTTAAGCAATTTCTCCCAACTAAAGAAATGCCCCACATGCGGGTGTAAACTGCTGTATGGTCACACAGTGGGAGAGAAAAATATTTGGAGGGCAGATTTTGCCGTAATAGATTTAGTTACCATGTCACATTTTCAGAGGCCTTGAAGTGCCAAAACGGTGGAAACCCCCAAAAATGTGACCCCATTTAGGAAACTAGACCCCTCAAGGAATTTATTGGGGGTATAGTGAACACTTTGACCCTACAGGAGTTTCACGGAATTTTTAACCATCGGGATGTGAAAATGAAAAATTACCTTTTTTACAATAAAATGTCACTTTAGCCCCAAATTTTTCATCTTCACAAGGGGTTAAAGGAGAAAAAAGCATCCATTATTTGTTAAGCAATTTCTCCCAACTAAAGAAATGCCCCACATGCGGGTGGAAACTGCTGTATGGTCACACAGTGGGAGAGAAAAATATTTGGAGGGCAGATTTTGCCGTAATAGGTTTTAGTTACCATGTCACATTTTCAGAGGCCTTGAAGTGCCAAAACGGTGGAAACCCCCAAAAATGTGACCCCATTTAGGAAACTAGACCCCTCAAGGAATTTATCTGGGGGTATAGTGAACACTTTGACCCTACAGGAGTTTCACGGAATTTTTAACCATCGGGATGTGAAAATGAAAAATTACCTTTTTTACAATAAAATGTCACTTTAGCCCCAAATTTTTCATCTTCACAAGGGGTTAAAGGAGAAAAAAGCATCCATTATTTGTTAAGCAATTTCTCCCAACTAAAGAAATGCCCCACATGCGGGTGGAAACTGCTGTATGGTCACACAGTGGGAGAGAAAAATATTTGGAGGGCAGATTTTGCTGTAATAGGTTTTAGTTACCATGTCACATTTTCAGAGGCCTTGAAGTGCCAAAACGGTGGAAACCCCCAAAAATGTGACCCCATTTAGGAAACTAGACCCCTCAGGGAATTTATCGGGGGTATAGTGAACACTTTGACCCTACAGGAGTTTCACGGAATTTTTAACCATCGGGATGTGAAAATGAAAAATTACCTTTTTTACAATAAAATGTCACTTTAGCCCCACATTTTTCATCTTCACAAGGGGTTAAAGGAGAAAAAAGCATCCATTATTTGTTAAGCAATTTCTCCCAACTAAAGAAATGCCCCACATGCGGGTGGAAACTGCTGTATGGTCACACAGTGGGAGAGAAAAATATTTGGAGGGCAGATTTTGCTGTAATAGGTTTTAGTTACCATGTCACATTTTCAGAGGCCTTGAAGTGCCAAAACAGTGGAAACCCCCAAAAATGTGACCCCATTTAGGAAACTAGACCCCTCAAGGAATTTATCGGGGGTATAGTGAACACTTTGACCCTACAGGAGTTTCACGGAATTTTTAACCATCGGGATGTGAAAATGAAAAATTACCTTTTTTACAATAAAATGTCACTTTAGCCCCAAATTTTTCATCTTCACAAGGGGTTAAAGGAGAAAAAAGCATCCATTATTTGTTAAGCAATTTCTCCCAACTAAAGAAATGCCCCACATGCGGGTGGAAACTGCTGTATGGTCACACAGTGGGAGAGAAAAATATTTGGAGGGCAGATTTTGCTGTAATAGGATTTAGTTACCATGTCACATTTTCAGAGGCCTTGAAGTGCCAAAACGGTGGAAACCCCCAAAAATGTGACCCCATTTAGGAAACTAGACCCCTCAAGGAATTTATCTGGGGGTATAGTGAACACTTTGACCCTACAGGAGATTCACCGAATTTTTAACCATCGGGATGTGAAAATGAAAAATTACCTTTTTTACAATAAAATGTCACTTTAGCCCCAATTTTTCATCTTCACAAGGGGTTAAAGGAGAAAAAAGCATCCATTATTTGTTAAGCAATTTCTCCCAACTAAAGAAATGCCCCACATGCGGGTGGAAACTGCTGTATGGTCACACAGTGGGAGAGAAAAATATTTGGAGGGCAGATTTTGCTGTAATAGGTTTTAGTTACCATGTCACATTTTCAGAGGCCTTGAAGTGCCAAAACGGTGGAAACCCCCAAAAATGTGACCCCATTTAGGAAACTAGACCCCTCAGGGAATTTATCGGGGGTATAGTGAACACTTTGACCCTACAGGAGATTCACGGAATTTTTAACCATCGGGATGTGAAAATGAAAAATTACCTTTTTTACAATAAAATGTCAATTTAGCCCCACATTTTTCATCTTCACAAGGGGTTAAAGGAGAAAAAAGCATCCATTATTTGTTAAGCAATTTCTCCCAACTAAAGAAATGCCCCACATGCGGGTGGAAACTGCTGTATGGTCACACAGTGGGAGAGAAAAATATTTGGAGGGCAGATTTTGCTGTAATAGGTTTTAGTTACCATGTCACATTTTCAGAGGCCTTGAAGTGCCAAAACGGTGGAAACCCCCAAAAATGTGACCCCATTTAGGAAACTAGACCCCTCAAGGAATTTATCAGGGGGTATAGTGAACACTTTGACCCTACAGGAGTTTCACAGAATTTTTAACCATCGGGATGTGAAAATGAAAAATTACCTTTTTTACAATAAAATGTCACTTTAGCCCCAAATTTTTCATCTTCACAAGGGGTTAAAGGAGAAAAAAAGCATCCATTATTTGTTAAGCAATTTCTCCCAACTAAAGAAATGCCCCACATGCGGGTGGAAACTGCTGTATGGTCACACAGTGGGAGAGAAAAATATTTGGAGGGCAGATTTTGCTGTAATAGGTTTTAGTTACCATGTCACATTTTCAGAGGCCTTGAAGTGCCAAAACGGTGGAAACCCCCAAAAATGTGACCCCATTTAGGAAACTAGACCCCTCAAGGAATTTATTAGGGGGTATAGTGAACACTTTGACCCTACAGGAGTTTCACGGAATTTTTAACCATCGGGATGTGAAAATGAAAAATTACCTTTTTCACAATAAAATGTCACTTTAGCCCCAAATTTTTCATCTTCACAAGGGGTTAAAGGAGAAAAAAAGCATCCATTATTTGTTAAGCAATTTCTCCCAACTAAAGAAATGCCCCACATGCGGGTGGAAACTGCTGTATGGTCACACAGTGGGAGAGAAAAATATTTGGAGGGCAGATTTTGCCGTAATAGGTTTTAGTTACCATGTCACATTTTCAGAGGCCTTGAAGTGCCAAAACGGTGGAAACCCCCAAAAATGTGACCCCATTTAGGAAACTAGACCCCTCAAGGAATTTATCGGGGGTATAGTGAACACTTTGACCCTACAGGAGTTTCATGGAATTTTTAACCATTGGGATGTGAAAATGAAAAATTACCTTTTTCACAATAAAATGTCAATTTAGCCCCAAATTTTTCATATTCACAAGGGGTTAAAGGAGAAAAAAGCATCCATTATTTGTTAAGCAATTTCTCCCAACTAAAGAAATGCCCCACATGCGGGTGGAAACTGCTGTATGGTCACACAGTGGGGGAGAAAAATATTTGGAGGGCAGATTTTGCTGTAATAGGTTTTAGTTACCATGTCACATTTTCAGAGGCCTTGAAGTGCCAAAACGGTGGAAACCCCCAAAAATGTGACCCCATTTAGGAAACTAGACCCCTCAAGGAATTTATTGGGGGTATAGTGAACACTTTGACCCTACAGGAGTTTCACACAATTTTTATAATAAAATGTCACTTTAGCCCCACATTTTTCATCTTCACAAGGGGTTAAAGGAGAAAAAGCATCCATTATTTGTTAAGCAATTTGTCCCAACTAAAGAAATGCCCCACATGCGGGTGGAAACTGCTGTATGGTCACACAGTGGGGGAGAAAAATATTTGGAGGGCAGATTTTGCTGTAATAGGTTTTAGTTACCATGTCACATTTTCAGAGGCCTTGAAGTGCCAGAACGGTGGAACCCCCCAAAAATGTCCCCATTTTGGAAACTAGACCCCTCAAGGAATTTATCGGGGGTATAGTGAACACTTTGACCCTACAGGAGATTCACGGAATTTTTAACCATCGGGATGTGAAAATGAAAAATTACCTTTTTTACAATAAAATGTCACTTTAGCCCCAAATTTTTCATCTTCACAAGGGGTTAAAGGAGAAAAAAGCATCCATTATTTGTTAAGCAATTTCTCCCAACTAAAGAAATGCCCCACATGCGGGTGGAAACTGCTGTATGGTCACACAGTGGGAGAGAAAAATATTTGGAGGGCAGATTTTGCCGTAATAGGTTTTAGTTACCATGTCACATTTTCAGAGGCCTTGAAGTGCCAAAACGGTGGAAACCCCCAAAAATGTGACCCTATTTAGGAAACTAGACCCCTCAAGGAATTTATTGGGGGTATAGTGAACACTTTGACCCTACAGAAGTTTCACGGAATTTTTAACCATCGGGATGTGAAAATGAAAAATTACCTTTTTTACAATAAAATGTCACTTTAGCCCCAAATTTTTCATCTTCACAAGGGGTTAAAGGAGAAAAAAGCATCCATTATTTGTTAAGCAATTTCTCCCAACTAAAGAAATGCCCCACATGCGGGTGTAAACTGCTGTATGGTCACACAGTGGGAGAGAAAAATATTTGGAGGGCAGATTTTGCTGTAATAGGTTTTAGTTACCATGTCACATTTTCAGAGGCCTTGAAGTGCCAAAACGGTGGAAACCCCCAAAAATGTGACCCCATTTAGGAAACTAGACCCCTCAAGGAATTTATTGGGGGTATAGTGAACACTTTGACCCTACAGGAGATTCACGGAATTTTTAACCATCGGGATGTGAAAATGAAAAATTACCTTTTTTACAATAAAATGTCACTTTAGCCCCACATTTTTCATCTTCACAAGGGGTTAAAGGAGAAAAAAGCATCCATTATTTGTTAAGCAATTTCTCCCAACTAAAGAAATGCCCCACATGCGGGTGTAAACTGCTGTATGGTCACACAGTGGGAGAGAAAAATATTTGGAGGGCAGATTTTGCTGTAATAGGTTTTAGTTACCATGTCACATTTTCAGAGGCCTTGAAGTGCCAAAACGGTGGAAACCCCCAAAAATGTGACCCCATTTAGGAAACTAGACCCCTCAAGGAATTTATCAGGGGGTATAGTGAACACTTTGACCCTACAGGAGTTTCACGGAATTTTTAACCATTGGGATGTGAAAATGAAAAATTACCTTTTTCACAATAAAATGTCACTTTAGCCCCAAATTTTTCATCTTCACAAGGGGTTAAAGGAGAAAAAAGCATCCATTATTTGTTAAGCAATTTCTCCCAACTAAAGAAATGCCCCACATGCGGGTGTAAACTGCTGTATGGTCACACAGTGGGAGAGAAAAATATTTGGAGGGCAGATTTTGCTGTAATAGGTTTTAGTTACCATGTCACATTTTCAGAGGCCTTGAAGTGCCAAAACGGTGGAAACCCCCAAAAATGTGACCCCATTTTGGAAACTAGACCCCTCAAGGAATTTATCGGGGGTATAGTGAACACTTTGACCCTACAGGAGTTTCACAGAATTTTTAACCATCGGGATGTGAAAATGAAAAATTACCTTTTTTACAATAAAATGTCACTTTAGCCCCAAATTTTTCATCTTCACAAGGGGTTAAAGGAGAAAAAAGCATCCATTATTTGTTAAGCAATTTGTCCCAACTAAAGAAATGCCCCACATGCGGGTGGAAACTGCTGTATGGTCACACAGTGGGAGAGAAAAATATTTGGAGGGCAGATTTTGCTGTAATAGGTTTTAGTTACCATGTCACATTTTCAGAGGCCTTGAAGTGCCAAAACGGTGGAAACCCCCAAAAATGTGACCCCATTTAGGAAACTAGACCCCTCAAGGAATTTATCGGGGGTATAGTGAACACTTTGACCCTACAGGAGTTTCACGGAATTTTTAACCATCGGGATGTGAAAATGAAAAATTAACTTTTTCACAATAAAATGTCACTTTAGCCCCAAATTTTTCATCTTCACAAGGGGTTAAAGGAGAAAAAAGCATCCATTATTTGTTAAGCAATTTCTCCCAACTAAAGAAATGCCCCACATGCGGGTGTAAACTGCTGTATGGTCACACAGTGGGAGAGAAAAATATTTGGAGGGCAGATTTTGCTGTAATAGATTTAGTTACCATGTCACATTTTCAGAGGCCTTGAAGTGCCAAAACGGTGGAAACCCCCAAAAATGTGACCCCATTTAGGAAACTAGACCCCTCAAGGAATTTATCAGGGGGTATAGTGAACACTTTGACCCTACAGGAGATTCACGGAATTTTTAACCATCGGGATGTGAAAATGAAAAATTACCTTTTTTACAATAAAATGTCACTTTAGCCCCAAATTTTTCATCTTCACAAGGGGTTAAAGGAGAAAAAAGCATCCATTATTTGTTAAGCAATTTCTCCCAACTAAAGAAATGCCCCACATGCGGGTGTAAACTGCTGTATGGTCACACAGTGGGAGAGAAAAATATTTGGAGGGCAGATTTTGCCGTAATAGGTTTTAGTTACCATGTCACATTTTCAGAGGCCTTGAAGTGCCAAAACGGTGGAAACCCCCAAAAATGTGACCCCATTTAGGAAACTAGACCCCTCAAGGAATTGATTGGGGGTATAGTGAACACTTTGACCCTACAGAAGTTTCACGGAATTTTTAACCATCGGGATGTGAAAATGAAAAATTACCTTTTTTACAATAAAATGTCACTTTAGCCCCACATTTTTCATCTTCACAAGGGGTTAAAGGAGAAAAAAAGCATCCATTATTTGTTAAGCAATTTGTCCCAACTAAAGAAATGCCCCACATGCGGGTGGAAACTGCTGTATGGTCACACAGTGGGGGAGAAAATATTTGGAGGGCAGATTTTACTGTAATAGGTTTTAGTTACCATGTCACATTTTCAGAGGCCTTGAAGTGCCAGAACAGTGGAACCCCCCAAAAATGTGACCCCATTTTGGAAACTAGACCCCTCAAGGAATTTATTGGGGGTATAGTGAACACTTTGACCCTACAGGAGTTTCACAGAAAAGAAAAATTTTTACAATAAAATGTCAATTTAGCCCCAAATTTTTCATCTTCACAAGGGGTTAATGGAGAAAAAAAGCATCCATTATTTGTTAAGCAATTTCTCCCAACTAAAGAAATGCCCCACATGCGGGTGGAAACTGCTGTATGGTCACACAGTGGGAGAGAAAAATATTTGGAGGGCAGATTTTGCTGTAATAGGTTTTAGTTACCATGTCACATTTTCAGAGGCCTTGAAGTGCCAAAACGGTGGAAACCCCCAAAAATGTGACCCCATTTAGGAAACTAGACCCCTCAAGGAATTTATCAGGGGGTATAGTGAACACTTTGACCCTACAGGAGATTCACGGAATTTTTAACCATCGGGATGTGAAAATGAAAAATTACATTTTTTACAATTAAATGTCACTTTAGCCCCAAATTTTTCATCTTCACAAGGGGTTAAAGGAGAAAAAAGCATCCATTATTTGTTAAGCAATTTCTCCCAACTAAAGAAATGCCCCACATGCGGGTGTAAACTGCTGTATGGTCACACAGTGGGAGAGAAAAATATTTGGAGGGCAGATTTTGCTGTAATAGGTTTTAGTTACCATGTCACATTTTCAGAGGCCTTGAAGTGCCAAAACGGTGGAAACCCCCAAAAATGTGACCCCATTTAGGAAACTAGACCCCTCAAGGAATTAATCAGGGGGTATAGTGAACACTTTGACCCTACAGGAGTTTCACGGAATTTTTAACCATCGGGATGTGAAAATGAAAAATTACCTTTTTTACAATAAAATGTCACTTTAGCCCCAAATTTTTCATCTTCACAAGGGGTTAAAGGAGAAAAAAGCATCCATTATTTGTTAAGCAATTTCTCCCAACTAAAGAAATGCCCCACATGCGGGTGGAAACTGCTGTATGGTCACACAGTGGGAGAGAAAAATATTTGGAGGGCAGATTTTGCTGTAATAGGTTTTAGTTACCATGTCACATTTTCAGAGGCCTTGAAGTGCCAAAACGGTGGAAACCCCCAAAAATGTGACCCCATTTAGGAAACTAGACCCCTCAAGGAATTTATCGGGGGTATAGTGAACACTTTGACCCTACAGGAGTTTCACGGAATTTTTAACCATCGGGATGTGAAAATGAAAAATTACCTTTTTTACAATTAAATGTCACTTTAGCCCCAAATTTTTCATCTTCACAAGGGGTTAAAGGAGAAAAAAGCATCCATTATTTGTTAAGCAATTTCTCCCAACTAAAGAAATGCCCCACATGCGGGTGGAAACTGCTGTATGGTCACACAGTGGGAGAGAAAAATATTTGGAGGGCAGATTTTGCTGTAATAGGTTTTAGTTACCATGTCACATTTTCAGAGGCCTTGAAGTGCCAAAACGGTGGAAACCCCCAAAAATGTGACCCCATTTAGGAAACTAGACCCCTCAAGGAATTTATTGGGGGTATAGTGAACACTTTGACCCTACAGAAGTTTCACGGAATTTTTACCATTACAATGAAAATTCCTTGTCACTTTCCTTTAGCCCCACATTTTTCATCTTCACAAGGGGTTAAAGGTGAAAAAAGCATCCATTATGTGTTAAGCAATTTCTCCCAACTAAAGAAATGCCCCACATGCGGGTGGAAACTGCTGTATGGTCACACAGTGGGAGAGAAAAATATTTGGAGGGCAGATTTTGCCGAAATAGATTTAGTTACCATGTCACATTTTCAGAGGCCTTGAAGTGCCAAAACGGTGGAAACCCCCAAAAATGTGACCCCATTTAGGAAACTAGACCCCTCAAGGAATTTATCAGGGGGTATAGTGAACACTTTGACCCTACAGAAGTTTCACGGAATTTTTAACCATCGGGATGTGAAAATGAAAAATTACCTTTTTTACAATAAAATGTCACTTTAGCCCCAAATTTTTTATCTTCACAAGGGGTTAAAGGAGAAAAAAGCATCCATTATTTGTTAAGCAATTTGTCCCAACTAAAGAAATGCCCCACATGCGGGTGGAAACTGCTGTATGGTCACACAGTGGGAGAGAAAAATATTTGGAGGGCAGATTTTGCTGTAATAGGTTTTAGTTACCATGTCACATTTTCAGAGGCCTTGAAGTGCCAAAACGGTAGAAACCCCCAAAAATGTGACCCCATTTAGGAAACTAGACCCCTCAAGGAATTTATTGGGGGTATAGTGAACACTTTGACCCTACAGGAGTTTCACAGAATTTTTAACCATCGGGATGTGAAAATGAAAAATTACCTTTTTTACAATAAAATGTCACTTTAGCCCCAAATTTTTCATCTTCACAAGGGGTTAAAGGAGAAAAAAAGCATCCATTATTTGTTAAGCAATTTCTCCCAACTAAAGAAATGCCCCACATGCGGGTGTAAACTGCTGTATGGTCACACAGTGGGAGAGAAAAATATTTGGAGGGCAGATTTTGCTGTAATAGGTTTTAGTTACCATGTCACATTTTCAGAGGCCTTGAAGTGCCAAAACGGTGGAAACCCCCAAAAATGTGACCCCATTTAGGAAACTAGACCCCTCAAGGAATTTATTGGGGGTATAGTGAACACTTTGACCCTACAGGAGATTCACAGAATTTTTAACCATCGGGATGTGAAAATGAAAAATTACCTTTTTCACAATAAAATGTCACTTTAGCCCCAAATTTTTCATCTTCACAAGGGGTTAAAGGAGAAAAAAGCATCCATTATTTGTTAAGCAATTTCTCCCAACTAAAGAAATGCCCCACATGCGGGTGGAAACTGCTGTATGGTCACACAGTGGGAGAGAAAAATATTTGGAGGGCAGATTTTGCCGTAATAGGTTTTAGTTACCATGTCACATTTTCAGAGGCCTTGAAGTGCCAAAACGGTGGAAACCCCCAAAAATGTGACCCCATTTAGGAAACTAGACCCCTCAAGGAATTTATTGGGGGTATAGTGAACACTTTGACCCTACAGGAGTTTCACGGAATTTTTAACCATCGGGATGTGAAAATGAAAAATTACCTTTTTTACAATAAAATGTCACTTTAGCCCCACATTTTTCATCTTCACAAGGGGTTAAAGGAGAAAAAAGCATCCATTATTTGTTAAGCAATTTCTCCCAACTAAAGAAATGCCCCACATGCGGGTGTAAACTGCTGTATGGTCACACAGTGGGAGAGAAAAATATTTGGAGGGCAGATTTTGCTGTAATAGGTTTTAGTTACCATGTCACATTTTCAGAGGCCTTGAACTGCCAAAACGGTGGAAACCCCCAAAAATGTGACCCCATTTAGGAAACTAGACCCCTCAAGGAATTTATCGGGGGTATAGTGAACACTTTGACCCTACAGGAGATTCATGGAATTTTTAACCATCGGGATGTGAAAATGAAAAATTACCTTTTTCACAATAAAATGTCACTTTAGCCCCAAATTTTTCATCTTCACAAGGGGTTAAAGGAGAAAAAAGCATCCATTATTTGTTAAGCAATTTCTCCCAACTAAAGAAATGCCCCACATGCGGGTGGAAACTGCTGTATGGTCACACAGTGGGAGAGAAAAATATTTGGAGGGCAGATTTTGCCGTAATAGGTTTTAGTTACCATGTCACATTTTCAGAGGCCTTGAAGTGCCAAAACAGTGGAAACCCCCAAAAATGTGACCCCATTTAGGAAACTAGACCCCTCAAGGAATTTATCAGGGGGTATAGTGAACACTTTGACCCTACAGGAGTTTCACGGAATTTTTAACCATTGGGATGTGAAAATGAAAAATTACCTTTTTCACAATAAAATGTCAATTTAGCCCCAAATTTTTCATATTCACAAGGGGTTAATGGAGAAAAAAAGCATCCATTATTTGTTAAGCAATTTCTCCCAACTAAAGAAATGCCCCACATGCGGGTGGAAACTGCTGTATGGTCACACAGTGGGGGAGAAAAATATTTGGAGGGCAGATTTTGCTGTAATAGGTTTTAGTTACCATGTCACATTTTCAGAGGCCTTGAAGTGCCAAAACGGTGGAAACCCCCAAAAATGTGACCCCATTTAGGAAACTAGACCCCTCAAGGAATTTATTGGGGGTATAGTGAACACTTTGACCCTACAGGAGTTTCACGGAATTTTTAACCATCGGGATGTGAAAATGAAAAATTACCTTTTTTACAATAAAATGTCACTTTAGCCCCAAATTTTTCATCTTCACAAGGGGTTAAAGGAGAAAAAAGCATCCATTATTTGTTAAGCAATTTCTCCCAACTAAAGAAATGCCCCACATGCGGGTGGAAACTGCTGTATGGTCACACAGTGGGAGAGAAAAATATTTGGAGGGCAGATTTTGCTGTAATAGGTTTTAGTTACCATGTCACATTTTCAGAGGCCTTGAAGTGCCAAAACGGTGGAAACCCCCAAAAATGTGACCCCATTTAGGAAACTAGACCCCTCAAGGAATTTATCGGGGGTATAGTGAACACTTTGACCCTACAGGAGATTCACGGAATTTTTAACCATTGGGATGTGAAAATGAAAAATTACCTTTTTCACAATAAAATGTCAATTTAGCCCCACATTTTTCATCTTCACAAGGGGTTAAAGGAGAAAAAAGCATCCATTATTTGTTAAGCAATTTCTCCCAACTAAAGAAATGCCCCACATGCGGGTGGAAACTGCTGTATGGTCACACAGTGGGAGAGAAAAATATTTGGAGGGCAGATTTTGCTGTAATAGGTTTTAGTTACCATGTCACATTTTCAGAGGCCTTGAAGTGCCAAAACGGTGGAAACCCCCAAAAATGTGACCCCATTTAGGAAACTAGACCCCTCAGGGAATTTATCAGGGGGTATAGTGAACACTTTGACCCTACAGGAGATTCACGGAATTTTTAACCATCGGGATGTGAAAATGAAAAATTACCTTTTTTACAATAAAATGTCACTTTAGCCCCAAATTTTTCATCTTCACAAGGGGTTAAAGGAGAAAAAAGCATCCATTATTTGTTAAGCAATTTCTCCCAACTAAAGAAATGCCCCACATGCGGGTGGAAACTGCTGTATGGTCACACAGTGGGAGAGAAAAATATTTGGAGGGCAGATTTTGCCGTAATAGGTTTTAGTTACCATGTCACATTTTCAGAGGCCTTGAAGTGCCAAAACGGTGGAAACCCCCAAAAATGTGACCCCATTTAGGAAACTAGACCCCTCAAGGAATTTATCGGGGGTATAGTGAACACTTTGACCCTACAGGAGTTTCACGGAATTCCACGGGTGTGAAAATGAAAATTACCTTTTTTACAATAAAATGTCACTTTAGCCCCACATTTTTCATCTTCACAAGGGGTTAAAAGAGAAAAAAGCATCCATTATTTGTTAAGCAATTTCTCCCAACTAAAGAAATGCCCCACATGCGGGTGTAAACTGCTGTATGGTCACACAGTGGGAGAGAAAAATATTTGGAGGGCAGATTTTGCTGTAATAGGTTTTAGTTACCATGTCACATTTTCAGAGGCCTTGAAGTGCCAAAACGGTGGAAACCCCCAAAAATGTGACCCCATTTAGGAAACTAGACCCCTCAAGGAATTTATTGGGGGTATAGTGAACACTTTGACCCTACAGGAGTTTCACGGAATTTTTAACCATTGGGATGTGAAAATGAAAAATTACCTTTTTTACAATAAAATGTCACTTTAGCCCCAAATTTTTCATCTTCACAAGGGGTTAAAGGAGAAAAAAGCATCCATTATTTGTTAAGCAATTTCTCCCAACTAAAGAAATGCCCCACATGCGGGTGGAAACTGCTGTATGGTCACACAGTGGGAGAGAAAAATATTTGGAGGGCAGATTTTGCTGTAATAGGTTTTAGTTACCATGTCACATTTTCAGAGGCCTTGAAGTGCCAAAACGGTGGAAACCCCCAAAAATGTGACCCCATTTAGGAAACTAGACCCCTCAAGGAATTTATCGGGGGTATAGTGAACACTTTGACCCTACAGGAGTTTCACAGAATTTTTAACCATTGGGATGTGAAAATGAAAATTACCTTTTTCACAATAAAATGTCACTTTAGCCCCAAATTTTTCATCTTCACAAGGGGTTAAAGGAGAAAAAAGCATCCATTATTTGTTAAGCAATTTCTCCCAACTAAAGAAATGCCCCACATGCGGGTGGAAACTGCTGTATGGTCACACAGTGGGAGAGAAAAATATTTGGAGGGCAGATTTTGCTGTAATAGGTTTTAGTTACCATGTCACATTTTCAGAGGCCTTGAAGTGCCAAAACGGTGGAAACCCCCAAAAATGTGACCCCATTTAGGAAACTAGACCCCTCAAGGAATTTATTGGGGGTATAGTGAACACTTTGACCCTACAGGAGTTTCACGGAATTTTTAACCATCGGGATGTGAAAATGAAAAATTACCTTTTTTACAATAAAATGTCACTTTAGCCCCACATTTTTCATCTTCACAAGGGGTTAAAGGAGAAAAAAGCATCCATTATTTGTTAAGCAATTTCTCCCAACTAAAGAAATGCCCCACATGCGGGTGTAAACTGCTGTATGGTCACACAGTGGGAGAGAAAAATATTTGGAGGGCAGATTTTGCTGTAATAGGTTTTAGTTACCATGTCACATTTTCAGAGGCCTTGAAGTGCCAAAACGGTGGAAACCCCCAAAAATGTGACCCCATTTAGGAAACTAGACCCCTCAAGGAATTTATCGGGGGTATAGTGAACACTTTGACCCTACAGGAGATTCACGGAATTTTTAACCATCGGGATGTGAAAATGAAAAATTACCTTTTTTACAATAAAATGTCACTTTAGCCCCAAATTTTTCATCTTCACAAGGGGTTAAAGGAGAAAAAAGCATCCATTATTTGTTAAGCAATTTCTCCCAACTAAAGAAATGCCCCACATGCGGGTGGAAACTGCTGTATGGTCACACAGTGGGAGAGAAAAATATTTGGAGGGCAGATTTTGCCGAAATAGATTTAGTTACCATGTCACATTTTCAGAGGCCTTGAAGTGCCAAAACGGTGGAAACCCCCAAAAATGTGACCCCATTTAGGAAACTAGACCCCTCAAGGAATTTATCAGGGGGTATAGTGAACACTTTGACCCTACAGGAGATTCACGGAATTTTTAACCATCGGGATGTGAAAATGAAAAATTACCTTTTTTACAATAAAATGTCACTTTAGCCCCAAATTTTTCATCTTCACAAGGGGTTAATTAAAGGAGAAAAAAGCATCCATTATTTGTTAAGCAATTTCTCCCAACTAAAGAAATGCCCCACATGCGGGTGGAAACTGCTGTATGGTCACACAGTGGGAGAGAAAAATATTTGGAGGGCAGATTTTGCCGTAATAGGTTTTAGTTACCATGTCACATTTTCAGAGGCCTTGAAGTGCCAAAACGGTGGAAACCCCCAAAAATGTGACCCCATTTAGGAAACTAGACCCCTCAAGGAATTTATTGGGGGTATAGTGAACACTTTGACCCTACAGGAGTTTCACGGAATTTTTAACCATCGGGATGTGAAAATGAAAAATTACCTTTTTTACAATAAAATGTCACTTTAGCCCCAAATTTTTCATCTTCACAAGGGGTTAAAGGAGAAAAAAGCATCCATTATTTGTTAAGCAATTTCTCCCAACTAAAGAAATGCCCCACATGCGGGTGTAAACTGCTGTATGGTCACACAGTGGGAGAGAAAAATATTTGGAGGGCAGATTTTGCTGTAATAGGTTTTAGTTACCATGTCACATTTTCAGAGGCCTTGAAGTGCCAAAACGGTGGAAACCCCCAAAAATGTGACCCCATTTAGGAAACTAGACCCCTCAAGGAATTTATCGGGGGTATAGTGAACACTTTGACCCTACAGGAGTTTCACGGAATTTTTAACCATCGGGATGTGAAAATGAAAAATTACCTTTTTTACAATAAAATGTCACTTTAGCCCCACATTTTTCATCTTCACAAGGGGTTAAAGGAGAAAAAAGCATCCATTATTTGTTAAGCAATTTCTCCCAACTAAAGAAATGCCCCACATGCGGGTGTAAACTGCTGTATGGTCACACAGTGGGAGAGAAAAATATTTGGAGGGCAGATTTTGCTGTAATAGGTTTTAGTTACCATGTCACATTTTCAGAGGCCTTGAAGTGCCAAAACGGTGGAAACCCCCAAAAATGTGACCCCATTTAGGAAACTAGACCCCTCAAGGAATTTATCTGGGGGTATAGTGAACACTTTGACCCTACAGGAGTTTCACGGAATTTTTAACCATCGGGATGTGAAAATGAAAAATTACCTTTTTTACAATTAAATGTCACTTTAGCCCCAAATTTTTCATCTTCACAAGGGGTTAAAGGAGAAAAAAAGCATCCATTATGTGTTAAGCAATTTCTCCCAACTAAAGAAATGCCCCACATGCGGGTGGAAACTGCTGTATGGTCACACAGTGGGAGAGAAAAATATTTGGAGGGCAGATTTTGCTGTAATAGGTTTTAGTTACCATGTCACATTTTCAGAGGCCTTGAAGTGCCAAAACGGTGGAAACCCCCAAAAATGTGACCCCATTTAGGAAACTAGACCCCTCAGGGAATTTATCGGGGGTATAGTGAACACTTTGACCCTACAGGAGATTCACGGAATTTTTAACCATCGGGATGTGAAAATGAAAAATTACCTTTTTTACAATTAAATGTCACTTTAGCCCCACATTTTTCATCTTCACAAGGGGTTAAAGGAGAAAAAAGCATCCATTATTTGTTAAGCAATTTCTCCCAACTAAAGAAATGCCCCACATGCGGGTGTAAACTGCTGTATGGTCACACAGTGGGAGAGAAAAATATTTGGAGGGCAGATTTTGCTGTAATAGGTTTTAGTTACCATGTCACATTTTCAGAGGCCTTGAAGTGCCAAAACGGTGGAAACCCCCAAAAATGTGACCCCATTTAGGAAACTAGACCCCTCAAGGAATTTATCAGGGGGTATAGTGAACACTTTGACCCTACAGGAGTTTCACACAATTTTTAACCATCGGGATGTGAAAATGAAAAATTACCTTTTTTACAATAAAATGTCACTTTAGCCCCAAATTTTTCATCTTCACAAGGGGTTAAAGGAGAAAAAAGCATCCATTATTTGTTAAGCAATTTCTCCCAACTAAAGAAATGCCCCACATGCGGGTGGAAACTGCTGTATGGTCACACAGTGGGAGAGAAAAATATTTGGAGGGCAGATTTTGCTGTAATAGGTTTTAGTTACCATGTCACATTTTCAGAGGCCTTGAAGTGCCAAAACGGTGGAAACCCCCAAAAATGTGACCCCATTTAGGAAACTAGACCCCTCAAGGAATTTATTGGGGGTATAGTGAACACTTTGACCCTACAGGAGTTTCACGGAATTTTTAACCATTGGGATGTGAAAATGAAAAATTAACTTTTTTACAATAAAATGTCACTTTAGCCCCAAATTTTTCATCTTCACAAGGGGTTAAAGGAGAAAAAAGCATCCATTATTTGTTAAGCAATTTCTCCCAACTAAAGAAATGCCCCACATGCGGGTGTAAACTGCTGTATGGTCACACAGTGGGAGAGAAAAATATTTGGAGGGCAGATTTTGCCGTAATAGGTTTTAGTTACCATGTCACATTTTCCGAGGCCTTGAAGTGCCAAAACGGTGGAAACCCCCAAAAATGTGACCCCATTTAGGAAACTAGACCCCTCAAGGAATTTATCAGGGGGTATAGTGAACACTTTGACCCTACAGGAGTTTCACGGAATTTTTAACCATCGGGATGTGAAAATGAAAAATTACCTTTTTTACAATAAAATGTCACTTTAGCCCCAAATTTTTCATCTTCACAAGGGGCTAAAGGAGAAAAAAGCATCCATTATTTGTTAAGCAATTTCTCCCAACTAAAGAAATGCCCCACATGCGGGTGGAAACTGCTGTATGGTCACACAGTGGGAGAGAAAAATATTTGGAGGGCAGATTTTGCTGTAATAGGTTTTAGTTACCATGTCACATTTTCAGAGGCCTTGAAGTGCCAAAACGGTGGAAACCCCCAAAAATGTGACCCCATTTAGGAAACTAGACCCCTCAAGGAATTTATTGGGGGTATAGTGAACACTTTGACCCTACAGGAGTTTCACAGAATTTTTAAGCATTGGGATGTGAAAATGAAAAATTACCTTTTTTACAATAAAATGTCACTTTAGCCCCACATTTTTCATCTTCACAAGGGGTTAAAGGAGAAAAAAGCATCCATTATTTGTTAAGCAATTTCTCCCAACTAAAGAAATGCCCCACATGCGGGTGTAAACTGCTGTATGGTCACACAGTGGGAGAGAAAAATATTTGGAGGGCAGATTTTGCTGTAATAGGTTTTAGTTACCATGTCACATTTTCAGAGGCCTTGAAGTGCCAAAACGGTGGAAACCCCCAAAAATGTGACCCCATTTAGGAAACTAGACCCCTCAAGGAATTTATCAGGGGGTATAGTGAACACTTTGACCCTACAGGAGTTTCACGAATTTTACCCGGGTGTGAAATGAAAATACCATTTTTACAATAAAATGTCACTTTAGCCCCACATTTTTCATCTTCACAAGGGGTTAAAGGAGAAAAAAGCATCCATTATTTGTTAAGCAATTTCTCCCAACTAAAGAAATGCCCCACATGCGGGTGTAAACTGCTGTATGGTCACACAGTGGGAGAAAGAAAAATATTTGGAGGGCAGATTTTGCCGTAATAGGTTTTAGTTACCATGTCACATTTTCAGAGGCCTTGAAGTGCCAAAACGGTGGAAACCCCCAAAAATGTGACCCCATTTAGGAAACTAGACCCCTCAAGGAATTTATCAGGGGGTATAGTGAACACTTTGACCCTACAGGAGTTTCACGGAATTTTTAACCATCGGGATGTGAAAATGAAAAATTACCTTTTTTACAATAAAATGTCACTTTAGCCCCACATTTTTCATCTTCACAAGGGGTTAAAGGAGAAAAAAAGCATCCATTATTTGTTAAGCAATTTCTCCCAACTAAAGAAATGCCCCACATGCGGGTGGAAACTGCTGTATGGTCACACAGTGGGGGAGAAAAATATTTGGAGGGCAGATTTTGCTGTAATAGGTTTTAGTTACCATGTCACATTTTCAGAGGCCTTGAAGTGCCAGAACAGTAGAAACCCCCAAAAATGTGACCCCATTTAGGAAACTAGACCCCTCAGGGAATTTATCGGGGGTATAGTGAACACTTTGACCCTACAGGAGATTCACGGAATTTTTAACCATCGGGATGTGAAAATGAAAAATTACCTTTTTTACAATAAAATGTCACTTTAGCCCCAAATTTTTCATCTTCACAAGGGGTTAAAGGAGAAAAAGCATCCATTATTTGTTAAGCAATTTCTCCCAACTAAAGAAATGCCCCACATGCGGGTGGAAACTGCTGTATGGTCACACAGTGGGAGAGAAAAATATTTGGAGGGCAGATTTTGCCGTAACAGGTTTTAGTTACCATGTCACATTTTCAGAGGCCTTGAAGTGCCAAAACGGTGGAAACCCCCAAAAATGTGACCCTATTTAGGAAACGAGACCCCTCAAGGAATTTATTGGGGGTATAGTGAACACTTTGACCCTACAGAAGTTTCACGGAATTTTTAACCATCGGGATGTGAAAATGAAAAATTACCTTTTTTACAATAAAATGTCACTTTAGCCCCAAATTTTTCATCTTCACAAGGGGTTAAAGGAGAAAAAAGCATCCATTATTTGTTAAGCAATTTCTCCCAACTAAAGAAATGCCCCACATGCGGGTGGAAACTACTGTATGGTCACACAGTGGGAGAGAAAAATATTTGGAGGGCAGATTTTGCCGTAATAGGTTTTAGTTACCATGTCACATTTTCAGAGGCCTTGAAGTGCCAAAACAGTGGAAACCCCCAAAAATGTGACCCCATTTAGGAAACTAGATCCCTCAAGGAATTTATCCGGGGGTATAGTGAACACTTTGACCCTACAGGAGTTTCACGGAATTTTTAACCATTGGGATGTGAAAATGAAAAATTAACTTTTTCACAATAAAATGTCAATTTAGCCCCAAATTTTTCATATTCACAAGGGGTTAATGGAGAAAAAAGCATCCATTATTTGTTAAGCAATTTCTCCCAACTAAAGAAATGCCCCACATGCGGGTGTAAACTGCTGTATGGTCACACAGTGGGAGAGAAAAATATTTGGAGGGCAGATTTTGCTGTAATAGGTTTTAGTTACCATGTCACATTTTCAGAGGCCTTGAAGTGCCAAAACGGTGGAAACCCCCAAAAATGTGACCCCATTTAGGAAACTAGACCCCTCAGGGAATTTATCGGGGGTATAGTGAACACTTTGACCCTACAGGAGTTTCACGGAATTTTTAACCATCGGGATGTGAAAATGAAAAATTACCTTTTTTACAATAAAATGTCACTTTAGCCCCACATTTTTCATCTTCACAAGGGGTTAAAGGAGAAAAAAGCATCCATTATGCGTTAAGCGATTTCTCCCAACTAAAGAAATGCCCCACATGCGGGTGTAAACTGCTGTATGGTCACACAGTGGGAGAGAAAAATATTTGGAGGGCAGATTTTGCCAAAATAGGTTTTAGTTACCATGTCACATTTTCAGAGGCCTTGAAGTGCCAAAACGGTGGAAACCCCCAAAAATGTAACCCCATTTAGGAAACTAGACCCCTCAAGGAATTTATCGGGGTGTATAGTGAACACTTTTACCCAACAGAAGTTTCGCGGAATTTTTAACCATCGGGATGTGAAAATGAAAAATTACCTTTTTTACAATAAAATGTCACTTTAGCCCCAAATTTTTCATCTTCACAAGGGGTTAAAGGAGAAAAAAGCATCCATTATTTGTTAAGCAATTTCTCCCAACTAAAGAAATGCCCCACATGCGGGTGTAAACTGCTGTATGGTCACACAGTGGGAGAGAAAAATATTTGGAGGGCAGATTTTGCTGTAATAGCTTTTAGTTACCATGTCACATTTTCAGAGGCCTTGAAGTGCCAAAACGGTGGAAACCCCCAAAAATGTGACCCCATTTAGGAAACTAGACCCCTCAAGGAATTTATTGGGGGTATAGTGAACACTTTGACCCTACAGGAGTTTCACAGAATTTTTAACCATCGGGATGTGAAAATGAAAAATTACCTTTTTTACAATAAAATGTCACTTTAGCCCCAAATTTTTCATCTTCACAAGGGGTTAAAGGAGAAAAAAGCATCCATTATTTGTTAAGCAATTTGTCCCAACTAAAGAAATGCCCCACATGCGGGTGGAAACTGCTGTATGGTCACACAGTGGGAGAGAAAAATATTTGGAGGGCAGATTTTGCTGTAATAGGTTTTAGTTACCATGTCACATTTTCAGAGGCCTTGAAGTGCCAAAACGGTGGAAACCCCCAAAAATGTGACCCCATTTAGGAAACTAGACCCCTCAGGGAATTTATCAGGGGGTATAGTGAACACTTTGACCCTACAGGAGTTTCACGGAATTTTTAACCATCGGGATGTGAAAATGAAAAATTACCTTTTTTACAATAAAATGTCACGTTAGCCCCAAATTTTTCATCTTCACAAGGGGTTAAAGGAGAAAAAAGCATCCATTATTTGTTAAGCAATTTCTCCCAACTAAAGAAATGCCCCACATGCGGGTGGAAACTACTGTATGGTCACACAGTGGGAGAGAAAAATATTTGGAGGGCAGATTTTGCCGTAATAGGTTTTAGTTACCATGTCACATTTTCAGAGGCCTTGAAGTGCCAAAACGGTGGAAACCCCCAAAAATGTGACCCTATTTAGGAAACGAGACCCCTCAAGGAATTTATTGGGGGTATAGTGAACACTTTGACCCTACAGAAGTTTCACGGAATTTTTAACCATCGGGATGTGAAAATGAAAAATTACCTTTTTTACAATAAAATGTCACTTTAGCCCCAAATTTTTCATCTTCACAAGGGGTTAAAGGAGAAAAAAGCATCCATTATTTGTTAAGCAATTTGTCCCAACTAAAGAAATGCCCCACATGCGGGTGTAAACTGCTGTATGGTCACACAGTGGGAGAGAAAAATATTTGGAGGGCAGATTTTGCCGAAATAGATTTAGTTACCATGTCACATTTTCAGAGGCCTTGAAGTGCCAAAACAGTGGAAACCCCCAAAAATGTGACCCCATTTAGGAAACTAGATCCCTCAAGGAATTTATCAGGGGGTATAGTGAACACTTTGACCCTACAGGAGTTTCACGGAATTTTTAACCATTGGGATGTGAAAATGAAAAATTAACTTTTTCACAATAAAATGTCAATTTAGTCCCAAATTTTTCATATTCACAAGGGGTTAATGGAGAAAAAAGCATCCATTATTTGTTAAGCAATTTCTCCCAACTAAAGAAATGCCCCACATGCGGGTGTAAACTGCTGTATGGTCACACAGTGGGAGAGAAAAATATTTGGAGGGCAGATTTTACTGTAATAGGTTTTAGTTACCATGTCACATTTTCAGAGGCCTTGAAGTGCCAAAACGGTGGAAACCCCCAAAAATGTGACCCTATTTAGGAAACTAGACCCCTCAAGGAATTTATCAGGGGGTATAGTGAACACTTTGACCCTACAGAAGTTTCACGGAATTTTTAACCATCGGGATGTGAAAATGAAAAATTACCTTTTTTACAATAAAATGTCACTTTAGCCCCACATTTTTCATCTTCACAAGGGGTTAAAGGAGAAAAAAGCATCCATTATGCGTTAAGCGATTTCTCCCAACTAAAGAATTGCCCCACATGCGGGTGGAAACTGCTGTATGGTCACACAGTGGGAGAGAAAAATATTTGGAAGGCAGATTTTGCTGTAATAGGTTTTAGATACCATGTCACATTTTCAGAGGCCTTGAAGTGCCAAAACGGTGGAAACCCCCAAAAATGTGACCCTATTTAGGAAACTAGACCCCTCAAGGAATTTATCAGGGGGTATAGTGAACACTTTGACCCTACAGAAGTTTCACGGAATTTTTAACCATCGGGATGTGAAAATGAAAAATTACTTTTTTTACAATAAAATGTCACTTTAGCCGCACATTTTTCATCTTCACAAGGGGTTAAAGGAGAAAAAAGCATCCATTATTTGTTAAGCAATTTCTCTCAACTAAACAAATGCCCCACATGCGGGTGTAAACTGCTGTATGGTCACACAGCGGGAGAGAAAAATATTTGGAGGGCAGATTTTGCTGTAATAGGTTTTAGTTACCATGTCACATTTTCAGAGGCCTTGAAGTGCCAAAACGGTGGAAACCCCCAAAAATGTGACCCCATTTAGGAAACTAGACCCCTCAAGGAATTTATCGGGGGTATAGTGAACACTTTGACCCTACAGGAGTTTCACAGAATTTTTAACCATCGGGATGTGAAAATGAAAAATTACCTTTTTTACAATAAAATGTCACTTTAGCCCCAAATTTTTCATCTTCACAAGGGGTTAAAGGAGAAAAAAAGCATCCATTATTTGTTAAGCAATTTGTCCCAACTAAACAAATGCCCCACATGCGGGTGTAAACTGCTGTATGGTCACACAGTGGGAGAGAAAAATATTTGGAGGGCAGATTTTGCTGTAATAGGTTTTAGATACCATGTCACATTTTCAGAGGCCTTGAAGTGCCAAAACGGTGGAAACCCCCAAAAATGTGACCCTATTTAGGAAACTAGACCCCTCAAGGAATTTATCAGGGGGTATAGTGAACACTTTGACCCTACAGAAGTTTCACGGAATTTTTAAGCATTGGGATGTGAAAATGAAAAATTACCTTTTTTACAATAAAATGTCACTTTAGCCCCAAATTTTTCATCTTCACAAGGGGTTAAAGGAGAAAAAAGCATCCATTATTTGTTAAGCAATTTCTCCCAACTAAAGAAATGCCCCACATGTGGGTGTAAACTGCTGTATGGTCACACAGTGGGAGAGAAAAATATTTGGAGGGCAGATTTTGCTGTAATAGGTTTTAGTTACCATGTCACATTTTCAGAGGCCTTGAAGTGCCAAAACGGTGGAAACCCTCAAAAATGTGACCCCATTTAGGAAACTAGACCCCTCAAGGAATTTATCAGGGGGTATAGTGAACACTTTGACCCTACAGAAGTTTCACGGAATTTTTAACCATCGGGATGTGAAAATGAAAAATTACCTTTTTCACAATAAAATGTCACTTTAGCCCCACATTTTTCATCTTCACAAGGGGTTAAAGGAGAAAAAAGCATCCATTATTTGTTAAGCAATTTCTCCCAACTAAAGAAATGCCCCACATGTGGGTGTAAACTGCTGTATGGTCACACAGTGGGAGAGAAAAATATTTGGAGGGCAGATTTTGCTGTAATAGGTTTTAGTTACCATGTCACATTTTCAGAGGCCTTGAAGTGCCAAAACGGTGGAAACCCCCAAAAATGTGACCCCATTTAGGAAACTAGACCCCTCAAGGAATTTATTGGGGGTATAGTGAACACTTTGACCCTACAGGAGTTTCACAGAATTTTTAAGCATTGGGATGTGAAAATGAAAAATTACCTTTTTTACAATAAAATGTCACTTTAGCCCCAAATTTTTCATCTTCACAAGGGGTTAAAGGAGAAAAAAGCATCCATTATTTGTTAAGCAATTTCTTCCAGCTAAAGAAATGCCCCACATGCGGGTGGAAACTGCTGTATGGTCACACAGTGGGAGAGAAAAATATTTGGAGGGCAGATTTTGCTGTAATAGGTTTTAGTTACCATGGAAAACCACAAAAAGAATTGTCAAAAAGCCAAATTGGATATAATTCCACACCAAACATAAAAAAGGGGGTGGACAAAAGTATTGGCACCCTTTGAAAAATCATGTGATGCTTCTCTAATTTGTGTAATTAACAGCACCTGTTACTTACCTGTGGCACATAACAGGTGGCGGCAATAACTAAATCACACTTGCAGCCAGTTGAAATGATTAAAGTTGACTCAACCTCTGTCCTGTGTCCTTGTGTGTACCACATTGAGCATGGAGAAAAGAAAGAAGACCAAAGAACTGTCTGGGGACTTGAGAAGCAAAATTGTGAGGAAGCATGAGCAATCTCAAGGCTACAAGTCCATCTCCAAAGACCTGAATGTTCCTGTGTCTACCGTGCGCAGTGTCATCAAGAAGTGTAAAGCCCATGGCACTGTGGCTAACCTCCCTGGATGTGGACGCAAAAGAAAGATTGTGCGGATGGCGGCTAAAGAACCTCGACTAACATCCAAACAAGTTCTAGCTGCCCTGCAGTCCGAGGGTACAACAGTGTCAGCCCGTACTATCCGTCAGCGTCTGAATGAAAAGGGACTCTATGGTAGGATACCCAGGAAGACCCCACTTCTGACCCAGAGACAGAAAAAAGCCAAAACTTACCTGAGAAAGCCAAAAACTTTTTGGAAGAATGTTCTCTGGTCAGATGAGACAAAAGTACAGCTTTTTGGGAAAAGGCATCAACATAGAGTTTACAGGAAAAAAAAAGAGGCCTTCAAAGAAAAGAACACGGTCCCTACAGTCAGACATGGCGGAGGTTCCCTGATGTTTTGGGGTTGCTTTGCTGCCTCTGGCACTGGACTGCTTGACCGTGTGCATGGCATTATGAAGTCTGCAGCATAATGTAGGGCCCAGTGTGAGAAAGCTGGGTCTCCCTCAGAGGTCATGGGTCTTCCAGCAGGACAATGACCCAATGGTGTGAGAGAAAGCACTGGAGACTTGTAAAGTGGCAGCAATGAGTCCAGACCTGAATCCCATAGAACACCCAAGGAGAGATCTCACAATGGCAGTTTGGAGAAGGCGCCCTTCACATCTCAGGGACCTGGAGAAATTCCAGCAGAGCATTGGAAGAAACTCATTGATGGTTACCGGAAGCGGTTGTTCGCAGTTATTTTGTCTAAAGGTTGCGCTACCAAGTATTAGGCTGAGGGTGCCAATACTTTTGTCCGGCCCATTTTTGGAGTTTTGTGTAAAATGATCAATGATTTGACTTTTTTTTTCATTCTCTTTTGTGTTTTTTCATTGCAAGCAAAATAAATGAAGATTTTATTACCAAAGCATTTGTGACTGCAATCATTTTCTGGAAGAAATGGAGTATTATCTGACAGAATTGCAGGGGTGCCAATACTTTTGGCCAGCACTGTACATCTTGTGCTAATGGCGGTAGCTAAATCGAGCATCTCCTATCCGTAAGGTTTCCCAGCCATATATTTCATATGTTTCCCATGTCTCTCTCTAACATTATTACTGAAGGTGCCTAAAAAGAACCCAAACCACCTTTTTATCTGGTGTCCGTGCACACACTTTTGCAAGTCCAATTTCTCTGTAACATCAGGTCTGGGTTGCCAGACATGGAACCTGCTGCTGACCATGGACAGAGTCCTCAAAGTTATCCCATTGCAAAAAGCTGAAGGCTAAGTACAACTCGCCTCGTACCCACCTAAGGCACAAGCCCAACGCAGGTCAAAAAAAACCAGTCCACTATAGTAAAATGCAAAGCATCACCAATGGGGGCTGGATCATATGAACTAATAGAAACAAATTGTCTCAGTTTTATTATAGATTTTTGGACTAACTGTCATGATGAACATGATGGATGCCTTTTCTTCTGGCTGACAGTTTGGGTGGTGTCTTAATTTCCTGCAAAAGTGGCGCATATTAAATAAACATATACATTTTCTACACCATAGCAGTTATGGCCAGCATATGATAGGTGAGACCAGTCATACTTTGTCAAAGTCCGAAAAAATATGTATGTAAAAACACAGCCCAACTCACATGTACAGTGGGGAAAAAAAGTATTTAGTCAGTGACCAATTGTGCAAGTTCTGCCACTTATAAAGATGAGGCCGGCCTGTAATTGTCCTCATAGGTAGACCACAGAGGAGCCGGGAACACAGCGCGGGAGCGGCTGCAGTGCTAGGTAAAGTATATTTTCACTTTTTTTTTTACTGGGCATGGAGGGGGATCAGAGAGCTGGATCTATATGATGGGGGATTGATGGGACCTATATGGGGGAGAGCTGGACATATATGGGGGAGAGACCTGGACCTATATGGGGGAGAGAGCTGGCCCTATATGAGGGAGACTGCATGGGACCTATATGGGGGGGAGCATGGGACCTATATGGGGGGGCATGGGACCTATATGGGGGGGCATGGGACCTATATGGGGGGGCATGGGACCTATATGGGGGGGCATGGGACCTATATGGGGGGGCATGGGACCTATATGGGGGAAAGAGTTGGCCCTATATGAGGGAGACTGCATGGGACCCATATGGGGGAGACTGCATGGGACCCATATGGGGGAGACTGCATGGGACCTATATGGGGGAGAGCATGGGACCTATATGGGGGAGAGCTGGACATATATGGGGGAGAGACCTGGACCTATATGGGGGAGAGAGCTGGCCCTATATGAGGGAGACTGCATGGGACCTATATGGGGGGGGGCATGGGACCTATATGGGGGGGCATGGGACCTATATGGGGGAAAGAGCTGGCCCTATATGAGAGAGACTGCATGGGACCCATATGGGGAGACTGCATGGGACCTATATGGGGGAGAGCATGGGACCTATATGGGGGATTGATGGGACCTATATGGGGGAGAGACCTGGACCTATATGGGTGAGAGAGCTGGCCCTATATGAGGGAGACTGCATGGGACCTATATGGGGGAGACTGCATGGGACCTATATGGGGGGGCATGGGACCTATATGGGGGAAAGAGCTGGCCCTATATGAGGGAGACTGCATGGGACCTATATGGGGGAGACTGCATGGGACCTATATGAGGGAGACTGCATGGGACCTATATGAGGGAGACTGCATGGGACCTATATGGGGGGGCATGGGACCTATATGGGGGGGCATGGGACCTATATGGGGGGGCATGGGACCTATATGGGGGAAAGAGCTGGCCCTATATGAGAGAGACTGCATGGGACCCATATGGGGAGACTGCATGGGACCTATATGGGGGAGAGCATGGGACCTATATGGGGGATTGATGGGACCTATATGGGGGAGAGACCTGGACCTATATGGGTGAGAGAGCTGGCCCTATATGAGGGAGACTGCATGGGACCTATATGGGGGAGACTGCATGGGACCTATATGGGGGGGGCATGGGACCTATATGGGGGAAAGAGCTGGCCCTATATGAGGGAGACTGCATGGGACCTATATGGGGGAGACTGCATGGGACCTATATGGGGGAGACTGCATGGGACCTATATGAGGGAGACTGCATGGGACCTATATGGGGGAGACTGCATGGGACCTATATGGGGGAGACTGCATGGGACCTATATGAGGGAGACTGCATGGGACCTATATGAGGGAGACTGCATGGGACCTATATGGGGGAGACTGCATGGGACCTATATGGGGGAGAGCATGGGACCTATATGGGGGGGCATGGGACCTATATGGGGGAAAGAGCTGGCCCTATATGAGGGAGACTGCATGGGACCCATATGGGGGAGACTGCATGGGACCTATATGGGGGAGACTGCATGGGACCTATATGAGGGAAAGAGCTGGACCTATATGGGGGAGAGAGCTGGACTTATATGGGGGCAGAGTGCTGGACCTATTTGCGGGAAGAGAGGAGCACATTTCAGAGGTGCACTGTGCTGCATTTGGGGAGTACAGTGTATGTAAGTGTTATAATCTGAGGTACAGTGTGTGTACAGTATTATTGTTGGCATATATTGTTTCTGTAGGGCTGTATATATATCTATTGGTATTTTACTAATGGCAATTTGGAATCCCTAGGAAACAATGACGTCAAAAAAGAGAAAAATTGACTCGGAGTGTAGGATATTCAAAGAACAGTGGACTTATGATTACTTTTTCATGCAGTACAAGGAAAAAGCTGTGTGTTTGATATGTCAGAATATAGTGGCTGTGTTCAAAGAATACAATTTGCGTCGACATTATCAAACTCAACATAAAGATAAATATGATTGTTTGGTTGGAGATGTAAGAAAAGATAAAATATTAAAACTGAAACATTCATTGACAACTCAGCAAAATACTTTTGTGAAGCAGAAGCAGCTAAATATTTCATCACTGCGAGCAAGTTTTCAAGTTGCCAAGCTAATAGCGTGCACTGGCAGACCATTCGTGGAGGGAGAATTTGTTAAAGAGTGCCTTCTTTCTGTTGCCAAAGAGATGTGTCCAGAAAAGTCAGACTTATTTAGTACAAATAGTCTTTCAGGATCTACAATTACACGAAGGATTGAAGAAATGGGAGACAATTTGCATCAGCATTTGCAAAACTCCGCAAGAAAACGTTCTTATTTTTCCTTGGCACTTGACGAGAGCAATGATGTTCGTGATTCTGCACAACTTCTAATTTTTATTCGTGGGATGAATGACAATTTCGAAGTCATGGAAGAGCTTGGTGCACTGCAAAGCATCAAAGGAACAACTACAGGAGAGGATATCTATGAAAAGCTTTCCCAAACTGTGAAGGATTTGGAGCTGGACTGGGCTAAAGTAGCCAGTGTGACAACTGATGGTGCGCCTAGCATGGTGGGGTCTAAGAAAGGAGTAATTGCTCGCATTAACCAAGAGATGGACAAACGTAATCATTCTCATCCAATAGCCATACATTGCCTCATCCACCAACAAGCGCTATGTAGTAAATCACTGAAGTGGGACTCTGTTATGAAAATTGTGGTATCTTGTGTTAACTTCATTAGAACTAATGCACTAAACCACAGACAATTTCAGGAATTTCTGTCTGAGCTAGATGTTGCCGATGAAGATGTTCTGTACCACACAGAAGTCCGTTGGCTGAGTCGAGGGAGAGTTTTGAGACATTTTTATGACTTACTTCCACAGATTAAAGATTTTATGCTTTCAAAAAACAAAGAAGTACCAGAGCTCAATGATGCAGAATGGAAATGGCACCTCGCCTTTCTGACAGATGTAACAGAGCTACTCAACAGTTTCAATGTGCAACTTCAAGGAAAAGGGAAGCTCATCTGTGATATGCAATCACATGTGAAAACATTTGAAGTAAAATTAGGCCTCCTTATCAAACAAGTGAAGGAGGAAAATTTCTGCCATCTCCCCTTAACTCAAAATCTGTTAGCGGAAAACCCCTTGATTGCATTCCCAAAAGAAACATGTGTGAATTCACTGGAAAAGTTGCAAAAGGAGTTTCAATTCAGATTTAAAGAGCTTCATCTCCATGAACAGGACATACAGCTTTTCCGTAAACCATTTTCTATTGACATTGAAAATGTGGATGCAATTTAGCAAATGGAACTGGCTGAATTGCAGAATTGTGACTCTCTGAAAGATGCATTCAAGGCAAGCAGCTTGCTCAACTTCTATGCATCTCTCTCCTCTGAGACCTATCCTAATGTCAGGAATCATGCACTCAAAATGGCAACAATCTTTGGCAGCACTTATGTTTGTGAACAGACTTTTTCCAGAATGAAACATCTGAAATCTCCAACCAGATCTAGACTAACCGATGTGCACTTGCATCACTTGTTACGGCTAGCAGTGACAAATATGGAACCGGACATTGACCATCTCATTAGCCAAAAGCAGGCCCATACTTCACATTGAAATAATGGTGAGTTTGTTGACTTAAATTTACTATTTCTTTATTTTGAATGTTGTATTTGTTCCCTTTTTGTTTTACTTTAAAATGAGATACGTGTAGTGTGCATAGGGATTTTCATAGTTTTTCTTATAGTCCGGCCCTCCAACGGTCTGAGGGACAGTGAACTGGCCCCCTGTGTAAAATGTTTGGGGACCCCTGGATTAGGCCGTCAGTATCTCATAAAAACGGGTCCGACAACGATCAGCTGATGCACCTACCTCTAGGCACCATTCAGGTCATAGGCACAGAGTTGCAGTACCCCAGCACCACCACTATGCTGTATATGTTGCTTACTTGAATACAATGAGAGCTGGCCCTGGCCATGTCCACAGCAGTAGCTTACAAAAGCAGCAGGATCAGCTGATCGGTGCGGGGTCCAGGTGCTGGATCCCACACATCAGATTCTGTCTGCTAGTTTTATAATCTGGATTGGTGTTACCTGCACATTTTCACATCAATTATTTCTAATGGGGAGTACTCCTGTGCTAGTAACTTTCCATGACCAAGTTTTTTTTGTGTATTTGCATATTCCATCGATTAGAAAAGGTTTTACGCACAGTGGATATAACAGTTAGCAGCCTAGAGTTTCGGAGTTTTGACTCTTTTTGAATATTAATGCATATTGTCGGTGCTAGAGGATGAACTCACTACAGATCATATAGCTGTGAGGCTCACTTTCTCCACTTTACCCATGAGGGTCCGGGAATAGATTGCTGTGTTGAAATAAATCCCATATGATTCTCGGCTACCCATTGGGGTGCTGAGGTCAGTCATTTATTTATGAATATTGGCATCATACTTGCAGTCCTATGGAAAATACAGTGGATTATGGATTCCCTCCATGCTGGTTAGCTACCAAGAAACTGGTAATGGGATCCCGAGATCCAAAATAATAAGAAATAAATTCAAGGCTGACAATTGGCTGACAACTGAAAAGTAGGGTGGTAAAATGAATCTGAAATAGGGTGGTGAAATGGAACATTAGTGAAAGTTTAATAAGAAAGTATCAGATTGGAAATTGACTGAAAGAGTAGTTACATTGTAATTGGACTGATATATTCCTAATATCTGCCAAATCAATGAAAGGTTGGGGGAGGGGTCCGACAGCTGGGGCGCCATTGAGGAGCTGTTGGAAGAGTCGCGATGTTCAGAGAAGTTCTGCAGTTGCTTCACTCAACACCAAGCAAAGTGCTGTATATTGAATAGGGCTGTGCTTATGTTTGCAGCTCAGCCCCATTTACTGAAAACAGGCCACGTAACCAATGAATGTAACATAACATGGCCTGTGAAGTGGAAGTGGCGCTCACAGAGCACGGCGGTAACAGCTGATCAGCGGAGGTCCCAGGTGTCAGAACCCTGTCGATCTTTGATTGATGACCTATCCATAGAATTGGACATCAATTTTAAGTCCATAAAACCCTTTTAACTTGAACTGTATTAGAAAGGCCATGACATGTAGAGAAGTATTATATAACCACTTTATAAAGTGCCCGTTCAGTATCTGAATATGTATCCATCCCAGTTTGTTCAAAGAAGGACAACTAAATTAAGAGAGTATGTTTTATCCTAAAAAGAAGACAGGGACCAGATAAATCTATCCTATATTCATATAGCTCCATTCCAAAGCCTTGGCTTAGCTAGTTGTACAAGTTGTACAGCGCTGCAGAATATGTTGGCGCTATATAAATAAAATGTATTATTATTATTTAGCTATGGTGGCACACATTAGCTTTTACAATGTATCACAATGTCACTGCCCTTATAATGTGCCACATTTTTTAAGAATCAGACAATGTGATTTTCTGGATTAGTTTTCTCATTTTGTCTCTCATAGTTGAGGTCTACCTATGATGACAATTACAGGCCGGCCTCATCTTTATAAGTGGGAGAACTTGCACAATTGGTCGCTGACTAAATACTATTTTTCCCCACTGTAAATAGGGATAAGAAACACATTGGAAATAAAAATGAATGGACGGAAAGAAGCTATAACAGAGAGAAATGGACAAGGAAATATCCAGAAGATAATCACATAAGGGGGAGGAAAAACGCGTCAGCTAGTAGAGACAGAAGATATCAGCATACTGTATACACATATGGGAGTAAAAGATGGTCGTCATACCTTGTCCATAGTGTAAGAAAAGAGGAATGATTTACTAACATTGTAGGCTATTCTTATTCTGCTGGTGCCAGATGTATACCAAGAATGATATGATTGAGGAAAAACATTCAGCAAGAGGTGGATATAAAAAATCATGGGATGGAAGGGATCAGAGGAGAATGTTAAGAGCTATTCTAAGAAACAGTCAAGTCAACTTCAGCTAACACAACGCAGTGTGCCAACAATGCGTCCGAACACACAACTCGCCGTGCCTTACTACAGATGGACTATGGGCTAAAATTGTATCAATAAGTGGTGCAAAGACATTGTTTTGTATCATGCGGATTTGTATCAATTAACCCTTTTTGTCAGGTGTCAACAATTTAGGTGGGGGGTTGAGTAATGGTTTGGTGGAATGTTTTCTTGGATCTTCTAATACTGTGGATCATATCTGTCTATGCTACAGTTAGAAAGGCCGTATGAGATAGAAAACGCTTCCAGACTGGTGTCTCTAATAAAGTGGCCATTCAGTTCTTTAGATACTGTATGCCAGCTGATTTACTCAAACTCTGAGCGCAATATTTATTTTATTATTATATTATTATTATTCTGCCTCATTTTGAGCTGTTCCTATGTATGTAAATGTTTAGGAATATTTCTAGGAATAAGTCATAGCTTGTTTCCCTGGATTTGGCTCTTTGTGGTCCTCCCATAATGGACCTGTCTTGCATAGTATGTCCAGAAGAGAGCGCTATCCTCACTTGTTACCAGGGTATTCTTAACAAAGAAAACTCATATGCAGAGAAATGACCAAGCACAAGTATTAGCACAATTTGGAAAGATGTCATAGTATGTGCCAAGTAATATCAGTCTCCCAGCATGTATAAGAAACAGACGCTTTGGAAAAGAACATCAAATGTCACAAAACACTGATTAATACAGGATGTCTTACCAGATCTATTGCATCAGTAATGAAAAATGTATTATACATGGTCTGTAAAGCCACCTTTGTGTGCAACAACCCCAAGGAGAGGCAGGAAAGCCTGTATGATGGCCCTATGGAGGAATAGCAGGACAGGTAGGAGGCTGCAGCTACAGGTGGGGCGACTGAAGAAGCACAGGCTAGCCTCTGCAAGCAGATCTTGTTTGCTGGTTAGAAAGTAGAATTCACAGATCCACATTCTTCATAAGCGGAATAGCGGCTGAAGATTCAACACCATTGGCACAGGGGCCCAGAAGGCCAGGGGGCCCAGTAGGCCGGGGGCCCAGTAGGCCAGGGGGCCCAGAAGGCCAGGGGGCCCAGTAGGCCGGGGGCCCAGAAGGCCAGGGGGCCCAGTAGGCCGGGGGGCCAGTAGGCCAGGGGGCCCAGTAGGCCGGGGGCCCAGTAGGCCAGGGGCCAGTAGGCTGGGGGGCCAGTAGGCCGGGGGGCCAGTAGACCAGGGGGCCCAGTAGGCCGGGGGGCCAGTAGGCCAGGGGTCCCAGTAGGCCGGGGGCCCAGTAGGCCAGGGGCCAGTAGGCTGGGGGCCCAGTAGGCCGGGGGGCCAGTAGACCAGGGGGCCCAGTAGGCCAGGGGGCCCTCGCACCTTATCTGTCTACTGTCTATCAGATTACAGCTAAATGCCTGCACTAATGAAATTCATGGCTAACAATTGCTGGTAGTTTGTTATGCTGACATGGGGGATGCTCTATGCTCAGATAATGGAAAGCAAAGGGTCCCCCGCTGTTCCTGCCCTCAGCCGCCTTTGTCTGCCCTTGCAACATATTAGGGATGTTGTTTCCATTGAGATGGAACAAAAAGTAAATATAATAATAATATAATACTTAAGGTTGTAGAAGGAACAAAGAAACTGCATAAAATGTTTAAAACCTGCTAAACAAACTAGAGATTACATCTAAGATTTGTGATTTAGGGCAAGCAGTGATCGTCCTTTTAAGGCCTATGTGTTCCATGTTTGCTCTTTGTAAGGAACATCAGGCACTTGCCACAATCCTTTACAGCAAATCTTCAACTTGGCTAGAAAAAGATTGATGTTTTATATGAATCTATAGAAGGTGCTGTAGAAGATGCAAATTTGTAAGCATATGATAATATATTATACATTTTACTACTTAATAATTTATATTACTAAGGATAAATAGAAAGGAATTGTTCTACGGGGGGGGGCAACCTTTATAAAACCATCTTTGTAATGTGTCTCTGCACAACACATATTGAGATGTCATTCCTTGCACAGAGTTTTTCTCTGACCTGTGATCTTGGTGCTTGCCGATGCTGACCTCACGCTTTGGCCCCCACTGACTACATCCAGCATGCTGTCGGCAAGCACAAGTTTATTTGCCAAGACTTAGTCCCATGCAAGAAAGGGCTCGGCTGCTCGGCCCAATCCCTGTTTGTCAGGGCAGAGAGAACGGTCACAAATTCTAATAGTGTGATCTGAAATCTTGCAATATGGGAACCCACAAGAATGGTCATCAACTGAGTGAGGGGCCAGGCCAAATGTACAGAACGTGTTTTATAGGTTGCTTGACTTGACCACTTTTTAATATTACAATTTTCTCACAAGTCACATCAATGAAAAAAATATAAATGCGAATAATGAAATTGAAAGGGGCAAAACGGAAACATTTAGCAGGTTATTAAAGTGAAAACCGGCCTGGCCATTAAGGGGTTAAGGGCAATAGATGTCCGCTCATTCATTACCCTGCAATGCCTTGAGTCAGCGAGCTCACACACGTGCCGGCCGCAGTAACCCTGCTAAATCTGACAACACAGCTCTATAGGCAGAAGGAATTGATATTACTCACGGCTGCTCTGGGTACCCATGGCCATTATTTGTACAACATCTACATCTCCAGAATATAACTTTGTTGAATATTCCATTCTAAAACCACGGACATGAATAGAATTTACTGTTCATGACAAAGGCACCCATTCCTGGTTATAACAGCCACGACGGACCTGTCAAGGCTTTCTACAGGATTCTGGATCAAGTCTTAGGGAATTTGGGCCCGTTCAGCCAAAAGAGTATGATGTGACGTTGGACGAGAAGGTTTGGCCACAATCAGTCGTCTAAGTTACCGCTTTGTGGCTGTTGTTATTCCTAGAAGCTTCGATTTCAGAATAATAGCACTTATACAGGATTTGCATCAGGCAGATCTAGCAGGTCAGAAATTTTACAAATTGGCTTTTTTTTTTTTTTAAAGCAAACTAGTGTCTATGGAGATTGCATTGCTGTGGGCTTGATTTGTATATATACAGTGCCTTGCGAAAGTATTCGGCCCCCTTGAACTTTTCAACCTTTTGCCACATTTCAGGCTTCAAACATAAGGATATAAAATTATAATTTTTTGGTGAAGAATCAACAAGTGGGACACAATCGTGAAGTGGAACGAAATTTATTGGATATTTTAAACTTTTGTAAAAAATAAAAAACTGAAAAGTGGGGCGTGCAATATTATTGGGCCCCTTTACTTTCAGTGCAGCAAACTCAGTCCAGAAGTTCAGTGAGGATCTCTGAATGATCCAATGTTGTCCTAAATGACTGATGATGATAAATATAATCCACCTGTGTGTACAAGTCTCCGTATAAATGCACCTGCTCTGTGATAGGCTCAGGGTTCTGTATAAAGTGCAGAGAGCATCGTGAAGACCAAGGAACACACCAGGCAGGTCCCTGATACTGTTGTGGAGAAGTTTAAAGCCGGATTTGGATACAAAAAGATTTCCCAAACTTTAAACATCCCAAGGAGCACTGTGCAAGCGATCATATTGAAATGGAAGGAGTGTCAGACCACTGCAAATCTACCAAGACCCGGCCGTCCCTCTAAACTTTCATCTCAAACAAGGAAAAGACTGATCAGAGATGCAGCCAAGAGGCCCATGATCACTCTGGATGAACTGCAGAAATCTACAGCTGAGGTGGGAGAGTCTGTCCATAGGACAACAATCAGTCGTACACTGCACAAATCTGGCCTTTATGGAAGAGTGGCAAGAAGAAAGCCATTTCTCAAAGAAATCCATAAAAAGCCACCTGGGAGACACCAAACATGTGGAAGAAGGTGCTCTGCTCAGATGGAACCAAAATCCAACTTTTTGGCCACAACGCAAAACGATATGTTTGGCGTAAAAGCAACCCAGCTCATCCCCCTGAACACACCATCCCCACTGTCATACATGGTGGTGGCAGCATCATGGTTTGGGCCTGCTTTTCTTCAGCAGGGACAGGGAAGATGGTTAAAATTGATGGGAAGATGGATGGAGCCAAATACAGGACCATTCTGGAAGAAAACCTGTTGGAGTCTGCAAAAGACCTGAGACTGGGACGGAGATTTATCTTCCAACAAGACAATGATCCCAAACATAAAGCCAAATCTACAATGGAATGGTTCACAAATAAACGTATCCAGGTGTTAGAATGGCCAAGTCAAAGTCCAGACCTGAATCCAATCGAGAATCTGTGGAAAGAGCTGAAAACTGCTGTTCACAAACGCTCTCCATCCAACCTCACTGAGCTCCAGCTGTTTTCCAAGGAAGAATGGGCAAGAACTGATAGAGACAACCCAAAGCGACTTGTAGCTGTAATCGCAGCAAAGGTTGGCGATTATTAACTTAAGTAATTTGACCCCCTCCTCCACAACACACAGGCAGCAGCCTCTCAGGGACCCCCCTCCTTCCCAAGGCACAAACGACAGCCCCTAGGAACCGAAACCCCCCACACACAGACGACAAGCCCCCAGGACTGACCCCTAGCACACAGGCGGCAGCCTCACAGGATCTGGATCACCCCAGCATACAGGCGGCAGCGCCCCAAGGAACACCACCAGCAAACCCACCCACACACAGGCAGCATCGTAGGAATCCCCGACTTACATGAAGGTAGTACCCAAGGGACCCGCACACTACATGGCAGCACCCCTTGGACCCTCCGCCATATGCACACAGGTGGAAGTATCGAAGCGACCACCACCAGCACCTCCACACACAGGTAGCACCCCAGGGACCCACAAACATGCACACAGGTGGCAGCGCCCTGGGACCACCTCCAGGACCCCCTCTCACTACAAGTAGTACCCCAGGAACCCCACACACAAAGTCAATACCCCAGGGATCCCACACAGACACATGCAGCAACCCCCCAGGGACCTGAACCACACAAGACCCTGCCCCCACTACATGCAAGCAGCACCTAAAGTACCCCTGCCCCCCTTTATATGCCAGAAGCACCCCAAGGACGCATGCCCCCATATTTAGATGCCAATAGCACCCCACGGACCCATGTCTCTACCCCGTTTAGTTGCCAGCAGCACACCTGAGACCCCTACCCCCTATCCATGCCATCAGCATCTCCTTTAGATGCCAACAGGACCCCAAAGAGCCATGCCCCTCTTTAAATGCCAGACGCACCCCAAGATTCCCTGCCCCCCTACATGCCAGAAGCACCCCCCCACCCTTTAGATGCCAGCAGCACCGCAAGGACACCCCCATATTAAGATGCCAATGGCACCTCTGGAACGTCTAACCCCCTCCCCTTAGATGACAGCAAAACCCAAAAGCCCCTGTCTCCCTCCATGCCTATAGCACCCGAAACATCAATCCAATCCCCCAAGATACAGTCCCATGTAACTACATCTCTCCCTCCTCCAGTATGCAGTCCCATGTAACCACATCTCTCCTCTAGTATGCAGTCCCATGTAACCACATCTCTCCCGCCTCCAGTATGCAGTCCCATATAACTACATCTCTCCTCTAGTATGCAGTCCCATGTAACCACATCTCTCCTCTAGTATGCAGTCCCATGTAACTACATCTCTCCTCTAGTATGCAGTCCCATGTAACCACATCTCTCCTCTAGTATGCAGTCCCATGTAACCACATCTCTCCTCTAGTATGCAGTCCCATGTAACCACATCTCTCCTCTAGTATGCAGTCCCATGTAACTACATCTCTCCTCTAGTATGCAGTCCCATGTAACCACATCTCTCCTCTAGTATGCAGTCCCATGTAACTACATCTCTCCTCTAGTATGCAGTCCCATGTAACTACATCTCTCCTCTAGTATGCAGTCCCATGTAACCACATCTCTCCTCTAGTATGCAGTCCCATGTAACCACATCTCTCCTCTAGTATGCAGTCCCATGTAACTACATCTCTCCTCTAGTATGCAGTCCCATGTAACCACATCTCTCCTCTAGTATGCAGTCCCATGTAACTACATCTCTCCTCTAGTATGCAGTCCCATGTAACCACATCTCTCCTCTAGTATGCAGTCCCATGTAACCACATCTCTCCTCTAGTATGCAGTCCCATGTAACTACATCTCTCCTCTAGTATGCAGTCCCATGTAACTACATCTCTCCTCTAGTATGCAGTCCCATGTAACTACATCTCTCCTCTAGTATGCAGTCCCATGTAACTACATCTCTCCCTCCTCTAGTATGCAGTCCCATGTAACCACATCTCTCCTCTAGTATGCAGTCCCATGTAACTACATCTCTCCTCTAGTATGCAGTCCCATGTAACCACATCTCTCCTCTAGTATGCAGTCCCATGTAACTACATCTCTCCTCTAGTATGCAGTCCCATGTAACTACATCTCTCCCCTAGTATGCAGTCCCATGTAACCACATCTCTCCTCTAGTATGCAGTCCCATGTAACTACATCTCTCCTCTAGTATGCAGTCCCATGTAACTACATCTCTCCCTCCTCTAGTATGCAGTCCCATGTAACTACATCTCTCCTCTAGTATGCAGTCCCATGTAACTACATCTCTCCTCTAGTATGCAGTCCCATGTAACTACATCTCTCCCTCCTCTAGTATGCAGTCCCATGTAACTACATCTCTCCTCTAGTATGCAGTCCCATGTAACTACATCTCTCCTCTAGTATGCAGTCCCATGTAACTACATCTCTCCTCTAGTATGCAGTCCCATGTAACCACATCTCTCCTCTAGTATGCAGTCCCATGTAACTACATCTCTCCTCTAGTATGCAGTCCCATGTAACCACATCTCTCCCGCCTCCAGTATGCAGTCCCATGTAACTACATCTCTCCTCTAGTATGCAGTCCCATGTAACCACATCTCTCCCGCCTCTAGTATGCAGTCCCATGTAACCACATCTCTCCCGCCTCTAGTATGCAGTCCCATGTAACTACATCTCTCCCTCCTCCAGTATGCAGTCCCATGTAACCACATCTCTCCTCTAGTATGCAGTCCCATGTAACTACATCTCTCCTCTAGTATGCAGTCCCATGTAACTACATCTCTCCTCTAGTATGCAGTCCCATGTAACCACATCTCTCCTCTAGTATGCAGTCCCATGTAACTACATCTCTCCTCTAGTATGCAGTCCCATGTAACCACATCTCTCCTCTAGTATGCAGTCCCATGTAACTACATCTCTCCTCTAGTATGCAGTCCCATGTAACTACATCTCTCCTCTAGTATGCAGTCCCATGTAACCACATCTCTCCTCTAGTATGCAGTCCCATGTAACCACATCTCTCCCGCCTCCAGTATGCAGTCCCATATAACTACATCTCTCCTCTAGTATGCAGTCCCATGTAACCACATCTCTCCTCTAGTATGCAGTCCCATGTAACCACATCTCTCCTCTAGTATGCAGTCCCATGTAACTACATCTCTCCCTCCTCCAGTATGCAGTCCCATGTAACCACATCTCTCCTCTAGTATACAGTCCCATGTAACCACATCTCTCCTCTAGTATGCAGTCCCATGTAACCACATCTCTCCTCTAGTATGCAGTCCCATGTAACTACATCTCTCCTCTAGTATGCAGTCCCAAGTAACTACATCTCTCCCCTAGTATGCAGTCCCATGTAACCACATCTCTCCTCTAGTATGCAGTCCCATGTAACTACATCTCTCCTCTAGTATGCAGTCCCATGTAACTACATCTCTCCCTCCTCTAGTATGCAGTCCCATGTAACTACATCTCTCCTCTAGTATGCAGTCCCATGTAACTACATCTCTCCTCTAGTATGCAGTCCCATGTAACTACATCTCTCCTCTAGTATGCAGTCCCATGTAACTACATCTCTCCTCTAGTATGCAGTCCCATGTAACTACATCTCTCCTCTAGTATGCAGTCCCATGTAACTACATCTCTCCCCTAGTATGCAGTCCCATGTAACCACATCTCTCCTCTAGTATGCAGTCCCATGTAACTACATCTCTCCTCTAGTATGCAGTCCCATGTAACTACATCTCTCCCTCCTCTAGTATGCAGTCCCATGTAACTACATCTCTCCTCTAGTATGCAGTCCCATGTAACCACATCTCTCCCGCCTCTAGTATGCAGTCCCATGTAACTACATCTCTCCCTCCTCCAGTATGCAGTCCCATGTAACCACATCTCTCCTCTAGTATGCAGTCCCATGTAACTACATCTCTCCTCTAGTATGCAGTCCCATGTAACTACATCTCTCCTCTAGTATGCAGTCCCATGTAACCACATCTCTCCTCTAGTATGCAGTCCCATGTAACCACATCTCTCCTCTAGTATGCAGTCCCATGTAACCACATCTCTCCTCTAGTATGCAGTCCCATGTAACTACATCTCTCCTCTAGTATGCAGTCCCATGTAACTACATCTCTCCTCTAGTATGCAGTCCCATGTAACCACATCTCTCCTCTAGTATGCAGTCCCATGTAACCACATCTCTCCCGCCTCCAGTATGCAGTCCCATATAACTACATCTCTCCTCTAGTATGCAGTCCCATGTAACCACATCTCTCCTCTAGTATGCAGTCCCATGTAACCACATCTCTCCTCTAGTATGCAGTCCCATGTAACTACATCTCTCCCTCCTCCAGTATGCAGTCCCATGTAACCACATCTCTCCTCTAGTATGCAGTCCCATGTAACTACATCTCTCCTCTAGTATGCAGTCCCATGTAACCACATCTCTCCTCTAGTATGCAGTCCCATGTAACTACATCTCTCCTCTAGTATGCAGTCCCATGTAACTACATCTCTCCTCTAGTATGCAGTCCCATGTAACCACATCTCTCCTCTAGTATGCAGTCCCATGTAACTACATCTCTCCTCTAGTATGCAGTCCCATGTAACTACATCTCTCCTCTAGTATGCAGTCCCATGTAACCACATCTCTCCTCTAGTATGCAGTCCCATGTAACCACATCTCTCCTCTAGTATGCAGTCCCATGTAACTACATCTCTCCCTCCTCCAGTATGCAGTCCAATGTAACCACATCTCTCCTCTAGTATGCAGTCCCATGTAACTACATCTCTCCTCTAGTATGCAGTCCCATGTAACCACATCTCTCCTCTAGTATGCAGTCCCATGTAACTACATCTCTCCTCTAGTATGCAGTCCCATGTAACTACATCTCTCCTCTAGTATGCAGTCCCATGTAACCACATCTCTCCTCTAATATGCAGTCCCATGTAACCACATCTCTCCTCTAGTATGCAGTCCCATGTAACTACATCTCTCCTCTAGTATGCAGTCCCATGTAACCACATCTCTCCTCTAGTATGCAGTCCCATGTAACCACATCTCTCCTCTAGTATGCAGTCCCATGTAACTACATCTCTCCTCTAGTATGCAGTCCCATGTAACTACATCTCTCCTCTAGTATGCAGTCCCATGTAACTACATCTCTCCTCTAGTATGCAGTCCCATGTAACTACATCTCTCCCTCCTCTAGTATGCAGTCCCATGTAACCACATCTCTCCTCTAGTATGCAGTCCCATGTAACTACATCTCTCCTCTAGTATGCAGTCCCATGTAACCACATCTCTCCTCTAGTATGCAGTCCCATGTAACTACATCTCTCCTCTAGTATGCAGTCCCATGTAACTACATCTCTCCCCTAGTATGCAGTCCCATGTAACCACATCTCTCCTCTAGTATGCAGTCCCATGTAACTACATCTCTCCTCTAGTATGCAGTCCCATGTAACTACATCTCTCCCTCCTCTAGTATGCAGTCCCATGTAACTACATCTCTCCTCTAGTATGCAGTCCCATGTAACTACATCTCTCCTCTAGTATGCAGTCCCATGTAACTACATCTCTCCCTCCTCTAGTATGCAGTCCCATGTAACTACATCTCTCCTCTAGTATGCAGTCCCATGTAACCACATCTCTCCTCTAGTATGCAGTCCCATGTAACTACATCTCTCCTCTAGTATGCAGTCCCATGTAACCACATCTCTCCCGCCTCCAGTATGCAGTCCCATGTAACTACATCTCTCCTCTAGTATGCAGTCCCATGTAACCACATCTCTCCCGCCTCTAGTATGCAGTCCCATGTAACTACATCTCTCCCGCCTCCAGTATGCAGTCCCATGTAACTACATCTCTCCTCTAGTATGCAGTCCCATGTAACCACATCTCTCCCGCCTCTAGTATGCAGTCCCATGTAACTACATCTCTCCCTCCTCCAGTATGCAGTCCCATGTAACCACATCTCTCCTCTAGTATGCAGTCCCATGTAACTACATCTCTCCTCTAGTATGCAGTCCCATGTAACTACATCTCTCCTCTAGTATGCAGTCCCATGTAACCACATCTCTCCTCTAGTATGCAGTCCCATGTAACTACATCTCTCCTCTAGTATGCAGTCCCATGTAACCACATCTCTCCTCTAGTATGCAGTCCCATGTAACTACATCTCTCCTCTAGTATGCAGTCCCATGTAACCACATCTCTCCTCTAGTATGCAGTCCCATGTAACCACATCTCTCCCGCCTCCAGTATGCAGTCCCATATAACTACATCTCTCCTCTAGTATGCAGTCCCATGTAACCACATCTCTCCTCTAGTATGCAGTCCCATGTAACCACATCTCTCCTCTAGTATGCAGTCCCATGTAACCACATCTCTCCCGCCTCCAGTATGCAGTCCCATATAACTACATCTCTCCTCTAGTATGCAGTCCCATGTAACCACATCTCTCCTCTAGTATGCAGTCCCATGTAACCACATCTCTCCTCTAGTATGCAGTCCCATGTAACTACATCTCTCCCTCCTCCAGTATGCAGTCCCATGTAACCACATCTCTCCTCTAGTATGCAGTCCCATGTAACCACATCTCTCCTCTAGTATGCAGTCCCATGTAACTACATCTCTCCTCTAGTATGCAGTCCCATGTAACTACATCTCTCCTCTAGTATGCAGTCCCATGTAACCACATCTCTCCTCTAGTATGCAGTCCCATGTAACCACATCTCTCCTCTAGTATGCAGTCCCATGTAACCACATCTCTCCTCTAGTATGCAGTCCCATGTAACCACATCTCTCCCGCCTCTAGTATGCAGTCCCATGTAACTACATCTCTCCTCTAGTATGCAGTCCCATGTAACTACATCTCTCCTCTAGTATGCAGTCCCATGTAACCACATCTCTCCTCTAGTATGCAGTCCCATGTAACCACATCTCTCCTCTAGTATGCAGTCCCATGTAACTACATCTCTCCCTCCTCCAGTATGCAGTCCCATGTAACCACATCTCTCCTCTAGTATGCAGTCCCATGTAACCACATCTCTCCTCTAGTATGCAGTCCCATGTAACTACATCTCTCCTCTAGTATGCAGTCCCATGTAACTACATCTCTCCTCTAGTATGCAGTCCCATGTAACCACATCTCTCCTCTAGTATGCAGTCCCATGTAACCACATCTCTCCTCTAGTATGCAGTCCCATGTAACCACATCTCTCCTCTAGTATGCAGTCCCATGTAACCACATCTCTCCCGCCTCTAGTATGCAGTCCCATGTAACTACATCTCTCCTCTAGTATGCAGTCCCATGTAACTACATCTCTCCTCTAGTATGCAGTCCCATGTAACCACATCTCTCCTCTAGTATGCAGTCCCATGTAACCACATCTCTCCTCTAGTATGCAGTCCCATGTAACTACATCTCTCCTCTAGTATGCAGTCCCATGTAACTACATCTCTCCTCTAGTATGCAGTCCCATGTAACCACATCTCTCCTCTAGTATGCAGTCCCATGTAACCACATCTCTCCTCTAGTATGCAGTCCCATGTAACCACATCTCTCCTCTAGTATGCAGTCCCATGTAACCACATCTCTCCTCTAGTATGCAGTCCCATGTAACCACATCTCTCCTCTAGTATGCAGTCCCATGTAACCACATCTCTCCTCTAGTATGCAGTCCCATGTAACCACATCTCTCCTCTAGTATGCAGTCCCATGTAACCACATCTCTCCTCTAGTATGCAGTCCCATGTAACCACATCTCTCCTCTAGTATGCAGTCCCATGTAACCACATCTCTCCTCTAGTATGCAGTCCCATGTAACCACATCTCTCCTCTAGTATGCAGTCCCATGTAACCACATCTCTCCTCTAGTATGCAGTCCCATGTAACCACATCTCTCCTCTAGTATGCAGTCCCATGTAACCACATCTCTCCTCTAGTATGCAGTCCCATGTAACCACATCTCTCCTCTAGTATGCAGTCCCATGTAACCACATCTCTCCTCTAGTATGCAGTCCCATGTAACCACATCTCTCCTCTAGTATGCAGTCCCATGTAACCACATCTCTCCTCTAGTATGCAGTCCCATGTAACCACATCTCTCCTCTAGTATGCAGTCCCATGTAACCACATCTCTCCTCTAGTATGCAGTCCCATGTAACCACATCTCTCCTCTAGTATGCAGTCCCATGTAACCACATCTCTCCTCTAGTATGCAGTCCCATGTAACCACATCTCTCCTCTAGTATGCAGTCCCATGTAACCACATCTCTCCTCTAGTATGCAGTCCCATGTAACCACATCTCTCCTCTAGTATGCAGTCCCATGTAACTACATCTCTCCTCTAGTATGCAGTCCCATGTAAATACATCTCTTCCTCCTCCAGTATGCAGTCCCATGTAACTACATCTCTCCTCTAGTATGCAGTCCCATGTAAATACATCTCTCCCTCCTCCAAGATGCAGTCCCATGTAACTACATCTCTCCTCTAGTATGCAGTCCCATGTAAATACATATCTCCCGCCGCCAGTATGCAGTCCCATGTAACCACATCTCTCCTCTAGTATGCAGTCCCATGTAACCACATCTCTCCTCTAGTATGCAGTCCCATGTAACCACATCTCTCCTCTAGTATGCAGTCCCATGTAACCACATCTCTCCTCTAGTATGCAGTCCCATGTAACCACATCTCTCCCCGCCTCCAGTATGCAGTCCCATGTAACTACATCTCTCCTCTAGTATGCAGTCCCATGTAACTACATCTCTCCTCTAGTATGCAGTCCCATGTAACTACATCTCTCCTCTAGTATGCAGTCCCATGTAACTACATCTCTCCCTCCTCCAGTATGCAGTCCCATGTAACCACATCTCTCCTCTAGTATGCAGTCCCATGTAACCACATCTCTCCTCTAGTATGCAGTCCCATGTAACCACATCTCTCCTCTAGTATGCAGTCCCATGTAACCACATCTCTCCTCTAGTATGCAGTCCCATGTAACCACATCTCTCCTCTAGTATGCAGTCCCATGTAACTACATCTCTCCTCTAGTATGCAGTCCCATGTAACCACATCTCTCCTCTAGTATGCAGTCCCATGTAACCACATCTCTCCCTCCTCCAGTATGCAGTCCCATGTAACCACATCTCTCCTCTAGTATGCAGTCCCATGTAACCACATCTCTCCTCTAGTATGCAGTCCCATGTAACTACATCTCTCCTCTAGTATGCAGTCCCATGTAACCACATCTCTCCTCTAGTATGCAGTCCCATGTAACCACATCTCTCCTCTAGTATGCAGTCCCATGTAACCACATCTCTCCTCTAGTATGCAGTCCCATGTAACCACATCTCTCCTCTAGTATGCAGTCCCATGTAACCACATCTCTCCTCTAGTATGCAGTCCCATGTAACCACATCTCTCCTCTAGTATGCAGTCCCATGTAACCACATCTCTCCTCTAGTATGCAGTCCCATGTAACTACATCTCTCCTCTAGTATGCAGTCCCATGTAACTACATCTCTCCTCTAGTATGCAGTCCCATGTAACCACATCTCTCCTCTAGTATGCAGTCCCATGTAACTACATCTCTCCTCTAGTATGCAGTCCCATGTAACCACATCTCTCCCGCCTCCAGTATGCAGTCCCATGTAACTACATCTCTCCTCTAGTATGCAGTCCCATGTAACCACATCTCTCCCCGCCTCCAGTATGCAGTCCCATGTAACTACATCTCTCCTCTAGTATGCAGTCCCATGTAACTACATCTCTCCTCTAGTATGCAGTCCCATGTAACTACATCTCTCCTCTAGTATGCAGTCCCATGTAACTACATCTCTCCTCTAGTATGCAGTCCCATGTAACCACATCTCTCCTCTAGTATGCAGTCCCATGTAACCACATCTCTCCCGCCTCTAGTATGCAGTCCCATGTAACCACATCTCTCCTCTAGTATGCAGTCCCATGTAACCACATCTCTCCTCTAGTATGCAGCCCCATGTAACCACATCTCTCCCGCCTCTAGTATGCAGTCCCATGTAACCACATCTCTCCCGCCTCCAGTATGCAGTCCCATGTAACTACATCTCTCCTCTAGTATGCAGTCCCATGTAACCACATCTCTCCCGCCTCCAGTATGCAGTCCCATGTAAAACACTCCTCCCCCTCCCCTTCCACCATCCAGGCCTCGCTGCTTTCTGTTCTCCATGTACACAAGCTCCGCCCCCTCTATAGAGCACAGCGCTGATAGCAGAGACCCCGCCCCTTCCTGTGACATCACACCTACCAGGAGAAACTCCTCCCTAGTCACCACCGTTATAGAGCTGTGCTGAGGCGGCGCCGCCATTTTGTCACTTGTGTGAGGAGGAGAAAGCAGGGCTGGGAGTGTGAGGGGACATAGCCGGGGAAATAAGGACAGAGCTAGGAGTACAGAGCAGGAACAGACAGCTATAACAGCCAGATATATAGGAGACAGCTACAACAGCCAGATATATAGGAGACAGCTACAACAGCCAGATATATAGGAGACAGCTACAACAGCCAGATATATAGGAGACAGCTACAACAGCCAGATATATAGGAGACAGCTATAACAGCCAGATATATAGGAGACAGCTATAACAGCCAGATATATAGGAGACAGCTATAACAGCCGGATATATAGGAGACAGCTATAACAGCCAGATATATAGGAGACAGCTATAACAGCCAGATATATAGGAGACAGCTACAACAGCCAGATATATAGGAGACAGCTACAACAGCCAGATATATAGGAGACAGCTACAACAGCCAGATATATAGGAGACAGCTACAACAGCCAGATATATAGGAGACAGCTACAACAGCCAGATATATAGGAGACAGCGGGGAGAGACAGCTATAACAGCCAGATATATAGGAGACAGCTATAACAGCCAGATATATAGGAGACAGCTACAACAGCCAGATATATAGGAGACAGCTATAACAGCCAGATATATAGGAGACAGCGGGGACAGACAGCTATAACAGCCAGATATATAGGAGACAGCTATAACAGCCAGATATATAGGAGACAGCGGGGACAGACAGCTATAACAGCCAGATATATAGGAGACAGCGGGGACAGACAGCTATAACAGCCAGATATATAGGAGACAGCTACAACAGCCAGATATATAGGAGACAGCTACAACAGCCAGATATATAGGAGACAGCGGGGAGAGACAGCTATATAGGAGACAGCTATAACAGCCAGATATATAGGAGACAGCTACAACAGCCAGATATATAGGAGACAGCTACAACAGCCAGATATATAGGAGACAGCTATAACAGCCAGATATATAGGAGACAGCTATAACAGCCAGATATATAGGAGACAGCTACAACAGCCAGATATATAGGAGACAGCTATAACAGCCAGATATATAGGAGACAGCGGGGACAGACAGCTATAACAGCCAGATATATAGGAGACAGCTATAACAGCCAGATATATAGGAGACAGCGGGGACAGACAGCTATAACAGCCAGATATATAGGAGACAGCGGGGACAGACAGCTATAACAGCCAGATATATAGGAGACAGCTACAACAGCCAGATATATAGGAGACAGCTACAACAGCCAGATATATAGGAGACAGCGGGGAGAGACAGCTATATAGGAGACAGCTATAACAGCCAGATATATAGGAGACAGCTACAACAGCCAGATATATAGGAGACAGCTACAACAGCCAGATATATAGGAGACAGCGGGGAGAGACAGCTATATAGGAGACAGCTATAACAGCCAGATATATAGGAGACAGCGGGGAGAGACAGCTATATAGGAGACAGCGGGGAGAGACAGCTACAACAGCCAGATATATAGGAGACAGCTATAACAGCCAGATATATAGGAGACAGCTATAACAGCCAGATATATAGGAGACAGCTACAACAGCCAGATATATAGGAGACAGCTACAACAGCCGGATATATAGGAGACAGCTACAACAGCCGGATATATAGGAGACAGCTACAACAGCCAGATATATAGGAGACAGCTACAACAGCCAGATATATAGGAGACAGCGGGGACAGACAGCTATAACAGCCAGATATATAGGAGACAGCTATAACAGCCAGATATATAGGAGACAGCTATAACAGCCAGATATATAGGAGACAGCTACAACAGCCAGATATATAGGAGACAGCTATAACAGCCAGATATATAGGAGACAGCTACAACAGCCAGATATATAGGAGACAGCTACAACAGCCGGATATATAGGAGACAGCTACAACAGCCGGATATATAGGAGACAGCTACAACAGCCGGATATATAGGAGACAGCTACAACAGCCGGATATATAGGAGACAGCTACAACAGCCGGATATATAGGAGACAGCTATAACAGCCAGATATATAGGAGACAGCTACAACAGCCAGATATATAGGAGACAGCTACAACAGCCAGATATATAGGAGACAGCTACAACAGCCAGATATATAGGAGACAGCTACAACAGCCAGATATATAGGAGACAGCTACAACAGCCAGATATATAGGAGACAGCTACAACAGCCAGATATATAGGAGACAGCTACAACAGCCAGATATATAGGAGACAGCTACAACAGCCAGATATATAGGAGACAGCTACAACAGCCAGATATATAGGAGACAGCTACAACAGCCAGATATATAGGAGACAGCTACAACAGCCAGATATATAGGAGACAGCTACAACAGCCGGATATATAGGAGACAGCGGGGACAGACAGCTATAACAGCCAGATATATAGGAGACAGCTATAACAGCCAGATATATAGGAGACAGCTATAACAGCCAGATATATAGGAGACAGCTATAACAGCCAGATATATAGGAGACAGCTATAACAGCCAGATATATAGGAGACAGCTATAACAGCCAGATATATAGGAGACAGCGGGGAGAGACAGCTACAACAGCCAGATATATAGGAGACAGCGGGGAGAGACAGCTATATAGGAGACAGCTATAACAGCCAGATATATAGGAGACAGCTATAACAGCCAGATATATAGGAGACAGCGGGGAGAGACAGCTATATAGGAGACAGCTATAACAGCCAGATATATAGGAGACAGCTACAACAGCCAGATATATAGGAGACAGCTATAACAGCCAGATATATAGGAGACAGCTACAACAGCCAGATATATAGGAGACAGCTACAACAGCCAGATATATAGGAGACAGCTATAACAGCCAGATATATAGGAGACAGCGGGGAGAGACAGCTATATAGGAGACAGCTACAACAGCCAGATATATAGGAGACAGCTACAACAGCCAGATATATAGGAGACAGCTATAACAGCCAGATATATAGGAGACAGCTACAACAGCCAGATATATAGGAGACAGCTACAACAGCCAGATATATAGGAGACAGCTATAACAGCCAGATATATAGGAGACAGCTATAACAGCCAGATATATAGGAGACAGCGGGGACAGACAGCTATAACAGCCAGATATATAGGAGACAGCTATAACAGCCAGATATATAGGAGACAGCTATAACAGCCAGATATATAGGAGACAGCTATAACAGCCAGATATATAGGAGACAGCTACAACAGCCAGATATATAGGAGACAGCTGTAACAGCCAGATATATAGGAGACAGCTATAACAGCCAGATATATAGGAGACAGCTACAACAGCCAGATATATAGGAGACAGCTACAACAGCCAGATATATAGGAGACAGCTACAACAGCCAGATATATAGGAGACAGCTACAACAGCCAGATATATAGGAGACAGCTACAAAAGCCAGATATATAGGAGACAGCTACAACAGCCAGATATATAGGAGACAGCTACAACAGCCAGATATATAGGAGACAGCTACAACAGCCGGATATATAGGAGACAGCTACAACATTCGGATATATAGGAGACAGCTATAACAGCCGGATATATAGGAGACAGCTACAACAGCCAGATATATAGGAGACAGCTATAACAGCCAGATATATAGGAGACAGCGGGGACAGACAGCTATAACAGCCAGATATATAGGAGACAGCTATAACAGCCAGATATATAGGAGACAGCTACAACAGCCAGATATATAGGAGACAGCTACAACAGCCAGATATATAGGAGACAGCTATAACAGCCAGATATATAGGAGACAGCTATAACAGCCAGATATATAGGAGACAGCTACAACAGCCAGATATATAGGAGACAGCTACAACAGCCAGATATATAGGAGACAGCTACAACAGCCAGATATATAGGAGACAGCTACAACAGCCAGATATATAGGAGACAGCTACAACAGCCAGATATATAGGAGACAGCTACAACAGCCAGATATATAGGAGACAGCTACAACAGCCGGATATATAGGAGACAGCTATAACAGCCGGATATATAGGAGACAGCTACAACAGCCAGATATATAGGAGACAGCTACAACAGCCAGATATATAGGAGACAGCTATAACAGCCAGATATATAGGAGACAGCGGGGACAGACAGCTATAACAGCCAGATATATAGGAGACAGCAGGGAGAGACAGCTATAACAGCCAGATATATAGGAGACAGCTATAACAGCCAGATATATAGGAGACAGCTACAACAGCCAGATATATAGGAGACAGCTACAACAGCCAGATATATAGGAGACAGCTATAACAGCCAGATATATAGGAGACAGCGGGGACAGACAGCTATAACAGCCAGATATATAGGAGACAGCTACAACAGCCAGATATATAGGAGACAGCTATAACAGCCAGATATATAGGAGACAGCTATAACAGCCAGATATATAGGAGACAGCTATAACAGCCGGATATATAGGAGACAGCTACAACAGCCAGATATATAGGAGACAGCTATAACAGCCAGATATATAGGAGACAGCGGGGACAGACAGCTATAACAGCCAGATATATAGGAGACAGCAGGGAGAGACAGCTATAACAGCCAGATATATAGGAGACAGCTATAACAGCCAGATATATAGGAGACAGCTACAACAGCCAGATATATAGGAGACAGCTACAACAGCCAGATATATAGGAGACAGCTATAACAGCCAGATATATAGGAGACAGCGGGGACAGACAGCTATAACAGCCAGATATATAGGAGACAGCTACAACAGCCAGATATATAGGAGACAGCTATAACAGCCAGATATATAGGAGACAGCTATAACAGCCAGATATATAGGAGACAGCTATAACAGCCGGATATATAGGAGACAGCTACAACAGCCAGATATATAGGAGACAGCTATAACAGCCAGATATATAGGAGACAGCGGGGACAGACAGCTATAACAGCCAGATATATAGGAGACAGCTACAACAGCCAGATATATAGGAGACAGCTACAACAGCCAGATATATAGGAGACAGCTACAACAGCCAGATATATAGGAGACAGCTACAACAGCCAGATATATAGGAGACAGCTACAACAGCCAGATATATAGGAGACAGCTACAACAGCCAGATATATAGGAGACAGCTACAACAGCCAGATATATAGGAGACAGCTACAACAGCCAGATATATAGGAGACAGCTACAACAGCCAGATATATAGGAGACAGCTACAACAGCCAGATATATAGGAGACAGCGGGGACAGACAGCTACAACAGCCAGATATATAGGAGACAGCTACAACAGCCAGATATATAGGAGACAGCTACAACAGCCAGATATATAGGAGACAGCTACAACAGCCAGATATATAGGAGACAGCTACAACAGCCAGATATATAGGAGACAGCTACAACAGCCAGATATATAGGAGACAGCTACAACAGCCAGATATATAGGAGACAGCGGGGACAGACAGCTATAACAGCCAGATATATAGGAGACAGCTATAACAGCCAGATATATAGGAGACAGCTATAACAGCCAGATATATAGGAGACAGCTACAACAGCCAGATATATAGGAGACAGCAGGAGCCGCCATGTCTGCTCATATTATCTATCTGCCATTACACAGGGGAGGGAGAGCTCTCCTGACCATATATAGCACACAATATGGCTATATATATATATATATATGTTTAACCCCTTCCTGACACACGCCATAGTAGTGTGTTTAAAGATGGCGGCCGCTCGGGAGTCGTGTCCGCCATAGCCGCCGGGTCAGTTTTATACAGCAGAGACCCGGTGCTAATACCTGCGATCAGGGCCCACATTGATCACGGGCATTAAACTCTCTGGCGCCTCGGTCAAAGCTGACTGAGACGCCATTTTACTCTATGTAGCCTGCAATAGAAATGTTTTTTTGCAATGCATTAGCATTAGTGATCAGACCCCCTGGGGTTCAAAACCCCTTGGGGGTCTAATAAATATAAAAAAAAATATTCAAAGTTCAAATCCCCCCCCCCCCTTTCCCTAGAACACATATAAAAGTACTGAAATACTGTGAAACACACACACATTCGGTATCCCTGTGTCCGAAAACGCCCGCTCTACAAATCTATAAAATATTTTTCCCGTACGGTAAACGCCATAGTGGGGAAAGAAATCAAAAGTGCCAAACCGCCGTTTTCTCACTGTTTTGCCTCTGATAAAAATTTTGAATAAAAAGTGATCAAATCAATAGTAATTCCCCAAAATGGTAGAAATAAAAAGTACACCTGGTCCCGCAAAAAAAGACGCCCTATGTATCCCTGTACACGGAAGTATAAAAAAGTTCCGGGTGTCAGAATATGGCGATTTTTAGAAAAAATTTTTTTTTGCAGTTTTGGATTTAAGGGGTTAAAATGTAAATAAAACCTTAAAAAACTTGGTATCATAATCGATACCGGAATCGTACCTAAACATAGAATACAGGTGACAGGTCATTGCGTCTGCAGAGTGAACGCCGTAAAGACGAAGCCCGTAAGAAAGTCGCACAAATGCAGTTTTCCTTCAAATCCCCCCCCATTCTGAATTATTTTCCAGCACATTGTACAGAATAACTAATGGCAGCATCATGAGGAAAAATAATCCTGCAGACATTAAGCCCTCATATGGCTCTGAGAGCGGAAAATAAAAAAGTTAGGGGGGTTTGGAAGGAGTGGGAAGCGGATAATACACCGCCACCGTGTACACTAGATGAAGCAGGGCAGCCAGGTACACACACGTGGCACATATATGACTATATACTCTGTACGCTGCCTTGTCAGATGAGGACACTTGGCTTATGCCAGGTCTAAAAAGCATTTGTAAAATAAAACGTCACAATAAAATCCTTCTATGCAGTTTATAGAGAGAATGTGCAGAGTACAGAGGCAGGGGCAGCGCAGCCCTTCCTCACATCTAACAGAAGAATAAGAATATATAAAATCTCTACCACTGTTATTACATGACGCAGAATAATAGTATATGCCGGCCAGAAGAAAATACACATACATTTATATGTGTAAAAAAGCCATGGAGCAATCCATGTATACATCAAACATGACTTAGTATATAGGAATCATTCCTATACGAGTCCATAGTATACATCTATAAGAGCCAGACTGTGCACATTACTAGAATCTTGTGCCGTAAATATAACAATGGAAACAGAACCGTGTTATGGTGGAGTAATAAATAAGTATAATGTAAAGCATAAAAATACTAGGTCACCAGATGGGGAAAAGATAAGAATAAACATGGATGAAAGAAGGAAAATCGATGTGTAATCCATATATACTGTAAGAAGGGACTATACCTGTGTCCAAAGCAATATTACAGACAATTATTACCGACAAATCCTGACTCAATAAACATCTGAAGTTTTGTATTGATAGATAAGTGGCGAATACACCTGTAATATGGCGCCATACAAAAATACAGCCCTATAGATGGGAGGACGACCAAAATATTCCCAAATTATAAGGAGGCTCTTCATGTGCCAAACACCACAAGGCCCAGCCATTAACCGGTTAAGTACCAGGCCTAAAAGTGTCTTATGGACCAGGCCTCATTTTTCACATCTGTGTCACTTTTTATGGCAATAACTTTGAGACACTATAACTTACACAAGTGACTTTGAGATTGTCTTTTCGTGACACATTGTACTTCATGTTAGTGGTAAACATTGATCAATATTGTTGTAGTTATAAAAAACAGTAGGAAATTTTATGGAAATTTACCATATTTCTGCCTTCTATTGGATCATCTTTTAATCGTCCTGTAATTTATTTTGGACATTATAAATCTTACAAGTGTAACAGCGATTTACAAGAAAATTTCCCAAACTCATTTTTTAGGGACCACTTCAGTTCTGAAGAGGATTATAAAGGTCTATATATTAGAAACCCCCATAAATCTCCTCATTTTCAAAACTGCCCCCCTCAAATAATTCAAAACAGCATTTGGGAGCTTTGTTAACCCTTTAAACATTTCACGGGGATTAAAAGAATATGAAAGTGAAATGTTAGACATTTCATTTGTATCCAATAATACATTCATTCTTAATGGATGTGGATAGTATCACCAGTCCGTGCGGAGTAGGGTCCCAACCCTTAACTTGTCATATATAATGGACTCCGTACATCAAACGTTTTGTATAGTGAAATATGTTTTATTTATTTCCCAAACACAGTGCGTAGAGCACAGTTATAGTTGTGACATTTCGGTCTAATTGACCTTCATCAGACCCTACAATGACAATAAATCATACAGTGACAAATGTGAAAGATTGCAATAAAACATATTTCACTATACAAAATGTTTGACGCACGGAGTCCATTATCTATGACAATAATACATTCATTTATCCCTAAAATTATCACATTCACATATGGTTAAAGGAGAAAATACATCTCACTATATGTTACACATTTTCTCCCGAGCACAGAAATCCCCCACATGTGGGTGTAAACTGATGTTTGGGCGAATGGCAGCGCACGGAAGGGAAGGAGCGACACTGGGGGTATGGAAAGCAGATTTTGCTGGAATAGTTTTGGGGTGCCATGTCTCATTTGCACAGACCCTAAAGCACCAATACAATGGAAACCTCCAAAAAGTGACCCCATTTTGGAAACTACACCCCTGAGAGAATTTATCAAGGGGTATACTGAGCATTTTGACCCTACAGCTGTTTCACAGATTTTGTTAACATTGGGATGTAAAAATTACTTTTTTCCAATAAACCGTCCATTTAGCCCAAGATTCTTAATTTTTAGGGGATAACGAAGAAAAAACACCCCACAGTTTGTTACACAATTTCTTCTGAACACAGAAATGCCCCATATGTGGTCGTAATAAGATGTTTATTAAGGGTAACTTTGATTGAAAAATTAAAACTTCAATAATAATTAAATTCAACCAATCTATATAATCAATGAATCAATATATCACAACCAACTAATTCAGGATTAAGCACCGAGTCCACCCTGCATAAGCTGCGTGACCAAGTCCCACAAGCCATGTCATCAGAATGACAAGGCCCCACCACAACACCGCAGCCAATTCTCAATAATATTTTCTAATCCCAAATGAAATCTGTCTAAATCAGATGTATAAAGGCCCTGGTATAAGCCCTCCAAATCAGAGTGCCTATAAGAGCGGAAGCTACTTCTCCATGCCCCTGGTCACTCTTTTCCTGATACGTTCCAAGAATGGATTTTCTTTAATAGACCACAACAGCCTAGGAACAATCTGAGAGAAAGCCATAAATCCGTGCCAAGTCCCTTCTCATGTCCCATAACAATCTTAAAGTATTACTTTTTCCTAAATCCTTGCCCCAGGATGGATAATATCTGGCTCAGGCCACACTAGTATCTGGTATCAACAATTCCCAACGCCTACCCTTTACTCCATGACAAAAAAACTGAAAAAACACTTGGATCCATAGATAAGTTCTCAGAATAAGGCCAAACGCTGCATAAATGGCGTATGATCCAAATGGTAATCCTTGTCCTACCAAAGAAAGATGAATCCGGCAGCAATTCAGGCCTAATACACAGTTTATGGGAATTCCATCTCCCAATGTGCTTAATAACTCCTTCATTCTAACCTAACTTGGCAGCCAATTCTGAATGCGTGAGAGGAGTAATTTATATTGTCCACATCTAATCTTTTATAACAATTCTTTAAAACTGGATTGAATTGAAACCTTGTTAAATGTTCCCCATTGTGATGAGATAGCCGTGTAACTCCCTTAGAAGGCCTAACTTCTAACCAGTTTCTTAAATGGAGAACTAGGCATAAAACTGAACCTGGAAAACGATTCCTTCTTCTATAACAACCTCTACCAAATCCATCGCTTTTTGGTCAATTTAAACGAATAACTAAGCAATCCGACTTGCAACAAACATTCTCCAATTTTAGGCCCGACGGAACTGTTCTACTGTCCGAAACCAACTCGCCTATCCGTAACGCTGCAAAAAATGAGACAACAAACTCATTAAAGCAAAGTACACTAAGAATATTAACTCAAATGAAATGGGTCTCCTTCTATCTACTGCATGAGACCACCTACCATCCCCATTATGGTACCATACAGCATTATTCTTCTATCTCTGAACTCACAAACCAAACTACAGCCACTACTACAGGGAATTCTCACCCCAAGACACCGGCCATCCTTCTGCCGACCAGTAACCGTTAAGGTAACGCCGGTACCCTAAACTCCCTGCCGCATCTGTAAACCACTGAAGACAGTCCAAATCCGTAAGATTCTAAATAACCTCTAACCATAGCGCCATGATGTTGCGTGAGCAGATCTCATCTCAGCCTCCAAACTGAAGGACAAGTTACAGACACACTATTCTTGGTCAGACATGTTGCCCCAGGTTGTTTTCAATTCATCCTTATCAAGAACTGTAAGCTTCTTCTGCTAAATGCATTTCTATGATTATAATAACAAGCTAAGAATTAGAGACATGACATTTCCATAACAGCCTCAACCTTATCGGCCTCGTCATTGAATGAAGCTTTCTTTGGATAAGATAAATGAATTAGGTTCTTTTTTAGGTACAATTCCAGGGGGGGGGGGGATAAATGAAAATTCTTAAACGGTGGAGAATCAAAAGCTTTTTCTTTCTTCATTATTTCCATCACTATGTCTGCAGGATGCTGAATGGATTTCACATTCTCCGCACATTCACAACCTGTTCCATCAAACACAGGGATTTCAATCCAAATTTAAAACTCGCTTTCTGTTGCTCTGGGGACTGCTCTAGCCACAGCACCAGATCTTAATGTTGTACCATTTGCACATGGGGTGAGATCCCCCACAAAAGGAACATTCGTGCTTATATCTACGATTATTTAACCATTTACATTGAGATTCGTTCCGTGCAAAGCAAACCCCTTTTCTATAAACGCCGGTTATCACATTTGTTGGCTCTTTCTGACCTGTAATCGGTTTCTGTGGTAACATTAGATTAAGCCAAAGGCCCGCATCTTTTGAGCCCCATTTCACAGAAGGATATACTGACAATTTTTGGCGAAACATTTCATCATACGAGAAGCAGGCCATACCGCCAAAGTGACGGGACGCCTCTCACACAGTATCAACATGTTTCTGGGTATTTCTCCCCCAAAACTGAAGCAAAAATGCAAAATGCTTGAAGCCAATTATTAAAAGACCTAGGCGGTAATCTCTTCTGATCATCTTCATTCTTATCAGACTTAGAATCTTTCCCAATGGCTCCCTGACCGAAGGCAAGAGCGTAAATAAATCAACATATTCATTTCGCCAAATGCCTTCCTTCACAGCACGCTGTAAATGAAACCCCAATGGCCAAACTACACAAGGTAAAACGTCCTTCATACACATCTGAGGAACACCAATTCCTTTCTCTAAAACCGCTAAACTTTCATCAACATTACAAACAGACGGGACGGAAACCTTATCATTAACCCAAACATAAGCTGGTGAACTACAAACTGCTGGTTACTTAACTAACTCTAAAATAACTTTCATAAAATCAACTAAATTAACATTCTTATCATCTAACATGGGGAAGGGATTTCATCTCACCCCTGTGTTCCTCTGGAACTCCTCCTGGCACTGCTGCACTGGACCTCTGCTGCTCCTCCTGTTCATGGATCCTCCTTCTAGGTATAGTGCGGTGAGTGCCCGCTGTCCTGCCTCTTCTCTTCACATGCGGTGTGGGTGGTGAGTAGGTCACTCTGCTCTTCCTGCTCCTCTTGCTTGAGCACCGCTCTTCCTCATCTTCTGGCATCCCTGGCGCTGGTTGTGGTCTCCATTGAAATATGTGCTCCGCTGTGGCTGAGGAGAGCGGCGCTGACAGCTGCTCATTGTGCTCAAATTGATAATTAATACATTAATAATAATAAGTAATTCAAATAATTAAGAACCATTAAAATGAACCATATCAGTGTTAAACCCCACAAGCCATGCCTTAAAAAGACATGCCCCCCTCAAAGCATCGCAGACCATGTTCAATTGAATTTTGCAAACCTTAATTAAAAACATCAATACCAATTTCAGATAAGTGAACACCGTCGGATCTATAAAATCTGGGCAAAAAACCCTCCAGGTCAGTAAGAAAAACCTCCCAGACAGGGCAAGTATTTGCACAATGCCCGGTTTCCTCTTTTTTTTCTAATTTTGTCTAAATATACAGACTCTGTACCTGAGCAGATCAGTCTTGGTATTATCTCTGAGTAAATCGACAGAGCATCAGGGAACATTCACTTGATGAGAGCGAGATCCCTACGCATCTGCCACAGTAAATTCAAAGTCTTTACCTTGCCTAGGTCATTTCCTCCTCAATGTAAAACAATTACTTTAGGTTTAGGCCACAATAGAAACAACTTATGCACTTCTTGTACTAGACCGCTCCAAGAAAGCCTCTAAAACCATACCAACAGAGTTTAACCTCAGAAGAAGAGAACGGAGAAGCTCCTCATCTGTGCCCAATAAATAAGAGTGGCCAAGTATCCAAATTATTACCTGATTACCTAGAAAAACTAAATTAGAAAACAGAGAAAATACTTCTTTTTTATATATAACAATTCTTACTATAAACTTTCCCTTTCAAATGTAATCATTGTAATATAGGCATTTATTTCCATTTGGTTGATTCTATCATCCTCATCATGCCTTGCCTGCAGTTTTTGGGAGTTGTGGTTCATAGCTGCTAATCCAGATCTTCTTGGCATCCCGTCACTTTACACGGTGATGCATGATGTCTCCTAAAGTGTTTCCCTGCAGGATATTGCTGTGTAGCCGGCTGTCATAAATTGTGGCACATGAATGTTGGTGGCACATGTGGTTTTATTACAATAGACCCTCATGAGGCTGCTTTTCATGGAGTCTTCTAGATTTTGAGGACAGGTCATCTTTGAAGGCACCTCTCGCATGTACAGCATTGCTAAATACACTTCAGGTATGGTTGACTTGTGGCTTATCAACATCTACTTTTGGCTCTATGTTTATCAGAGTTGTTGTAGTCCCGAACATGGTTGTGGAGCAGTCAGGCACCTTTGATGACTATGTCAAAGGTGACTGCATCCAATTGCAGCCTCACGTCTAAGAATCTACACCGAGCATCCCCTGCGTGGGCATATAGGTACAGCAGGTTGGTCATAAGCAGAAAAATCCTGTCCGATACCATGATTAGGAGATGAAGCTTGGTGCCCAGAAGAGTTGCCTGCTCTGACACCACGTGTTTTCCAAATGCCATAGTCGCTAACACCTGGTCGTCTGCGGTACTATCATAGATGCCAACTGGCAACATACTTGTAATTGGCATTAGCCACCACCATCTTCATGACTGAAAAGTACTTCTTGTAGTTAATCCAATAAGATCCTGAATGCAGTGACTTCCGCAGACACGTCTGCATGGATGTGCTTACCGCAGTGTCTGAGCAAGACAATTGGCCACAGATGGAAAGCCTGCAACCAAATCTGCAGGTTTGATACCTGCAGGACAATAGACTGCGGATACTGCTAGATCACATGTCATGCGCTCCTTACAGTTTTGATGATGGTAGATTTACCAACCTGGAATTGGAGGTGCAGTGATTCTTACCGCTACTCACTTGTCAAATACCTGAAAGACCAGAAGTTTATAAAAAATAGAAATGCAAATGTATCAGGGGCCTATCTGGCCCATACCCATAAATTACAAATAAATTAGGAAAGACGGCCAAGAGGGGCCAAACCTCTAAACCCAAAAAAAATAAAAAGGTTTTAAGTAAAATTTGCCACAGCGCCACATATTGTAAGTAAGACTTGGTCCTCCTCATGAGGTCGATGTTCCACTAGGTTACCTTCAAGCTGATCCAGCCTCTTCATTGGCAGAACCCTAAATTTCCCTGAAAAGCTGTAAATAATTAAATGAAATGGTTAATAATGTAGAGTGCAGCGTATACATTATATTCACCAATCCTCCTTGTGCTCTCCTTATGACTTTTATCTCCGTTGTTAAGACGTTGCCACTTCTGTAATATGTTCATGATCTCTTTTCACGTCTTTTCTGCAGAGTTCTAGACCTGGTAATTACTGATTATAAGACATCGCATGCAAGTAACAAGACAAGAGACAGAAGATTCTTAAGATTTCTGATGGCGTTATATTAAATAACTGGATGTATGGTAATAATTCATATTAATAAATATCCTAAATCTAAACTCTACCCCCACACTAAGAACATTCTGCCACTTTTTACAGGGAGTGTGGACGAGATGAAGCAGCTTCTTACTGTGTAGAATGTACAGAATAGATTCTCACCATTAGAATCCAAATGACCAATGGGATGGCAGGAATAACACGATGTGCATGTCCTGACCCAGAGAGGGCGCTGCTAACCTAAATGTGACCTCTACATTAGATTTTCTGTCAGAATTTGTGTCCTTAATAAATATTATAATATACATAATACATTTCTGCTCCTCTCTGTGATATCCTGCGCTGGAGTCCACTTTGTCCCTTCTTTGGCCTGTCCACCGCTTCTCACTGGAGTACAGATATACCCTCCAGCATATTCCTGCTAATGGGAACAGAAGGGCTACATGACACATACACACGTGGACAAAATTGTTGGTCCCCTCCCTCGTTTAATGAAAGAAATACCCACAATGGTCACAGAAATAACTTGAATCTGACAAAAGTAATTTGCCAAACTACATGTTGACAAGCCACAAAGCCTCTGGGAGAATGTCCTATGGACAGATGAGACAAAAATCGAAATTTTTGGCAAGGCACATCAGCTCTATGTTCACAGATGGAAAAATGAAGCATATCCTGAAAAGAACACTGTCCCTACTGTGACACATGGAGGAGGCTCTGTTATGTTCTGGGGCTGCTTTGCTGCATCTGGCACAGGGTGTCTTGAATCTGTGCAGGGTACAATGAAATCTCAAGACTATCAAGGGATTCTAGAGAGAAATGTGCTGCCCAGTGTCAGAAAGCTTGGTCTCAGTCGCAGGTCATGGGTCTTGCAACAGGATAATGACCCAAAACACAGCTAAAAACCCCCAAGAATGGCTAAGAGGGAAACATTGGACTATTCTGTAGTGGCCTTCTATGAGCCCTGACCTAAATCCTATTGGAAGGAGCTGAAACATGCCGTCTGGAACAGGCACCCTTCACACCCGAGACAACTGGAGCAGTTTGCTCATGAGGAGCGGCCAAAATCCCTGCTGAGAGGTGCAGAAGTCTCATTGCCAGTTACAGGAATCGTCTGATTGCAGGGATTGCCTCAAAAGGTTGTGCAACTAAATATTAAGGGAACCCTCATTTCTGTCCAGGCCTGTTTCATGTTGCAGCCTGGTTGGAAAGCAATGTCTGACTTTCATTTGTTCATTTTCATAGAATTTTTATATATTGTTACTTTTGTCAGATTCAAGTTATTTCTGTGACCATTGTGGGGTTTTCTTTCATTAAATGAGTGAGGGGGACCATCAATTTTTTTCCGTGTGTACAAAGCTGTACATAGACAGAAATAAATACAATAAACTAAACTGGCTGCGGAATTCATTAATAAACTGTAATTATTCATAAATATACATAAAATATCTGAAAAACCAACAAATAACTGAAAATTCATCACATCCTTGACTTGTCTGCTCGAATCTGGGCAACTAAATCCCACAAGCAATGGAGAATTTTCCCGTACATTCCCCCCACCCCATAATATTGCAGCTTTTTTAACTATTGAATTTTATCCTACAATAAATAGATCTAGACCTGCACCAGACAAAAGATGTAAATCCTCTCTCTACAAACCATAAGATCCTGGATGTCATTCTGACCACCTTCCTATGGAAAGGAAATCTTCTCCATCCTTCTATTAACCCTTCTTCTATTCTCCGCACCACCATCCAGTTGTGTTACTATACCATTTATCTTACTAATCCAATCCTCATAACTGAATACAACCACTATACACATCGGCTGTAACCGTACAATCCATAGTAATCCTAGTAGTGTGGTATAGTACATAAATGTGAACACCTACCAAAGCAAAGCCGTCTGAGACTAAATGTCAGACTGATAAAATCCTCTTTATTACATTAGAAATCTAAAATACCAACAGTAATAAATATATGGAGCGAATCACACTGAACAAGAGGGAAACCCAAAATCCATCGACTTCTCTTATACAATAATGACCATATCCCAGGGCAATGTACAAACCATGATAGAATAATAGAAGATTCAGGGGTTAATATAAAAGTACAAATACATGAATATGGAATTTACCGTAGTAGGGATAGTAAAATCCCAATAGACCCTACAGGACATGGATTCATTGGATAACCCACCAAACCATTCATAATAAATGGTACTGTGTACAAATAACAAGGGACACTAGCCATAATGAAACTTCCCCCCTCCCAACACACATTTTAGCGTAGCCTTCTTGAATTGTCCCATATATGATAATAGATTGCGATAGGATTTATTTGACATCAGTCTGGATTGATGTATATGGATCATCTTCTCCCGTCTCGCTGCAGCGGGGTTGCGCATGCGCGCTGCTGCCCTCTCTTGCTCCATTCTCTTTCATTCCTCTCTGACCAAGTCACATTTACATCACATAACAAGGGGCTTGCATATAAACACAACTAACAAGATGAATAACCTGATACATGTAGAAGATCTGACCTTGCCTGCAAGGCTAAACCGTCTGTCATATCTCCTTGGACACGGCACAATCCCAGAGAAGGCCCTTGTTTTGGCGTCACGTCCAGGAACGAGGATGGGAGGGTCAAGGACATAGAGATGAGAACATGATGGGAATTTGATAGTGGGAGAGAAAGAGATAATTGTGGGTATATAGATTGTGTGGGTAGAGGTAATGGGACTAGCCCCTGACTTAGAGGAGGGGGGTAGTTCCAAGCATCCATGAGTTGGAGTTCCCCCATAGAGCTTTGTCACTTTATGAAGGGAAAACTGAGAGAGATGTCACGTCAATAATGGAAAGGATCCAAGGTCTTGTTAAGATCTCTTCACCCCTACAGGAAATCCAGAATATTACACGGAACAGACCTCCAGCAAGGCCAGCTGACCAGAGTTAGGAAGGTAAATGTAGTGTTTGCCATGTTACCCTCGATAAAATGGAAGGGTCTCACAGCATGGCTGTGTGAGCTATTAGAATGCCGATGCCCTTAGTTTTTGTGTCTGTGAAGCAACTGTGGTAGATCTCCAGAAACCTCAAGATTTCATGACTCTTAGTGCAAAATGGAGTTTTCTGGATAACCCACACTGAGGCCCATTTATTCCATTGTAAATGCTGTTTCCTTGCGGCTTCAAGCTCCTTATAATGCCATGTCTTCTACAGATGTTTGTTTCCCAGCCTTGTCTTTCAATGTACATGGTCTATTGTTCATGTCTGCAAATGGCCCTGAAATATTCTACAAGAAATTAAACCAAATACTCAGTGAGTAGATCCAAATAACACAAAGGCACCAAATAGATGGTGTAGAGTACAATGGCAAGTAGCAACACTCCTCAACGACATCCCCAGTCATTATCTTTTTTTTTTTTTTTTTTGTAAATCAACTTTTATTAGATTTTTCACAAGTTTTTACAGTCAAATAAATATAAATACATAGTGGACATTTGACTTCTGATAAACCAAGAATATGCATTTATTACAGAGGTCGAGCTTGTTGGGGCGAGAGAGAAGGGGTTAGTAGTGCGATCTGATCAACTTTGTTCATCCATTCGGATATGGATAGGGTGGACGATTGTCCCCAGTGGAGAGGTATCAGTGCTTTCGCAGACTCCAGCAAGTGGGTTGCCAGGTTGGATTTGGAAGAGGTGAAACCCGGTTGCAGGACAGAGAGACAGATCAAAGCTGGGTTCAGGATTAAAGGTAATGCGGTGACATTTTGAATAATCTTTTGCACCTCCGTCCAATAAGGCTTTATGAGAATGCAGAGCCACCAGATATGTAGAAACGACCCTCGACCATTATGGCATCTTCAACATTCATTTGATGCCTCTAGTTTGTTGGCGAATAGCCACTCAGGGGTTTTATACCATCTCGTCAGTATTTTATAGTGGATTTCTTGCAATCTAACACATGTCAAGAAGCCATGAGAATGTGCCAGTACGAAAGAGGATTCGGTCTTGGACAGTTTCATACCCAACTCAGATTCCCACGAGCTCAGGAACAACAGAAATGTAGGAGAAGCAGCCTCTAGGAAGGATTTGCAGCTGGAGAGTCTCCTAGTAATCCTGGGTCTGGATAATAGCAGTTTCTCAAATTGAGATCTCTATTGATCGAAGCTTGGTTCAGGAGTGACTGAGCACATCAACGATAATGGTAGTAGTGTAGATGTGAGATTTTTTGGTCAGGAATCAGATTTTGCAATGAGTCCATTGACAGGGGTGAGCTCTGGTGGAACAAATCTCCCAGCAGCTTGTCTCTAAAATTGGACCAAAAATCTTCATAAGTCCTGTTACTACCCCATCTGCTTCAAGATTGTAAGTCGGCTGGAAAAAGCTTGGAGGGTGTCGGCATAAGACTTTCTCGTAGTTCTTGCTATATTGTACACGGACCAGGTAGTAACGGGCTGAAGGATTTAGACTCAATGGCCTTGGGAGTAGAAAGCCATAACAAGCGGTTGAGGTCTTGACCATGCATAGATTCGGCAATTTGTCTAATGATGTGGAATTTAAATAGAGAGACTAAAGCAGGCCAAGTATGTAGGAGGTTGGCTCTGTACAGCGTAGTGACATCTGGGAGGGATATGCCCCCCAATTCTCGCCTCTGGGTGAGGAGCTTGTGAGTAATGCGAGCAGGTTTACCTTTCCAAACATAGCATCCACATAGAGATCTAAGTGAGCGGAGTTGCGTAGTCGACAAGTGTATCAGGAGCATCTGTAGGACATACATCAGTTTGGGAACGACATATGTTTGTAGCAAGTTTTTCCTTTCAAACCAGGAGATATATGGAAGATTATAAGAGCGTAGGAGGTCCGTGAGTTCCCGTAGCAGGGAAAGAAAGTTGTGTACATAGAGATCGGAAATACGGCTTAACTTCACTCCTAAATATGAGATGTGGTCAGAGAGCCAGGTGAATGGAGAATCCTTTTTTGCGATAGCAAACTGGGAAGGTGAGACAGATACAATAAGGATCTCTGATTTAGTTGGGTTTACTTTATAGTTCGACACAGTCCCATATTCGTGAAGCAAGCTGGGAAGTATAGGAAGTCCCTCCACTGGGTTCGATACCCCAGTCCTTATCTTGTACTAAGAAGCCTCTTCTCAACTGGTGGAGAATTATGAAAATTATACATGGACTGTATGTTATACATAAGACTGATAAAGTGGGGCTACAATCACTAGGCACAATATAATGGATAGTGGGGTCTCCCTATAGATAAACGTGACTGAAGAACTGGATAGACAGTCCTGACATCCTTCACCAGCAGGGTGGGCCTGATGCATTTGAAGGAGAAGGTGAAAACTTGAGAAAGTCAAGGTAAATGTGGATTTTCTTGTTTGAACCCTTGTCGGCTTCTTTCCATTCTTATGGGTGTTTGCCTTTTTCTCATGAAATGTTTTACTCTCAGGTTTTGGAGAACAGATGGCTTATAGTGATCATTTATCATGAGAGAAGCATCCAACTAATAACCCGCCATAATCTCTCTCTCATCTGTTTTGCAGACTGCATTTGCCTGATGGACGATTCTGACCACACCGGGGTCTTACAAGGGTCAGCACCATGTGTGGCTCTCTTTGTGGGAGTCATGAACCTGTGTATGATAGAAAAATTATCTACAAGATTTTCTCTTCCACCATACACTCTACACACTCACATTCCATGCAGACATCTCAGTCAGTAGTACTTACCTAATTACCTAATTTTCTTTTTTCTGCTTTGTGCTGGCTTTTCATTGCATCATCTATTTCCTTTGGCCTCCTTTGGAGGTCATCTGCAGTGTGTCCCGTGTCCTCAGCTTGGAAATTGTCTGGAGACAACAAACATTACATAATTCTGTCCGTGTTTACTATAATTTTCTTACAACTGGATATTCCTAGCTCTTGTTCCCAAGCCATTAGATAACTGGGTTTGTTGGACACTTTAGTAAGAGCCCTGTGTAAATGTTTCATATGAGAGTATAAGGCAGTAAAGGTAAAAGTACATACCTATGTAGCCATGTGCATTTACTGCCCCTGGATGGTCGGACGGGTCTAGGGAGAAAAACCTGCTTGTGTGGTCTCCGCAGTAATAAAGAGATCTATTGAGGGCATCTCCAACATGCTGGATATCTGATGGAAAATCTCCTTATTCAGGCACCATTCTCCATGTTTGAGACTGAAAAAATCTGCCTTTTCTCTGCCCACAGACTGCTGAAATGTTTCTTTTTGCCCAATGGTTGATTGACCGAGTCAGAGAAAAGAGTGGAGTAGATTCATCCCCATCGACTTGCATCTGTTGGTAAGATAATTGGATCCTGGACAGATGAAGCCATCCCTGGCTGTAGATTTCCTTTGCTGGTCCACCAGGAGGGACATCCTTATTTTGAAAGGAAGATGACATTTTAGGTTTACCATAAGCTGAGTCTGGATTCACATGAAATGGTACAAGGCTGGGATTATAGATATCATGAGATCCAGACATGACATTACTTCTGTGATTGGGCATGGATAACATAAAGAGACCTGAGAGAGAAAACACTTGAGGCAGGTTTCCTTGGATTTCCCTTTCCTCTTATAACAACTCCTGGGTCAAAAAAACGCAGCAAAATGTGCAACAAAAAAAACAGCTTTTCTGCCACATGGGGGGGGGGGGCTCATCCTTCATTGGGATCAGTATAGCGAGGATTTTTCCTGATTTATCTTCCAGCCTAAACCCTCTAAAGTCAAACTGACAGATCTCATATTCTGCCAACAAAAGAGAGGAAGTCAAGATGCATAGAAAATTGTCTATGTAAGGAATTTTCATAGCCATTTGACATCAATTTATTGCCCCATGCTAAGAACACATAAAAACACATATATATCAGACAATATCCCGTTAGCGATACAATCCCCTCTAAGTAGGGGGGGATTGGGGGGGGTCATCACTTTATCATTATAACCATGTATTAAAAATAGTCTTTCCTCTATTTATCAGGTCAGAATGCCGCTAGGGTAACTTCCCGGGGTAAGTGCTTGCCATGGACAGAAAACTCGCCCTATTATGCCCTGGTCTGTTCCCTATAAATACAGTCTGTGCACCTTCCTCAATTAGAAAAAGACCCCTACTTGTAAGGTCCTAGGCAGTATTCAACATGGTTCACATGCTTCCACTTCAATGGTGAGTCTAAGATTCCTACTCACAGTGGTGAGGTACAAGGCAGGGAAGGCATGGATGCCATTTTGGCATCCTACTTGTGTTTTAAAGGTCCACCTGGCTCGCACAATCCACCCACCTTGGCTCCCTATTGGCGCAGATACTCAGTCCTGGCGGAAGGACGTAGTCTGGAAAGAGTAACGTCTCGAGACGCCACTCAGGCTAAGTCTCGCTTGCAGCAGCCCAGACACGCCCTAATCACGCCTCCCTGTGCCCTTGATGGGACCGAGGCTTATGACGCAGCCATGACATCAACTGGCAATGCCTATGAAGCCTAGCCTTGATAAGCTGCAGCATCCTGGATACCGGGTGCAAGTGCGTTTTACATGATACTGGCTGGAGTTTTACTTAATCCAGGTATCAGTTCCCGGTAGTCATACCTTATAGCCGCTGCGAGGCTCGGGTGGGATGGGGCAAGATTTTTAACATTCTTTGTTTGAAAAAGATTAGGTTTTTGTTAAAGGGAAATGTCCATTATACTATTGGAATTCGGTATATCACTGGTGTGTCTATGTTCATCACCGCTGCTGCTGTCATCAGACTGTCCTAGCCCATCTCCTCCTCATCCTCCACATCACAAACATGTTCTTCATCCTCATCCTCCTCAGTGATGAGTAGAGACAGCAGCCATCTCTACCTGGTCACCGTGCCAATAGACATAGTGGTCCCTTCCTGCAATGCCATGATAGTGGAAAGACCTTTCGGGCAGCAAGGACATTTCACGTCACCAGCAAGACACTTCTGTATGTTTTATGTATGTGTGTGTGTCACGACTCTTTCCGGGCTGCCGGAGACCAATGGCTGGGGTCTGTAGTGCAACAGGTACACAGTATATATCTATATGAATTCCATCTCCCAATGCGCTTAATAACTCCTTCATTCTAACCTAACTTGGCGGCCAATTCTGAATGAGTGAGAGGAGTAATTCATATTGTCCTCATCTAATCTTTTATAACAATTCTTTAAAACTGGATTGAATTGAAACCTTGTTAAATGTTCCCCATTGTGATGAGATAGCCGTGTAACTCCTTTAGAAGGCCTAACGTCTAACCAGTTTCTTAAATGGAGAACTAGGCATAAAACTGAACCTGGAAAACGATTCATTCTTCTATAACAACCTCTACCAAATCCATCGCTTTTTGATTATGTAAACGAATAAGTAAGCAATCCGACTTGCAACAAACATTCTCCAATTTTAGGCCCGACGGAACTGTTCTACTGTCCGAAACCAACTCGCCTATCCGTAACGCTGCAAAAAACGAGACCACAAACTCATTAAAGCAAAGTACACTAAGAATATTAACTCAAATGAAATGGGTCTCCTTCTATCTACTGCATGAGACCACCTACCATACCCTTTTAACACTTGTCTGACCATAAAATTCTCAGAAATAGGAGACAAACTGTTCAATTTAAACAAGAAAGACTTACCTGCTAGGGTCTTCATGACTGATGCATAGACCAGATTCCTATCCATTAGCTTACAAATACTAAACCTACCTCATTCTGCAAGAAATCACCTTCTAATTCATGACAAAAAGCTATCCATTCTGTCCATGCAGCTGAATAGTCAGCCCATGAATTCTGTACATTACTGACAATCTGAACCTCTGCCATTGGCAACCAGATAAGCATCAGCAAGATCATTTATCTTACCTTCTACATAGCTTGCCTTTAGCCAAATATTCAGTTTAAGGCAACCTAGTGTTAGATGTGGCAATAGTTAGAAGATAATGTGTTAATAGCTGTTATCGAAAGCCAAACTGGGTTCAAAATCCTGATTGTCAAGTGGTGCCAAATTATTTATAATCCATATGGATATATATATTGTGAGCTCACAGAACTAGCCTGACACACTCAGTCGGTGTTAAGCAAGTTGTGTTCATTAAAAACATCACATAAGATTTTATACAGAACAGTAAATAATTATGAATTATAACAGAGCATGCGTGAAAACTGGTAAACCTGATTGACCATTGGCGGGAGGAGGGTCTTGACACCCCCCTTACTCATCTCAATAATCAAAGTATATTAGTACTACAGGCTACGTAATGCAAAGCATGGCTGGGACCTGTTGTTCTACATTGCACATCTGAGGGGAGAAATTGCGCAGCTACGCGCTGGGGCAGGATACGTAAGCAGTGTTTTTTTATTCGTGTCTGGATTAAAGAGTGATTTTGACGTACCATCTGTGGTGAAGCGCTGTGTCTTTCTACAAGCCTTCCTGTTCCTTGTCCCTTGATGTGGGTTCGGATACAGGTCCGCTACTGGTATCCCTTTAGCCCTAGACTGGGTGTCTGGCCTTGCTCTCAGTGTATATCCTTATCATTAGAAGCTGTAAGCTTCTTCTACTAGATGCATTTCTATAATTGTTAAGAATAGCAAGCTAATGAGAAGTTAGAGACAGGCATTTAATTTCTATAACATATTCCCACCTGTTTGTGATTTTAACACAACGGTATTGTTCAGTGCCTGTACTTTCAGTTTCTAGAACTGCTGGACTTTAATTCTCTTCACCAGATTCCAGGTCATGTGGACATGCTATTGTGTCAGACATCACAACATCCTGACTTCCCGCACACATTGAGTGGGATATGGACCGGGAGGCGACCAGGCGATGGGCCCGCAGGCTACGGTCGGTGTGCGGGCTTCTGCCGCTGCCCGGGCGGGCCAGCGAGGGCCGTCCACGGCGTCCCCAAATCCCCCCCCCGGGGAGCGCCGCGGCGTCCCCAAATCCCCCCCGGGGAGCGCCGTGGCTGTCCTTTTTGTGCGTCTCGCGCCACGTAGGCTTATGGGACTTTGCTCGAGACGCGGCTCTTCTGCTGGAGGGCTACGGGGGCGACCAGGCTGCTGCCGCTGCCCGGGCGGGTCAGCGAGCACAGGAGCCGCGACACGGTCGGCTCTCTAGCGTCTTGAGCTTGCGCCTCGCGCTACGTAGGCTTATGGGACTTTGCTCTCGACGCGGCTCTTCCGCTGGAGGGCTGCGGCGGGGGGGGGGGCGACTAGGACCGTGCTGCTGCTGCTGCCCTGCGGGCGAGCGGAGGGGTCGCAAGGTGACCGGTAGGCGCAGGGATCGAACGGCCCATCCTGTGGAGGGCCACGGTCGGCCTTTAGCGCCTCGTGGGCTCGCGCCCTCCTTTCCTGCGCTCCTTTCTGGACTTTGGCACTCTAGGTGCTTTTGCTGGACTCTGCCAGAGGAGATACGGAGGGGTTGACTAGGCCCCATATTATGCTGCTGCCCGTCGGGCAGAAGGCGCAAGGTGTCCGGTAGGGCTCAGGGGTCAGCCTTTATCGCCTCGGGCTTTTGCGCCCTCGTGTCCTGCACCACCTTCAGGACTTTGGCACTCAGGGTGCTTTTGCTGGACTCTGCCAGAGGAGATACACGGAGAGGGGTGGACTAGGCCCCATATATGCTGCTGCCCGTCGGGCGGAGGGCGCAAGGTGACCGGTAGGCGCAGGGGTCGGCCCTTTAGCGCCTCGGGCTCGCGCCCTTTGTCATTCACCATCTTTCGGGTAACTTTGCACTCGCGGTGCTTTCGCTAGACGGAGGCTGCGGGGGCGACCAGGCTACTGCCGCTGCCCGGGCGGGTCAGCGAGCACAGGAGGCGCGACACGGTCGGCCTTTTAAGCGTCTCAAGCTTGCGCCTCTCGCTTCCCTTACAGGACTTTGCCATCGGGAACGCATTGAGCTTTGAGCTATGCGCCTTCTGCAGTGGGATATACACGTCTGCAGTGTTGGTCATATTCACATGTCCCTTTCTTACAGATAATACATTTCTCTACAATACATATGATCAGTCTGTACATTGCATAGACACATAACAGGATTATGGGTGCAAATCCATCAGTCCAATAATCTTTAGATTTTCTTCTCAGGATCCATATCCTTTAACAGTTTATTGTCCCATTTGTCTTTAAGAACGTTATCCAGTGGGGACGCCACTATGACAACAAGGTTTTCCTTGTAGTTTCACAGCTGTACTGGTTGTCACCAGGACCTGGAAGAAACCGTTGAATCGAGGCCCTTCTCACGTGGCTCTTTATCTCCATCCAATCTTTGGGTTGTAGCTTATGGGTTCCTTCCACTAACTCAGGATCTGGAAGGAAGGAGGAAACTCGAGAGTGTACATTAGTCAAATGTTCTTGGCAATCAATCACATAGTCAGTCTACACACCATACTACATCTGGAACAATTGTGAAAAAAATACAATCCAAATACTCTAGGAGCTGAGGCCAATCCTTCTGTCAGGAGTGTACCTTACAGAAAGACAAATACAAGTGACAATATTCTCCACTTCTCTGGGGACGGTACGGGTAAGGAACACTTGCTGTATCCCCACAGCCTCCATTATTTCTCTCATTACCTGTCCTGTATAGTGAGTTCCATTATCACTTTGATGGTCTCGGGGATCCCATACCTGCACACTACTTCTTTCAGTAGTTTATCTGCAGTTCCTTTTGCGGTGGCTTCCTGCACCAGAAATGCCTCAGGTCATCCTGAAGAGACATCACTACACACAAGCACGTAGTCATACCTTCCCACCTCCGGTAACTGTATATAGTTAACCCGCAATCTCTGAAACCGGTACAAGGGCTTCGGGGTGTGTTTCTAAGAAACCTTTCACCTTCTGGCCTACATTGTGTTTGACACATGTTATGCAGCTTACACGTATCTGTCTGCAGTGATGCTAAATCCTGCAGCTACCCATCATCTGCTCACCAGGTCACACATGGCTACTTCCGAGTGATGCACTTGAGCTGCTTGCGCCATCCTTGGGAACAATGCTCTCGGTAACATACTCTCTTACCACTGGCCATCAGGACTTGTTCATCCTTTTTCTTCCTTCTTGCGGTTTCCAAATCTTCTTTTCTTCTGGGCCATTTTGGTCCTGCAGTATTTTTAGAACCTGAAAAGAGAGCTGAGAGTTTTGGTCCAGTATGGTGACCCCCTGTGCTGAGGCATGTTCCCTAGGCTTATCTGCAGCTAGTTTGGTGGCAGCATCTGCCTACACGTTACCTCTGCTTTCTTTGTATCAGCCTTGGTGTGTGCCTTGACTTTGATTATACCCACCTGTTCGGGTAGCAGCAAGTTCTACAAAACCTACTGACTTGCCTGGACATCCTTTTAGGCTTAACATTAAACGCACAGATTGGACGATAGTCCTGTGCTAAACCGAAACCCCATCAGGCTTACCCTCAGCCATTTTACACTGTTTCAGTGAGTGCTTTTAGGGGGATTCTGCTTGTTTCACCTCGTGTTCAGGGACCATGGCATAGAATAATGGTGTAGAATTTACCATCCTTCCCAAAATCGAGAGCCATCTATAAAAGAACTCAAAATCAAGGTTCGCAAAATCAGGGTTAGCAATAGGTTCATCAAACAGTTTCTTGTGGCATAAAAACATATTGACAAATCCTTGTGCCTTCCCCCCCCCCCCCCGAACCTATTGATAACAAGTGAAAAGGGATTTTTTAGTGGCGTGCAAAAGTGACATGAGGAGGCATAAGTAAGGCACACTGTAGTCTGAGACACTCACAGGAATTAATTCATATTATAATCCAATATGACCAAAACTCAAAATCTGCATTAACAATGGTTCTTGGTCTTCCACATTTTTATTTTTTTTAACCTTGTTATAAACAATCTTCATGTATTAAATTACTTTGCGTTCTGACTCTCATGGACAAAGTCAAGTTCTCTTTATCATGCAAGCAGCAGCCCACGCACCGCTGCGCTGTTAAACTCTCCACTTCTCCCATTGTAGAACTACAAAATTCAGCAGAACCTGCAATACATAACTTTTAAAGGGCCAGTGGCTTGTGTGTTTTTTTTTCCTCTCTACAACTTCTACACACTCCAGAATTACAAACAATTCAATAAGGTTAGTAAATTCTCAGAATATATCAACAAAGAAGGCAGAAGCCTTGAATAGTCGATCCCCTGTTCACATAACAAAAATTATACACAAAAAGACATTACAGCATAGCAGATATGTGAGTGACTTCTAATTCACTTAGTTAGCGCTGAAACACAAAAATTTGTCCCTTTTTTTTTTTTCCTTAAAAAAAAACAGTCACATAACCGTCTTTTGATTAAACAACGTACACATACATGTTCACAAATTTGGAAATATGGGACACGTTATTCATTTTCTAAGTCTTCATGACAATCTTTCTACAATGGGGGACAATTGGGGATGGTTCATAACAAAGTAACAAAATGAAACGGATTTTGCTGTCTACATCTAAGGCGGGCAGGTTCGGCCGGCTGGTTACCCGTCTATTTAAACCAAAGATGATGCTGAAGCGCTTCCTCCTGCATACAAAACAAACATTGGCACCAAATCCTTTGTGTTCTTAATTGACTTAACTCAACCCTTGTCCACTTGAGGGACCACGGACGGGTCGTCCATGTTACCACAGGATACAGACCAGCTCTTGGAGGATGCGGGTATGGTTGGGGAACTCCACAAGCTGCACAGAATTCTCTCCAATCAGGGTTTTGTTGACCGCAATCTCTGCAGGTCCTTCTAGACTGCTGTTTGCTGGTGTTTTCTCGGGGTACTTAGGAGATTTTACTACATTCCGTTGCTCTTTCTGAATCACTTTCTTCAACTCCTTCTCCTTAGAATCACTTTCCTCTTTTTCCCTATTATTCTCACTATCAAAGCACTGATAATAGTACTTATTACCTCCTTCTGTCTCTCTACACCCTCCTTCCTGCACTTCCTCTGACACCTTCTACCACATACATGCTCCATCTATTAACCCGTGGTCTCTTAACCTCTATGTTGTCTCACTATCTTATCTCACTTTCTTGGTACCTCTCCATTGCATCAGCATCTTCTTTTACTCTTCCAATCTCTGTAACTAGAATTTCTCTATGCTTGGGATCAGCTCCGCACCGCCCAGGCAAATTCTCCCACACCGAGTGTTAATGAGTGCAGCTCCTTGTTCAGAACCTGGAAAGATATATCCCGGACACACACAGTAGCCCTGGGTTACTGCATTCTCCTCCACTACAATCTGAAGAAGATCGGCGGTGGGGCAACCAATCCTTCAAACTTTTCACATGATCCAGCACATTAATGAACCAAATGGGAGGCCAAAAACCCAGCACAAAATCTCTTATTGGTTATACATTGCTGAACCAAAGAAAAGGGGCCATTAGTATCATTAACATAACATGATTGGGTATAAAGTTATAACATAAGTTTTAACACATAACTATTGGATAAAACACCAAGAAGTTTCAGAACATGATGGATAACAGTTTTCAGTAAAGGAGGGGGATGAGCTCTGGGCAGCGCCCGAGAATGGAATGTAAGATGGCGACAGACAAGCGGCATCACTCACATCTAAAACCTCTGTAAATGATCTAACCCATACTCAGGGTACATTAGGAGCTGCTAGTCAGATCCTGAGGACTTCTCCACAAACTTCACCTCATTCCCCATGGATATGTTTATACCATTCACATACCTATCGGTCTTAGAGGCATGTCTTCACCGTCACGTTTGGCAGTATAACCAACCACCATAGTCCCACTGTCCCAGGCTTGTGTCTCCTTCTAGCAAATGTCTTTGTAAACCAAATTATGTAGATAATACATGAACACATAGATACATAAACACAGTGATAATATTCACAATATTCCCTGTAATATTCCCATAATCCCTTTGTGCCTTGAATTCTTGCACTAGGGATTAGGCACCTTAGAATAAAGATTCTCAAACCCCAGTGCTGTGGGCTGCTTTGGCGATGGAGTGGGTGAGGGGCCCTTCTCTTCCCCTCCATGACCCGCCATACCCACGCTGTGGAGATCCAGAATCCTTCACTGCCACCTTTTTGCTCTTTTAGCAGATACCTTACTTCAGGTGATAACAGGCAAGACAATAAATTCACATAACATAGTACAAGACATAATTTCATATGTTTGAATACTTTCTTGAATATTTTACACATATATATTACACAATATTATACACATATACAGTACAGACCAAAAGTTTGGACACACCTTCTCATTCCAAGAGTTTTCTGTATTTTCATGACTATAAAAATTGTAGATTCACACTGAAGGCATCAAAACTATGAATTACCACATGTGGAATTATATACTTAACAAAAAAGTGTGAAACAACTGAAAATATGTCTTATATTCTAGGTTCTTCAAAGTAGCCACCTTTTGCTTTGATTACTGCTTTGCACACTCTTGGCATTCTCTTGATGAAAATGGTCTTCCAACAGTCTTGAAGGAGTTCCCAGACATGCTTAGCACTTGTTGGCCCTTTTGCCTTCACTCTGCGGTCCAGCTCACCCCAAACCATCTGGATTGGGTTCAGGTCTGGTGACTGTGGAGGCCAGGTCATCTGGCGTAGCACCCCATCACTCTCCTTCTTGGTCACATAGCCCTTACACAGTCTGGAGGTGTGTTTGGGGTCATTGTCCTGTTGGTCCAACTAAACGCAAACCGGATGGAATAGCATGCCGCTGCAAGATGTTGTGGTAACCATGCTGGTTCAGAATAAATCCCCTACAGTGTCACCAGCAAAGCCCCCCCACACCATCACACCTCCTCCTCCATGCGTCACGGTGGGAACCAGGCATGTAGACTCCATTCCTTCACCTTTTCTGCGTCGCACAAAGACACGGTGGTTGGAACCAAAGATCTCAAATTTGGACTCATCAGACCAAAGCACAGATTTCCACAGGTCTAATGTCCATTCCTTGTGTTCTTCTTGTGCTTGTTGCCTGTCCTTAGCAGTGGTTTCCTAGCAGCTATTTTACCATGAAGGCCTGCTGCACACAGTCTCCTCTTAACAGTTGTTGTAGAGATGTGTCTGCTGCTAGAACTCTGTGTGGCATTGACCTGCTCTCTAATCTGAGCTGCTGTTAACCTGCGATTTCTGAGGCTGGTGACTCGGAAGAACTTATCCTCCGCAGCAGAGGTGACTCTTGGTCTTCCTTTCCTGGGGCGGTCCTCATGTGAGCCAGTTTCTTTGTAGCGCTTGATGGTTTTGGCCACTGCACTTGGGGACACTTTCAAAGTTTTCCCAATTTTTTGGACTGACTGACCTTCATTTCTTAAAGTAATGATGGTAATGTAATGACTCGTTTTTCTTTACTTAGCTGCTTTTTTCTTGCCATAATACAAATTCTAACATTCCATTCAGTAGGACTATCAGCTGTGTATCCACCTGACTTCTGAACAACACAACTGATGGTCCCAACCCCATTTATAAGGCAAGAAATCCCACTTATTAAACCTGACAGGGCACACCTGTGAAGTGAAAACCATTTCAGGTGACTACCTCTTGAAGCTCATCAAGAGAATGCCAAGAGTATGCAAAGCAGTAATCAAAGCAAAAGGTGGCTACTTTGAAGAAGCTAGAATATAAGACATATTTTCAGTTGTTTCAAACTTTTTTGTTAAGTATATAATTCCACATGTGGTAATTCATAGTTTTGATGCCTTCAGTGTGAATCTACAATTTTGTATCGTCATGAAAATACAGAAAACTCTTGGAATGAGAAGGTGTGTCCAAACTTTTGGTCTGTACTGTATATATTACACAATATTATACACACACATATATATTGTCATTGTACCTTACTTTTCCATTTAACCTTAGGCTAACACTTTTATCAAAATATTTTCCCTTTGGGCATAAACAGTCATTATACCCAGGCTGCGGACCCCAGAGGCCCAGAGCCAAGTTTCACATAGTAATAATTGACATGTAACATTATTGGGTAACAGCATCATGTTCAGCTCGTGATTTTCTGCGTGTCCATCACATCAGATACAACGTCCTTGGAGTTACTTGGCAGTCAATTAATGTTTTGGTTATTCCCTGCAGAACATCTGCCCAGTGCTACAACAGAATACAGGAATACAATTCAAGCAGATAGCAGTTAATACTGACACCAAAATTACATATTACTATTTTTGTACAATTTTCAGATATTTTCCAAACCCCACCTTTTGTCATTACCACAGGTGTTCAAAACCCCTGAGTTGTACTGCAGGTTACCTTAAGGGCAAACTGCCAGACTTTAGAATTTTCTTCACTGGATATCAACCAAAAGTTAAACCCCTGTTGAACATCACAATATCCTATTTTCTTCTTTTTTTAGGGGACATTTCCTGGAAGTGGATTTAATTTTATAAAAAAGCATAAAAGTTGAATCCTGGCATTGATCTAGATAGAATGAATATTACAAATACAGGTTGACATATATATATAATACATAATCCTCTAAACCTCATACCGATGGTGGACAGTTTTTCTCTTTGCACTATATCATATTCTCTGAGTGTTTTGGTAAGGTAAGTAATATCTCACACAGAAGTGGGAGGTAAGATGGGTTATATTAGACACTAATCCTGAGGAGGGTGAAGTCTCCCTTCAGGCCTGATTCTTGGAGTGAGGTGGGGGTGATTCATTATTTCCTGAGTTGTCATCCCCTTGACCTTCCTTCTTGGAGCTCTGCACTGCCTTCTCACATGTCCTGGTTTCCCACAATTGAGGCAGTAGATCACCTTCTGATTACCCATCCCATAACAGGGGTCAATGCCAGCCACAGCAGGTTTGCGGGGTCTACTATCCAATTCTACCCCCTGAGCAATTTTACACAAAGTGGCTGGATCCATTGTCCTCCACTCTGGCCTGCATTTTTGTACTGTATTTCTTACTTGCCTTACAAGCCCCTCCATGAAGGCCGAGGCTAACACCTTCAAATGTATCTTATCTGCTTCATACCCCATATCTTCCCACGCAGTGCACACCCTCTTGTAGAATTTTCCTACACTTTCCCCTCTGTCCTGTGTCAGGTCTGTCAAATTGACTGATAATTCACTTTGTCTGTCTCTTGCCCATTTCTCCAATTGAGCAACATAGTCTTGTCCTGAAACTTTAGTTGTCAAATAGTCCTTTTCCATTAACATAACATCACATAACAACATGGTACTAGTCATTTTAGCTTCAACTGTTTCATGTCCTTCCATGTGGCCCCATAACTTGTCTGTATCTGAGACAGTACTTTTACGAAGGGCAGGGGTCTAATCTCTGGGTCTGGCAAGGTTTTAAGCAACCTCATCATGTGAGTCGGGGACCATTTGTACACCTGATATTGTCTCACTGGAGGCCAAGCCATTTTACACAAAGACTCTGCAACCACATGTTTCATGTCCTCGCTCTCCCCTCCGCTCCTATCTATTATTTCAGGTGACCCCGCTGACTCTTGAATCTCTCTGTTATCCATATTTGTCAGGTCACCTCCCAGTACAGTATACTGGGGAAAATCATCAGAAAACCTAGGTGATACATGTGTCTTAACCCTTTCTTCTTGGGGAGGTTTCATTTCAGTCTCTTGTGGAGAGTCAGAGAAATCCACCTTAGTCCAGTCTGTCTGTCTTGTTGAGCTGTCTGGTCGTCTTTCCTCATGTCTGTCACAAATGGGAACTTCTATCACTATGATTTTACTGTTCTTATCACTTCCAGACTTTGATTTAGTTCTGGTTGTCACTATGGCCACTACACCTTGGGATGTTTGCTGAGGAGTCACAATAGGATTGTTGGGTGAATGTCCCGTCTGTGACAGGATGACCGAATTTATACAATTATCCCTCCAAATGGGATTCTGATTCTGCTGTCCACACGCCAGACACCCCCAACCTCCTGGATTATTTACTGAGGATGGTTCATCAATATCTACCTCTGATTCTTTGAACACTTTAGACCACATCCTGGCTTGCCCATTCAAGCCACTGTCTTTCAACCACCCCTTGTATTGCTTCTCAATTTGCTCCCATTTCTCTGGGTAAAGTCTACCATCTTTTGGCCACCCCCTTCATGAGCTTATGCTTACTCTTTATGGCTTCTTCTCCCTCCCTCTGCATCACAATCTCTGCAGGGGTTAAGCCTGGTTTGGGCTCACTACTGGAGGAACCCCCCATCTTTGCTGCTTTTGTGTTTCTATACACAACCCCACTCTGGCCAGAGAATTTTCCAGCAAAGGTTACACGCAGCTGCTATTCTGTCCATTCAGATGTGCCAATAATCTCCTGATAGATCTCGGGCTTGGTGGGTTAACGGGTTGGTCCTTGATCTCAGCAGTGTCTCCAACTGTCATCAAAAGCCAAAGTGGGTTCAAAATCCTAATTGTCAAGTGGTGCCAAATTATTTATAATCCATATTGATATATATATATATTGTGAGCTCACAGAACTAGCCGGACACACTCAGTCGGTGTTAAGCAAGTTGTGTTTATTAGAAACATCGCATAAGCTTTTATAGAGAACAGTAAATAATTATGAATTATAACAGAGCAGGCGTGAAAACTGGTAAACCTGATTGACCATTGGAGGGAGGAGCGTCTTGACACCCCCCCTTACTCATCTCAATAATCAAAGTATATTAGTACTACAGGCTACGTAATGCAAAGCATGGCTGGGACCTGTTGTTCTACATTGCACATCTGAGGGGAGAAATTGCGCAGCTACGTGCTAGGGGCTGTTTGCGTAAGCAATGTTACTCTCCAGACTCTTCGAAGGACGGCTCACAGAAAGTTTATAACCAAACAAGTCCACTAGGACGCCCAAGACTGGGTGTCTGGCCTTGCTCTCAGTGTATATCCTTATCATCGAAGGCTGTAAGCTTCTTCTACTAAATGTATTTCTATCATTTTTAAGAATAGCGAGCTAATGAGAAGTTAGAGACAGACATTTAATTTCTATAACATAGCAAATACCACTCCCTTGTTTTCTGTGAGTAGCATTATTCTTTTATCTCTGAACTCACAAACCAAACTACAGCCACTACTACAGGGAATTCTCACCCCAAGACACCGGCCATCTTTCTGCCGACCAGTAACCGTTAAGGTAACGCCGGTACCCTAAACTCCCTGCCGCATCTGTAAACCACTGAAGACAGTCCAAATCCGTAAGATTCTAAATAACCTCTTTTAGAGGCCTAGTTAATGTAATGTGGGGAGATTCCAAACCTCTTGTTGCCAAATAGTCGTCTTGAGAAAACCTTCCCCATTGGGATGGTTCTAGTAGTAAAATTCCACAAAGCCAATAAGGATTGGATATCATGCAAAGTACATTTATTCCTAGCCAACATACGTATAAGAAGATTTTCTAACTTATCAGCAGGGAAGCTAAACTGCATAGACTCTGTATCAAATTTTATCCCTAAAAATTCAAGCGATCTACAAGGGAACCCCAAACACATCCATTAATTCTATAGAGATCAGCACTAGCGTCCCCGACAAATAACAAGTCATCCAAATAATGTAATCTACCCCCTGTGGAACTGGACTCTGAACAACCCAATGCAGAAAGAAGAAAAAGATTCAAAAGAAAGACCAGATACAGAAAATCCCATAAGCAGCCATTTGTCACAGTAATACTTATCATCAAACTGAAAACCTAAGGAATTAAACCCATCCGGGAAAACCGGCAACAACCTAAAAGCTGCTTTTACTTCTGCCAATAAAGCTTCTTTACCAAAGCGTCTTAATAAATCAACTGCTTGATCAAATGACACATAATGTACCGAGGCCTTGTTATCTAAACCCAAACCGGGTGTAATATTCTGATTGTCAAGTGGTGCCAAATTCTGTGTAACCCATATATATCTTTCTATATATAGATATACAGTATATATAGTGTGAGCTCACAGAGAAAGAGCTGCCCTGACACACAGTCGGGGTTATCAAAGCAAGGTTTGTTAAAAAAAAAAAAACCAATATACTGAAAATTTCATAAAATTATCAATTTTGAAAGTTTCTGTTATTCCGGTAAAAACACCGCTAGTTATATCACACAAAGTTCTTCATAATTTACATTCACCATATGTCTCCTTTATATTGGCCTTGTTTTTTCAATGTCCTTGTACTTTTCTAGGATGTTAGAAGGCTTATAAATTTAGTAGCAAATTGTCAGATTTTCAAGAAAATTTCAAGATTCTGCTTTCTAGGGACCTATTTAGTTGTGAAGTGACTTTGAGGGGCCGATATAATAGAAAACTCCCCTAAATACCCCATTTTAGAAACTATATTCTTCAGACTATTCAAACCAGTGTATAGGAATGTTAACCCTTTAGGTGTTCCACAGGAATTAATGCAAAATGGAGGTGAAATTTCCAAATGTCACACTTTTATGCACATTTTCCATTTCAAACCAGATTTTCCTGTAACAAAGGCGGAGCTAACAGCAAAACCTACCATGATATTTATTACTCTGATTCTGCAGCTTGTAGAAATCCCATATGTGGCCCTTCTGTGCAACTTGACTCAAACACTGTCCAAAGAAATCAAAGAGCACCTTTATGGGTTTTGGTGCACTTTCTTTAGGACAGTTTATAGGTGCCACGACACATTTGTAGAGCACTAGAGGTACCACAACAGTAGAAAACCCCCAAAAGTGACCCCATTTTGTAAACTAGACCCCTTAAGGAATTTGTCTAGGGATATAGTGACACTACAGGCTTTTCTAAATGGTACTTCACAGCACATGGTGCAGAATGAGAATTGTAATTTTTGAGTCATATATGCCATTTCAGTGCCTGATATATTGTGGCCAGCACATAAACCGGAGACATAAACCCCATAAATTATATTGTGGGTTCTCCTGGGTAATGCAGTTTCCTCCATGTGGCTGTTATGTGATGCCTGGCCACACGGTAGGGCTCAGAAGGGAAGGGCCACTACTTAGACTACTGGAGCACGGACATGGTTGGAATGTTTTTCTGGTGCGGAGTCATGTATGCAGGGCCCCTGAGGTAGAAGTACAGATAAGTCCCCAAAAAGTGACCCCGTTTTTAAACTTCACTTATTCATCTATGGGTGTAGTGAGCATTATGACCCCACAGGTGTTTTTAAAGGTATTGTGCAGCAACTGGTGCACAGTGAGATTTGCAATTTTGGAATCGTATATGCCTGATATATTGTGCCCAGCATGTGCGACTGGAGACATAGACCCCATAAGTGTGGACTCTCCTGGGAACGGCAATTCCCTACGTATGGCTGCTATGTGATACTTGGGCACACGGCAGGGCTCACCAGGAAAGAGGCAGCATGTGGCAGGGGGATAAGCTGTGCGGAGTGCATCAGGGTAAATTAAATATCAAGGGATGTATGATAAATGAAAGAACATTCTTTCATACAGAGCCCTGGTTTTTCAGGCCACGTATAACACTGGTATATGGTGTCCTTCCTTATCCCCCTCTTTGAGCAGACTCGGCACCTCGCTTCCAGAAGGTTTTTGATAACCACCTCTTGAAATTCCAGGAAAGTTCTCCTCTGGCCTGCACATCATAATAACACGTATGCATTGTACAGTTCCATCTGTACGATGTGCACAGCCAGTTTTTTATACCACACCCTTGATTTGTGCATGGCCCTGTAGGGCTTCAAGACTTGATGTGACAAGTCCACCCCCCCCATGTACCTATTGTAGTCCAGGATTCAGTCTGGTTTGGGGGTCTCTGTACTGGTACATGGGTGCTGGTGTGGCCATGAATTGTCAATACAAGGACTTGTCCTTGACACACAATATGTTGCTGGTACATTGAGCCCTGCTCTCACCCCTTCTGAGTGTTTGCACAAGCAGCGTCTTAGGGAGGCCTCTCTGATTTTTTTCTTACGGTGCCGCATGGCGTAGTACTTCTGGAGGCGAGGTTATTGAAGACTGCCACACTGGTATAAGAATTATCCAGGTAAAGGTGGTAACCCTGGTCCAGTAGTGGATGTACCAAATCCCACACCATTTTGGCAGTAACTCTCTGGAAGGGGGGCATTCTGGGGGATCAATTCTGGTGTCTCTCCTTTTGTATATCTTAAATCTGTAGGTATACCCTGATGCACTCTCGCACAGCTTATACATCTTCACACCATACCTTGCCCTTTTGCTTAGCAGGTATTGCCAGAATTGAAGCCTCTCTTTTAAAATGTACCAGCGATTCATCAATAGAAATACACTTCTCAGGGTGTCTGCTTGGGCAAAGCGGGCACTGAAATGGTCTATTAGGGGTCTCAATTTATATAAACGATCAAAACTGGGGTCATCTCTGGGTGGGCACTGTTCATTGTCTGCATCGTGTAGGAATCGAAATAGGGCCTCATAGCGCATCCTGGACATTGTAGCTCGATATAATGGGGTGTAGTATAATATGTCCGTGCTCCAGTAGTCTCTAATGGACGGCTTTTTTTTACAAGCTCCATGTCCCCAGAATGTGTACATTTCTATTGCTGTTACAGGGGTCCACCTGTGGGGTGCAGATAAAAATGCAGCAGGGTTTTTGGTTTTGTACTGTTGGGCATACAGATTAGTCTGCACCACCATGAGCTCTATGAGGTCCTCAGTGAAAAAAAAAAATTAAAGAAATCAAATTCACTGAGCCCTGTTGTGTCAGATTTAATCCCCAGGGTGCCTGTGTATTCGGGGATCTGGGGAACATAATTTTCAGGAACTGAAGTCCAAATGGGGCCACTTCGCTCTGGGCTTTGTACAGTGTCTCTGTCACTCCTTCCGGGAGTCTCAAATGGAGTAGGTCTAGGGCGTATTCTAGGGGGTCTCTCGTCCTCATCATGACTTGACGAGGATGATGGTAAGTAAAAAAAAAAGTATGGCACCATCAGAAGAATCGCTGTCGGAGGTGAGAAATGCGTACGCCTCTTCAGCAGTAAAGGAGTGCTGGTACATTGTGCTGTGAAATGTAGGTGTTATGTGTATTCACAGTAAACTGTAGAAAGAAAAAAATATATATACCCAAAAAATTAGGTATATAAATGAAAAGTTTGGACTTCCCTACACTACACTACCCATTCTCTAAACTAACACTACACCTAATTTTATGTAAACTTCCCTAATGCTAAACCTAAATAACCTAACTAATTTTGTGCAAATTCCCTGACACTAACACTAATTAACTACTAGCACTGAACTAACTACACTAAACTACAATGACAATCCCTATTACTAAATCTAACTATGGTGACGGTTTCCTGACACTAAACTAAGCTATTAAAAAAAACAAAAAAACACAGAGAACAAATAAGGTGAAAAACAGACGGGACGCAGGTAATACAACAGAGAGGGTAGACAGACAGGACGCAGGTAATACAAGAGAGAGGGTAGACAGACGGGACGCAGGTAATGCAACAGAGAGGGTAGACAGACGGGACGCAGGTAATGCAACAGAGAGGGTAGACAGACTGGACGCAGGTAATGTAAGAGAGGGTAGACAGACGGGACGCAGGTAATACAACAGAGAGGGTAGACAGACGGGACGCAGGTAATACAAGAGAGAGGGTAGACAGACGGGACGCAGGTAATACAAGAGAGAGGGTAGACAGACGGGACGCAGGTAATGCAACAGAGAGGGTAGACAGACAGGACGCAGGTAATGCAAGAGAGGGTAGACAGACGGAACGCAGGTAATACAACAGAGAGGGTAGACAGACGGGACGCAGGTAATACAAGAGAGAGGGTAGACAGACGGGACGCAGGTAATGCAACAGAGAGGGTAGACAGACGGGACGCAGGTAATGTAAGAGAGGGTAGACAGACGGGACGCAGGTAATGCAACAGAGAGGGTAGACAGACTGGACGCAGGTAATGTAAGAGAGGGTAGACAGACGGGACGCAGGTAATACAACAGAGAGGGTAGACAGACGGGATGCAGGTAATGCAAGAGAGGGTAGACAGACGGGACGCAGGTAATGCAAGAGAGAGGGTAGACAGACTGGACGCAGGTAATGTAAGAGAGGGTAGACAGACGGGACGCAGGTAATGCAAGAGAGAGGGTAGACAGACGGAGAGAAATCAAAAGGTTCACCGCAGACAAGAGAGGTTTCAGAAGATGCTACTTGATGGGAACAACGAGAACGACCAAGTGGAAAAGACGGTATTACTATCACGGAAGACAAGAGGCCATACACTAAAAGACTTGCTTGAAGAACACTTGAAAGACTAGTCAAAGGACATTACAGGAAGTCTTTGTTACAGCGTTATGGTGCAAAATGTTGCATCGAAATAGACTTCTTACACGATACAAACATTGTATTAAGTGCTAAAGCAGGACCTAAATACAAACTAAACCAAGTACAGGGAACTTATAGACATAATAATAAAACAGGTTCATGGGAATGTACATCGACACAGGTGTTATCTTACAGTGTAGTAATAAAAGGTAATGAATCTGCTGAGTAGTCAGATGATATCACGAATGATAAGGTGCCAGCAGGAAAAATAGGCAGATCTAAGATTGAAATTTGGTTTCACTCCCAAGATTATGTATTTTATTTATGCTTACTTATATAGTGCCATCATATTCTGCAGCGCTTTACAGATATTGTCAGTCACTGTCCCATATAGGGCTCACAATCTACAGTCCCTATCAGAATGTCTTTGGAGTGTGGGAGGAAACCCACGCAAACACGGGGAGTACATATAAACTCCTTGCAGATGTTGTCCTTGGCAGGATTCAAACCCAGGACTCCAGCGCTGAAAGACTGCAGTGCTAACCACTGAGCCACCCTGCTGCCCCTATATAAAATGTAAAAGTTACATCCAGTACATATCCCTATTATGGGTAAGGATAGTGAAGATTGGGTAAAGACATGGAATTTCCAAATAACAAGAGAACCTGTGAGAATAGCTATTTATCTCATAATGAATAATAACACCTGAAATAAGTGGAAATTCCAGAGCGAAGAGATCCTTTACCTTTAGAATGCAGCACAAAACTAGAGAGTTACCACCTGAATCATTATTAACATGGGTTAAAGGGGGCCTATTTTTGGGAAGTTTCTCTAATGGTCCTACAAGTGTAATTCATAGAGGTTTATACGGGAGTGTGAAGTGATTAGATAAGAAATGTAGTTTTTAGCAAGAAAACCCATCTCCCAAGGATTCCGGGGTATATGAGTGCTGTATAACAAATACTAACAATAAGAAGCAATGTTAATATTTCATCAGTCACAGAACTTGTACAGGAGTCAAATTCAATCCATCTAGTCCTTTCCAGACGAATCCTTTCCAATCTAAGCCTCTTCTGACGAATGGGACATTTATGACCATGGTATGGACATTTAATATGTCAGATTGGAAAATTTCCTCAAGGTATCCTCAGTGTAAACAACACCTCGTAAATATGGAAGAAGGAATCGAACAATGGTTTAGTAAAAGTATTTCATAAGAAGTAAAAGAGGTGTTGTAGAAGGTGTTTTAGGGGGAACTGGAACGGTGGGGAGTTTAATAAATAATATGAAGATTAACTCTCTGAGATCAGGTTTGGAAACAATTGGTTATCTAGGAAAGAAGGCAGTAAAAGTCCAGAAGAGTTTAAATCAACTTCTGGAAAAGATGGTTGTAAATTCTGTAAGTGTATTAGGATCTTCTGTGTCACATCTTCAGGATGCAACTCTAGCCGTAATGGAGAGTGAGCAGGAAACGCAGGTAGCCGGAGCATGTCTGGAAATTCAGGTTGAATATTCCACCGACTTAAAGATGATGCCTCAGGCTTTACAAAGTGGTAAAGTTACTCCATTGGGTTTAAGAAATGTACCTGTAATGTACAAGTTTAGTTTAGGCCATACAGAGTTATGGATATACAAGTGGTTGGATTGTTGTCAGAATGTATGTATTGGTACATCACTAAGCCCAATATCAGGAAAGGAGCACATTTTGGTTCCAGTAACTACTTTAGTGGTTCCTGTAAGTAATACACGCGGAGGCTACGGGGGTGACCAGGCTGCTGCTGCTGCCGCCGCTGCTGCTACCGCCGCTGCTGCTGCCGCTGCCGTTACCGCTACTGCTGCTGCCCGGGCGGGTCAGCGAGCACGGGAGGCTCGACACCACGGTCGGCCTTTTAAGCGCCTCCAGCTCGCGCTAGATAGGCTTATGGGACTTTGCGCTCGGGGGTCACATCGCGCTACACGTATTCGGGCGAGGCTTACCCATCGCGGGAGCCCGAGCGGCACCTCCCGCTGTGACTCTTTTTGCGGGTTGTGGTGCAGGCGCCCTGCCGAGCTCGTGGAACGCGAGGCTCGGACTGGTCTCAGGTGGCACCACGGCACCTAGACACGGTTCTCCCGGGGGGTGTTCAAAAATAGGTCCCACTTTGTACGTCACCTGTCCCATTATATGAAGACAAAGCTGTGCCGCTGGCCGGGAGCTTCAGATTCGATCTCATACCGGAGCATTTTCATTTCAGGGCACCGTGGTGCGGCGATGAGCTCTGCCCGCATGGAACCGGAGCGGTCGGAGGCCTTGGGGGCGAAGACCCGCTGTGAGAGAGCGACGGACCGGAGGCTACCAGGCGATGGGCCCGCAGGCTACCAGGCGATGGGCCCGCAGGCTACGAGGCTACGGTCGGCCAGCAGTTCGCTGCCGGGGTGGGCCTTCGGGGGCCGGCGGCAGCTGTCCCCAAATCCACCCCCCTGCAGCGCCGCGGCCGGCCTTTTGCGGCGTCTCGCGCTACGTAGGCTTATATTGGACTCTGCCCGAGACGCTGCTCTTCTGCTGGAGGGCTACGGGGGCGACCAGGCTACTGCCGCTGCCCGGGCGGATCAGCGAGCACGGGAGGCTCGACACCACGGTCGGCCTTTTAAGCGCCTCCAGCTGGCGCTAGATAGGCTTATGGGACTTTGCGCTCGGGGGTCACATCGCGCTACACGTATTCGGGCGAGGCTTACCCATCGCGGGAGCCCGAGCGGCACCTCCCGCTGTGACTCTTTTTGCGGGTTGTGGTGCCAGGCGCCCTGCCGAGCTCGTGGAACGCGAGGCTCGGACTGGTCTCAGGTGGCACCACGGCACCTAGACACGGTTCTCCCGGGGGTGTTCAAAAATAGGTCCCACTTTGTACGTCACCTGTCACATTATATGAAGACAAAGCTGTGCCGCTGGCCGGGAGCTTCAGATTCGATCTCATACTGGAGCATTTTCATTTCAGGGCACCGTGGTGCGGCGATGAGCTCTGCCCGCATGGAACTGGAGCGGTCGGAGGCCTCGGGGGCGAAGACCCGCTGTGAGAGAGCGACGGACCGGAGGCTACCAGGCGATGGGCCCGCAGGCTACCAGGCGAAGGGCCCGCAGGCTACCAGGCGATGGGCCCGCAGGCTACGGTCGGCCAGCAGTTCGCTGCCGGGGTGGGCCACCGGGGGCCGGCGGCAGCTGTCCCCAAATCCACCCCCCTGGAGCGCCGCGGCCGGCCTTCTGCGGCGTCTCGCGCTACGTAGGCTTATATGGGACTTTGCCCGAGACGCGGCTCTTCTGCTGGAGGGCAACGGGGGCGACCAGGCTATTGCCGCTGCCTGGGCGGGCCAGCGGGGGGAATCGAGGGTGCGCGGTGGGACCCGATGTTCGGCGGCGGGGGCGCTGCCGCCCGGCGCCCGCTCTTTGCGCGTCTCGAGCTCGCGCTACAGTAGGCTTACACGTATGGGACTTTGCCCGAGACGCGGCTCTTCTGCTGGAGGGCTACGGGGGCGACCAGGCTACTGCCGCTGCCCGGGCGGGTCAGCGAGCACGGGAGGCTCGACTCCACGGTCGGCCTTTAGCGCCTCGGGGGGGCTCGCGCCCTCTTGTCCTGTGCTCCTTTCAGGACTTTGGCACTCTGGGTGCTTTTTGCTGGACTCTGCCAGAGGAGATACGGAGGGGTTGACTAGGCCCCATACATGCTGCTGCTGCTGCTGCCCGTCGGGCAGAGGGCGCAAGGTGACCGGTAGGGGTCAGCCTTTAGCGCCTCGGGATTTTTGCACCCCGGTGTCCTGCACCACCTTCAGGACTTTGGCACTCTGGGTGCTTTTTTGCTGGACTCTGCCAGAGGAGATAGGCGGAGAGGGTTGGACTAGGCCCCATATATGCTGCTGCCCGTCGGGCGGAGGGCGCAAGGTGACTTTGCACTCGCGGTGCTTTCGCTAGACTGTGACGGAGGCTACGAGGGCGACCAGGCTGCTGCCGCTGCCCGGGCGGGTCAGCGAGCACAGGAGGCTACCAGGCGATGGGCCCGCAGGCTAGGAGGCTACGGGGGGCGACCAGGCTGCTGCTGCCGCTGCCCGGGCGGGTCAGCGAGTACATGAGGCTCGACACGGTCGGCCTTTTAAGTGTCTCCGTCTTTGCGTCTTAGGGATGCTGCGGACACCTTTTGATCTCCCCTATGCGCCCAAGGGGGTCACATCGCACTACACGTATTCGGGCGAGGCTTACCCATCGCGGGAGCCCGAGCGGCACCTCCCGCTGTACGTTCTCAGTGCGAGACTTTGTGCCGCGCCCTGCCGAGCTCGTGGAACGAGACGGTCGGCCAAATCCAGACCTGCACAAAGGGTCTGGACACGGTTCTCCCGGGGGGTGTTCAAAAATAGGTCTTCTCTTGTACGTCACCTGTCCCATTATATGAAGACAAAGCTGTGCCGCTGGCCGGGTTTGTGGAACTCCGAGGCGGGTGGGCGCTTCAGATTCGATCTCATACCGGAGCATTTTCATTTCAGGGCACCGTGGTGCGGCGATGAGCTCTGCCCGCATGGAACCGGAGCGGTTGGAGGCCTCGGGGGCAAAGACCCGCTGTGAGAGAGCGACGGACCGGAGGCTACCAGGCGATGGGCCCGCAGGCTACGGTCGGCCAGCTTTTAGCGCCTCGGGCTTTTTGCGCCCTGGTGTCCTGCACCACCTTCAGGACTTTGGCACTCTGGGTGCTTTTTTGCTGGACTCTGCCAGAGGAGATAGGCGGAGAGGGGTGGACTAGGCCCCATATATGCTGCTGCCCGTCGGGCGGAGGGCGCAAGGTGACCGATGGGCGCAGGGGTCGGCCCTTTAGTGCCTCGGGCTGGCGCCCTTTGTCATTCACCATCTTTCGGGTAACTTTGCACTCGCGGTGCTTTCGCTAGACTGTGACGGAGGCTACGAGGGCCACCAGGCTGCTGCCGCTGCCCGGGCGGATCAGCGAGCACAGGAGGCTATCAGGCGATGGGCCCGCAGGCTACGGGGGCGACCAGGCTGCTGCTGCTGCCGGCAGGGCGCGGCACAAAGTCTCGCACTGAGAACGTACAGCGGGAGGTGCCGCTCGGGCTCCCGCGATGGGTAAGCCTCGCCCGAATACGTGTAGTGCGATGTGACCCCCTTGGGCGCATAGGGGAGATCAAAAGGTGTCCGCAGCATCCCTAAGACGCAAAGACTGGGACGCTTTGAACTCTTCAGATGTAAATTGAGCAGCATTGTCAGAGAACACAATATCAGGAATGCCATACCTGGCAAAATGAGTTTTTTAATTACTGTTTTTGCCCTTGTGTCCTGTGAGTAGTCTGTCTCCCAGAAGTTGGAAAAATAGTGCACAGTTACCAGATATTCTTTGTCATTCCACGTGAATAGATCTGTTCCTACTTTTGACCACGGCCTGTTTGGGATTGTATGTGGTTGCAATGTCTCTTTTGGTTGCTTATCATTGCACGATGCCCATATTTCACACTGTGCTATAAAGATTTTTATGTGGTCATTCATTCCAGGCCAATAAAGATATTCTCATGCACAATGTAGACATCCTTCTACACCTAAGTGAGTAGAGTGCAGTCTTTCTATTATGTCTCTTCTGAGCCATTCCGGTATAACAGCTCTTTCTCCTTTAAAGATGATTCCATGCTGCACAGAGAGTTCATCTTGTTATCAAAACCCAAACTGGGTTCAAAATTCTGATTCTTTGAACACTTTAGACCACATCCTGGCTCGCCCATTCAAGCCATTGTCTTTCAACCACCCCTTGTATTGCTTCTCAATTTGCTCCCATTTCTCCGGGTAAAGTCTACCATCTTTTGGCATACCCACCCCCTTCATAAGCTTATACATATTCTTTATGGCTTCTTTTCCCTCCCTCTGCATCACAATCTCTGCAGGGGTTAAGCCTGGTTTGGGCTCACTACTGGAGGAACCCCCCATATTTGCTGCTTTGTGTTGCTATACACAACCACACTCTGGCCAGAGAATTTTCCAGCCAAGGATACACGTTAGGGCTGGACCCAGGACCTAGATTCCTGAACTTTAGATTCCTAAACAATTAACTTTTGTCCGACCCAATATGGGGGTTCCCTCCCTCTCCTACTCTCTCTCGAGCCCAATACCACAAGATATGCAAAAATAAAATCAATTTCAACACTTCTTCCCAATATCTAAGGGTGTTTTCACACAAATAAATTCCCTTCTGGGTGTTCGGGTATGTGGTCTTTTCTGTTTACCAATTTCTCGGATGATGTTTCCTTCCAGTGTTCTGGGTGTGGTACAGCAGTATCAGCATCTAACACTACAAATATAATAAGTCCAATCATCAGAATGAGTTACTCCACCAGCTCAGGCCCGGTACATATATAATTCATACATGGCATCTATCCAAAAGAACCATTTGTTACACTCATGACCTATTCTGACCAAAACAAACCACCTGACAATCACCTTTCATATCTGAGGGAAAAAACAGAATTCTTTTTACAAAGGACCAACCAAGTGTCACTTCCCTTTTACTTACCACCAACACCCAACATCTTGAGCTGACACACAACAGAAGGGACAGAAATTTACCAAGAAACACTCTTACCGTTCTGCAGCTGCTATTCTGTCCATTCAGATGTGCCAATAATCTCCTGATAGATCTCGGGCTTGGTGGGTTAACAGGTCGGTCCTTGATCTCAGCAGTGTCTCCAACTGTCATCAAAAGCCAAAGTGGGTTCAAAATCCTGATTGTCAAGTGGTGCCAAATTATTTATAATCCATATGGATATATATATTGTGAGCTCACAGAACTAGCCGGACACACTCAGTCGGTGTTAAGCAAGTTGCGTTTATTAGAAACATCACATAAGCTTTTATAGAGAACAGTAAATAATTATGAATTATAACAGAGCATGCGTGAAAACTGGTAAACCTGATTGACCATTGGTGGGAGGAGGGTCTTGACACCCCCCTTACTCATCTCAATAATCAAAGTATATTAGTACTATGAGCTGCGTAATGCAAAGCATGGCTGGGACCATTGCACATCTGAGGAGAGATATTGCGCAGCTACGCGCTGGGGGCAGGATACGTAAGCAGTGTTACTCTGCAGACTCTTCGAAGGACGGCTCACAAAGTTTATAACCAAACAAGTCCACTAGGACGCCATAGACTGGGTGTCTGGCCTTACTCTCAGTGTATATCCTTATCATCGAAGGCTGTAAGCTTCTTCTACTAAATGCATTTCTATCATTTTTGAGAATAGCAAGCTAAAAATTAAAGAGACAGACATTTCTATGACAATTTCTTCCATAGGAGCATGTTGCTTGTATTTTGGTCATCCCTTCAAGATGACACTCTTTATGATCTGTAGAGTTTCATCTTCCTTTGTGCAGGTCTGTAGTTTCAGCCTGTCTTTTGAGACTGATAGATATTCTCACATATTGATGCTTTCAATGTCTTTTTCTTCTTCATTTGTGCTGGGTAAGTAAGCTCTGCTTAGGGCATCGGCAATCAGTAAATCCTTCCGTGGACAGTAACAAATGTTAAAATCATATTTCTGAAGCCTTGAAAGCATACGCTGTAGTCTTTCTAATACTTTCTAAAGGCTTGTGATCCGAATACACCACTACTTGTCGACCGTACATGTACTGGTGGAATTTCTCCAACCCAAACACTACAGCTAGAAGTTCCTTCTCGATTTGAGCATATCTTTGGTCTGTTAGAGTTAAAGCTCTGCTTGCATATGTGATTGGCTGTTTATCCTGCATTAGTGTGGCTCTAAGGCCTGTGTCTGAAGCATCACATTGTACTACCACTGCTTGATCTGGATCAGAATATTTTCGGGTTGCTGTGTCTGCAATAAAAGCAGTGTCATGGCTTTCTGTCCATTCCCAGAGTATGTCTTTGTGAGTTGGCTGTCTCAGTGGCTCACACATGTCTGATAATTCACCATGTCCAGGAATCGTTGTACTCCACGTACATCTGTAGGTGTAGGCATGTCCTCTATTACCCTCACCTTTTCTGGATCCACTTTAACACCATTTGAGGTCAGAAGATGTCCAATATATGATACTTCTGTCATTTTTAGTTTGAATTTTTCCAGGTTCAGTTTGATTTGTTTTTTTTCTACATCTGTTCAAGAATTGTATCATCTTTTTATCGTGATCCTTTGTTGCTGATTCCAGATCATCCCCTTCTCCAACTATCAGTATATCGTCTGCTATTATTAAGCTTGCATTCATTTTTGTTGGAACACTTCTGGAGCCGGGCTTAATCCCTTGGGCATTCTCAGCCACTTATAGCGTCCAAATGGCGAAGAAAATGCTGTCAATAAAGTAAATTCTTTATCCAGTTCCAAATGCCAGAACCCATTTTTCACATCACATACCGAAAATATTTTGAAAATTATTTTATCCTTTGAGAGATCTGGGAGAAGATCTTCTGTTGTAGGCCTTGGATAGTGATTTCTTTTAAGAGCCTTGTTCAGTGGCTTAGGATCAATGCATATTCTTAACTTGCCTGATGGTTTTTTCACTACCACCAAACTGCTTATCCAATCTGTGTTTTCCTGTACTGGTGCTATCATGCCTCCGCTGTGCAAATCCTGCAGTTCCCCTTTAAGTGGTTGCATTAAGGCTACAGGTACTCTTCTTGTAGACTGGATTGTATGATCAATTTCTAGTTTGTATTTACATTCCAGGCACCCATCACCTTGAGATAAATCAGCATACTCTGTTTTTATGGTCTGAAAATCCAAAATGCAATCTGCCTTTTGTTTAGGATTTTGAGCATTGTGAGAATCTTCCAGAGCCGTGATGTTATGGGCCTGCAGCTTTATTAAGTCCATAGCCTGAACTGCTGTAACTCCCAGCACAGGAATGTGATTGTCCTCCTGCAGCACAGTAAATTCTGTTACGTGGATTTCTTAATTTGAGCTTGCATGTTCCCATGGGCTCCAGAACACTTTTGTTGTACATCACCGGTATCTTATCAGTGGGCTCAATGGGAACCTGTTTGTTAAGCAGAGTAAAAGGAATGACATTGCAGCTTGCTCCACAATCCAGCTGAAATCTTATGGGCTGTTCATCCACCATAAATATGGCAAAGAGCTGCTTTGCATCATTGGCTACTGGATGTTAGACTACATTGACTGCAGCCATGTGATGTCCTCTGTGCTGTCACTGTCTGTGTCCTGGGTCACTGTGGACTTGTCTGTACCTTTTGCTGGTTTTCAATCTGCACACAGCTGAAAAATGGTTCATCTTGCCAAAAGTCCTGCACGTCTCCCCATAAGCTGGACATTTCTCTTGTCTCTCTCATGTCTTTTGCCTCAGTATTTACACTGGACTGAGCTCGCAACGCATTGCAATAACACAGTTGTACCGATATCTAAGTAGTGAAACCCCCTAGAGGCCATACACAGCATATAACATATTGCTACAGTAATAATAATAATGAGCTAGAGTTGGATTCTTCACCCAAAGAAATTCTCTCTTTTTTGAGGAGGGCTTCAGATATAAAAGCTTCTTCTATAAGGCAGTAGCGGTCAGTTAGATGTTCAGAAGTGGGGTCTATATGTAGTTGAGTATAATATGATGTATCTGACAGAATCCTACCTGCTTCTGATAGATAGGTAGTTCTTTTTTGTAGGAATCTCCCCTCCCCCTTTGTCAGCATTACAAATGACCAGATTGTAATCTTTCCCAGATCGGAGGGCTTCCAATTCATTTTTTGTGAGTTTACTCTGAAAGTGGAATTTTCTGAATTCTGTTTATACCTGGGAATAATAAGTGTCTATACGGCTACCCTTGTGTCAGGTAAAACGTGGATCTGGGTTTGAGGTTAGTATTTATTGGAGTACATGTAGCTACGACCATCTGAGTGGTTTCATCTTTATCAAGGTTTTTTTCTTCAGTGGGTAATGAAGGATTTTTAGAAGTTATTGCAAAATGTTTGGTTAGTCAATTTGCGAATATAAGAATTTAAGTCAATAAATATTTGTAAATCATCTTATTTTGGTCGCAGACAGAATGGCCCTTTGAAAATAAACTAACTTCTGCTGGAGTCAGTTTATGATCCAACAGATTGAAAATACTGGATTCTAGATTTTGTTGCGTTTGGGGCTGGGACTGAGGTTGTGTTTATTTCATTTTCTACCTCCCCTACAGACCCTTTGTTTCCTAAAAAAGGACCTGGTGGTTCTATGGTCTGCTTTTCCCTTGATTTTCTTTTTAGGACTGTATTAGTCTGATATCTTTGTGTAATGTGTAGTTTCTCGATTGTGATAAGTGGCATTAGGGAAATTTGGGGGGGGGGGGTTAACCCTCTATCTTGGCTTTCTTTTAGACCCCCACTGAGCATTGTCTCAAATGAATTGCTGGTGGAAGCTAGTACAGCTCGATGACACAAGAAAGCATGGTTAACAGCGAACACCACATCTGTGAAGAGATAGAGTTTGTGGAGCCGGTTAAGATGTGTTAGAAGGCTAGCTCCATGGCCAGACTTGTGGAACAAATGCATGTTTATTGAACCCCTGCTGGAGCTGGACTTGCGGTTCTCATGATTGCTGACCGCCATTTGTTTATGTTGACTTGTTACCAGGATAAAAACTGCTGAGAATGGTAATACTAGATCTTCACACCCATCCACTTCTAGTCTTGTAAGTAGGTGGCACAATTTTACAGTTATTTCTTATATATGGCAAGGTATTGGTTATATTTTTGGCAAATTTTTTATATCAAAATTATAAAAAAAACAAAAAACTTTTAAAGCCAATTTTATATATAAACAAGTTAAACTTAAGCAATGTTCCAAAAGTGTTTGTCAAAAATATGTAAACTCACAACCCACGTTAGGGGTCTTCATTCTCTTGCAACTAACTAAAATATCAGAAGAGGCAAATAATCCAATGGGCCACAAAATCCTACTCCACGTCAAACTCCAAGGTGGCTTCATGATTCCGGACAAGGTTGTGGAGCATAATCACCAAGCCCATGTTTCTTGGATCCAGCTGAATGGCAGAATGAAATACTCTCTATTTATTGGCAAGGGTAACAAAAGAACACTCCACATACCATAGGGCCTTGGTGAGCCAGTAATTGAAGATGCTCTTCCAGGTGCCAAATCCTCCTTTGGGGAAAGGACACAATACGAGCCTGGAGAGCACAAACCACTCATCTGCCACAATGATGAACTGTGCTCATGGTGCAGAAAAAAACAAGACAATGGATAGTCTTCAAGTAGAGACAGCAGGTTACTCATTCTGGAAACCCTGAAGATGGCAGCTCCACAGTGCTCCAATCTCAACCATATCAAAATGGTAATTACTGTCAGCCAAGGTCAACAGCATAAGTGGAGGTATTACCTGGAGCCAGCATTCAACGGTTTCTAAACACCAAATGTTTTCCATCCAATGCCCCAATGCTGTTTAGAAGTTGCTCAGCCTCCTGAAAGCCTTCCGCAATCCACAGCCAGCACAGTGTCCTTAAGGGTCCTTCAGGTGAGCCGGCAGGTGGAAGGAATGATCTCTGCGATGGGATAAAGTCCCCAAAAGGAATCTGTGTATAAACACAATGCACACTGTGGTTATAATTATTAGGCAAGTTGTTTTTTGGAGGAATCATTTTATTATTGAACAACTACATGGGCTGTTTGTCAATCCCAAATGTTACTAAACCTCAAACCTGAATATTTAAGAAACTAAAAGTGAGGCTTTAGCTTTCTTAGGATCACCTCTGTGCGCAGAATTCTTATGCAATTAAATGAAAAATATTTTCCCATCTCTTTGATTTATTTTCTTTTCTCTTTTTTGAAAATGTTTTATTGGGTTTTCAAAACAAACCTACAGCAAGTAATGCAGAACACAATGCGGCAACGTCACGTAGAAGGGAACAACTAGTAGATACGGAAATCCTCAAAGTGAGTAGCCTAAGAAAGTTGAAATATACAACATATGGGGGAGTAGACATGGAATGTAAGGAGGAGGTACCTAAGGGTCTCTGGAGAGGGTGTGATTATCAGGGGGTTCCCACCTGTGGGCCCAGGCAGAGTCTATAGTGAAAGAATAACAGGGCACCCACATGGAGCTGAATTTCTGGTAGGTGCGAAGCTCCAGGTGAGAGAGTTCCTCCATACGGACTATTTGCTAAACCTTACGGAGCTAGTGGTACAGCGGTGGGAGAGATTCGGATGCCTAGTACAAGGGGATTAAAGACTTGGCGTTAGATAAAAGCTGTAGCCAAAGCTGCTTAAGGGATTGGGGGGGGGGGGGGGGGTGAAGGTGGGCCACATATTCAGGAATATACTTACAGTGGTCAAGGGCTTTGAAATGCCGTACACTAGTTCCAGGACCCACTGAATTTGCAACCAATAAGTTACTATTTTCTCACATTCCCACCAAATATGCAAATAGGAGCCTACAGCCTTGTGACTTGTGACAATGCCAGTATAAAGGTGATACCTCAGGGGAGAACTTGTTTATAACCACAGGTGTTTTATAGCACCTTTTTTTGAATTCTTATTTTATTGATTTTTCAAATATGCATACAGCAAATACAGGTGCAGAGAAAATGCGTGAACATACATAGTGCTTAACTGTGACATATTAGTCGAGAGAGTACAGTAAAAAGGAACTAACAGGTCAAAAAGTACTTACTATAGCAAACTATAGAATTGATGGTATCTAGATAGGAAGGTAAAAGTTTGGGCAACCTCGAACCAACTTGCTAATTTCCAATAGTAGTGCATAGAAATATCACTAAAATTTACTTCCCCTAAGGGATGTCTCAAAAAGTGTCTTAACAGTCTGAACCAGGGACATCACTGCTCTACATAGAGGGGTGGGAATAGAGAGGAGATGAAAAAACAGGGGGGTGTAGGAGAATATGGTGATTAGAGGCTATTTGGAGAAATTCCACCAGGGGGGACCACACCTCCAGAAGAGAGGAACGAGTGATTTTGCTGCTTCTAGTAAGTGAGTAGTAAGATTACACCTGGAGAAGCGAAAGAGAGGTTGGGGCCGAGGGCGGAGAACTCCACACTTCTCCCTCACTCCGGATAAACCAATCTGGGGTCTTGTACCACCTTTAGGGGACCTTATAATGTGATTCCTGTTCTCTGACACAGGTAGAGAAGCTGTGTGAGTGAGTACAAATTAAGTTTCCTCATCAGCCAAGGTGATCTGTAGTTCCTTTTCCCATGAGAGTAGATATTCAGGCTTGTAAATCTGAGGCGGTTTGGATAAAACTGACTTGCACGCAGAAATTGTCCTGGGGGTGGGAACTTTGGATAGTAAGTTTTTCTCGTGGTGCGTTAGCGGTCTGGTGAATGGACATTTCTTGTGGAAATCCGCAAGGCTGCTAGCAAATTGGGTATAATGCAGAAAGTGTATAGGAGTCGTCGGAAGTGCTGGTAGCTAATCGGGCGGCCCTGCTCCACATGATCTCTAAGCGTAAGATGACATATTCTGTGCCAGAAATCTCCAGCCTGGTCTTTTGAAAGTGGCAGTAGGAATGGTACTAAGTTCGCTGGGAGGATGGGTGACGGAGATGGGAAAGAGAAAATCTTTGTATTGATGCCACACTTCACATGGACCACAAAGCAAAATGTCAAAATCTGGTTTTCTTATGACCTTGATGTCAGGGAGCCACAGATGTCATAGGAAATTCTGCCCGTGTTGGTCTTCTGCCCAGTCAGTAATCGTGGAGCCTTTCAGTGGTGCTACATAAGAGAACCATCTGTTGAGCTGAATGGCGTTATAATATGACAACAGCTACAGTGGGGAAAAAAGTATTTAGTCAGCCACCAATTGTGCAAGTTCTCCCACTTATAAAGATGAGGCCAGCCTGTAATTGTCATCATAGGTAGACCTCAACTATGAGAGACAAAATGAGGAAACAAATCCAGAAAATCACATTGTCCGATTTTTAAAGAATTTATTTGCAAATTATGGTGGAAAATAAGTATTTGGTCAATAACAAAAGTTCATCTCAATACTTTGTTATATCCTTTGTTGGCAATGACAGAGGTGAAACGTTTCCTGTAAGTCTTCACAAGGTTGGCACACACTGTTGCTGGTATGTTGGCCCATTCCTCCATGCAGATCTCCTCTAGAGCAGGGATGTTTTGGGGCTGTCGCTGGACAACACGGACTTTCAACTCCCTCCAAAGGTTTTCTATGGGGTTGAGATCTGGAGACTGGCTAGGCCACTCCAGGACCTTGAAATGCTTCTTACGAAGCCGCTCCTTCGTTGCCCTGGCGGTGTGCTTGGGATCATTGTCATGCTGAAAGACCCAGCCACGTTTCATCTTCAATGCCCTTGCTAATGGAAGGAGGTTTGCACTCAAAATCTCACCATACATGGCCCCATTCATTCTTTCATGTACACGGATCAGTCGTCCTGGTCCCTTTGCAGAGAAACAGCCCCAAAGCATGATGTTGCCCCCCCATGCTTCACAGTAGGTATGGTGTTCTTTGGATACAACTCAGCATTCACTCTCCTCCAAACACCACGAGTTGAGTTTCTACCAAACAGTTCTACTTTGGTTTCATCTGACCATATGACATTCTCCCAATACTCTTCTGAAACATCCAAATACTCTCTAGCAAACTTCAGATGGGCCTGGATATGTACTGGCTTAAGCAGGGGGACACGTCTGGCACTGCAGGATCTGAGTCCCTGGCGGCGTAGTGTGTTACTGACGGTAGCCTTTGTTACGTTAGTCCCAACTTTCTGCAGGTCAGTCACTAGGTCCCCCCGTGTGGTTCTGGGATTTTTGCTCACCGTTCTTGTGATCATTTTGACCCCACGGGGTGAGATCTTGCGTGGAGCCCCTGATGGAGGGAGATTATCAGTGGTCTTGTATGTGTTCCATTTTCTAATTCTTGCTCCCACAGGTGATTTCCTCACACCAAGTTGCTTGCCTATTGCAGATTCAGTCTTCCCAGCCTGGTGCAGGGCTACCATTTTGTTTCTGGTCCTTCCACAGCTCTTTGGTTTTCACCATAGTGGAGTTTGGAGTGTGACTGAGGTTGTGAACAGGTGTCTTTTATACTGATAATGTCAAACAGGAGCCATTACTACAGGTAATGAGTGGAGGACAGAGGAGCCTCTTAAAGAAGAAGTTACAGGTCTGTGAGAGACAGAGATCTTTCTTGTTTGTAGGTGACCAAATACTTTTCCACCATAATTTGCAAATAAATTCTTTAAAAATCAGACAATGTGATTTTCTGGATTTGTTTTCTCATTTTGTCTCTCATAGTTGAGGTCTACCTATGATGACAATTACAGGCCGGCCTCATCTTTTTAAGTGGGAGAACTTGCACAATTGGTGGCTGACTAAATACTTTTTTCCCCACTGTCTACCACCCTCCAACCTCCTTTCATCATGAGTTGATATGCCAGGCGTGGCGACTTATGCAACCAGAGGAAAGTTATGAATCTGGGCAGCTTGCATTGGGGGTAATGAGACATTAAGAACTTCCGATTTTGAGATATTTACTCTGTAGTTGGACAATTCTGCATAATGGGTCATCAGTGTATTAAGTTCCAGGAGTCCCATTGCCGGATTAGAGAGAAGAAACAGGACATCGTCCGCGAAAGTCACAGAATTCAGCATTTGTTTGTTGACTGAGAAACCATGGATGTGGGGATGCTGTCTTGCTGCTTGGAGTAAGGTTTCTAGGTTTAGGATAAATAAGGTGGGGGATAGTGGGCAACTCTGTCTGATACCATTTGATATGTTAAAGTAATCCGAGAGGGTGCCATTAACCATAAGCCGGATGTGGGGTTGTGAATAGAGGGTAGAAATTGCAGTTACTAGCTCTGCTGGGAGTCCGAAGGCTCGCAGGGTGGCGTCCGTAAAGACCCATTCCACTCTGTCGAAAGCTGTTTCGGCGTCAACCCCAAGTAGAACTAGAGTGGACTTAGTTTTATCGGCAAAGGCAATAGCATGGAGAAGGCTTATGGTGTTTTTGCCTTCCCTCCCTTTAACAAATCCTGACTGCTCATCACTAAGAAGGTTTGGGATATGGTCCCTAAGTCTAAGGGCTAAGAGCTTGGCCCAGATCTTCAGATCTACGTTTAATAGGGATATGGGCCTATAGCTTTTGCGAAGAGAAGGGTCTTTCCTCTCCTTGGCTATCAATGTGATATGAGCTTCTTGGGTTTGAAATTGCAAAGGGTGTCCTTAAAGGAGAGTATTACAGAATTTGGTGAGAGAAGGCAGGAATTGGGTTTGGACGGTCGAGTAGTAGAATAGAGGTAGTCCATCTGGACCTGGGCTTTTGCCTGTTGGGAATCTGCGAATCGTTTTCCTGACTTCTTCCGGAGTGATTGACTGCAATAATAATGCTCTATCATGCCCCGTCAATGTGGGTAGTGAGAGGTCTTTAAGGAACTCCACAGTTTGCGCTTGTTTCTCCTGAATGGTTAAAGGGAGGCCACTCTCATTCAGATTGTAGAGCGAGGAGTAATATGAGTGGAAAGCTTGCTATCTTCTCAGTGTCATATTCTTTATTACCAGCTAAATTCTGAAATGCTGCTATGTGGGAATTGGCCCTTTCCTTTTTGAGCATGGCTGACATCAACTTGCCTCCTTTATTGCCATGAGCGTATAGACGCATCTTGGAGTAGAGCAGCTGCTGCGCTGGGGAGTAATTTAGCAACTTTTTAAACTTTTTGTGGAGCGCAATTAGATCTAAATGGATAGAAGAAAGGGTTTGAGGTTTGTGGACTCTTTCGAGTATTGAAATCAGGCCAATAGGGAGTCTACTTCCTTCTCCCTCTCTTTCCTTAAGACTGTGGCTTTAGCTACCAATAAACCTCTAATAAAAGACTTGTGTGATTCCCATAGGAGGGTAGGGGAAATGTCTGGAGTGTCATTCAGTTGAAAGAAGACATCTAATTCTGCAGCAAGGGATGCCCTATTGGTTTGGTGGTCTAGGATAGCCTCTATATCCAATGTCGTGGGATAATATCTGGGAGGAGGAGAGTGGAAGAGAAGGACATGGTCTAAAATGCTTATGCAGCCTATTTTTGAATGGGCAATGTGATGGGCTAACGATTTAGAGCACAAGATGTAGTCCAGCCTATGGTGTCTCTGGTGTGCCGCTGAAAAGGAGGAGTAATCCTTCATGCTGGGGTTATGTAGGTGCCACGTGTCGAGTAAGTTCATGTTTTGGAGAGAGAAGTGGACACTATGTACAGTAATGCTTTCTGCAAGAGTCAACTTCCCAGAGGAGGCATCTAAAAGAGGGTCAAGAACTAGATTCAAGTCTCCACCAAGTATGACATCACCTTCTGCAAGCAATGAGAGATCATGCAAGGCTGATGATAGCCAAGCATACTGGTCATGGTTGGGAGCGTATATGGTGGCAAGTGTTAAAGGTCGTGAGGAGAGGTGTCCTTTTAAGAAGAGGAAGCGCCCTTCTACATCTGAGGGTTGTTGTGAACATACAAAGGGGAAGATATGCTTCAATGCTATTGCAACTCCCTTAGAAGCAGATGATGTATGAAAGGAATAGAACAACTGGTTAAAAGGAGATCTTGGCGATCTCGGGATTTTATATTGTTTGTAGTGTATTTCCTGCAGCATCAAAACATCTGACCCTATCCGCTTGGCTAGGTTCAGGACCCAATGCCATTTGTTTGGAGAATTCAATCCTTTTACATTAAATGAAGAGATGACTACTTGAGGTTGAGGGAGAGGAGAATGGAAACCCGGTTTAGTCTTAAGCGCAGTTGCCATGGTGGTCGTCTGTTGCAAGCAACAAAAGTGCGGTTCTCCTGGTGGTGGGGAGAAGTCCGAGGACAGAGTTAACGGGCTGAAAGTAAAGAAGGCTTTGATGGACCTAGAATCAGGAAGTGAGGTAGTGTGGTGCCTCTTCAGCTTGGTGCCCCAAGTAGGTAGGAGTGTTGTTGTTGGCGCGTGACAGGTAATAGAATTTCTGCTTCCCATGGTCGTATGTATGAGGGGTGCCCTGTCTCTAGTTCACGTAATAGCTTGGCGTATAAAGTGGATAGGGGTCTCTGTGAAGGTTTCTTTCAGAGAAGTAGCTGCTCCAGCCAAGAAACGGTACGATGGGGTGTCCCCGACCTCAGTGCTCCCAGGTATACAGCCCTAATGGATTGGTACATAAGAAAATGAGTCTGGAAGGAAAGTGGGGGCTGAATAAAATCGGAGTAAGAATTAGGCACAGTGGGGGCTGAGTTTAAGAACGTTGATTCGGGGAGGATTAAATCCTGAACGGACATTAGGGGGGGGATGGGCCTGGTGGGAGGGAGAGTGTTCACTTTGCCCATTGCCATGAGTCATAAACAACTGACGTCAGAATATTAGATGCTAAGGCCCGTTTAGCCATATGTTGAGGGAGCCAAAGTGTTGCGGTAAGAGGGAGGCCTGTAGTAGCCTCCTCCCCTGGAACACGTCTCGGGGGACCTCTTTGATACCAGTTGAAAGTCTGGGTAAGCTGTGCAGCATGTTAGTATGTTTTGATATCTGGCAGGCCCATACCTCCTAGCTTCCTAGGCTTGGTCAGAGTATGGTACGCCACTCTAGGGCGTGAGTTGTGCCAGATATATTTTGAGAAGAGTCTACGCAAGACGGAGAAGAAAACGGAAGGGATAGGGAGGGTTTGAAACAAATACAATATCTTTGGCAAGACCATCATTTTTAATCAATTGGATCTGCCCATCCACGAGATATACTGTATGTGCCAAGACTCCAGTAAGGGGGCATAGTTAGAATCGTACCAGTATTTGATAAGAGTCGCAGCACAACGGGAAAGGGGAGATGGCCTCTAATTCTGATTTAAGTGATGGGGGCAGGATACACATAGGGCTTCAGACTTTGTATTAATTTTGAAGTTCGAGAAGGACCCAAATGCAGTAAGAGTTGTGGCGATGTGTGGGAGAGCAGCAGAGGGATTGGCAAGGATTACCAAGAGGTTGTCCGCAAATGCACTGGTTTATAGTCATCTGTTAAAGTGAGAATAGGAAACCAACATACAAATTAGTGACCAATATAGCCAATCTTTTTTTCTTTTCATAAGCCTTCCATGGAGACTGTCAGTTTCTTTAATCTGTTGACAATCAACTTTTTGTGCAGCAGCAACCACAGCCTCCAAGACACTGTTTAGAGAGGCGGACTGTTTTCTTTCAGTGTAAAGCTCCTTTTTAAGAAGGGCCCAATAGGGTTTAGGTCAGGTGAGGATGGGGGCCATGTTATTATTCTTTCATCTTTAAGGCCTTTTCCAGCTAGCAATGCAGTGGATTACTTTCAAGCATTGTCCTGGATAAAAATCATGGATTTCTTGAAAGACTTTTTCCTATACCACAGCTTGAAGAAAGTGTCTTCTAAAACCTGGCAGTAGGTTTGGGAGTTAATTTTGAGTCCATCTTCAACCCAAAAAGGTCCAGTTAGCTCACCTTTAATAATACCAGCCCATAGCTGTACCCCACCTCCTCCTTGCTGGAGTCAAAGTGGAGCTGTGTGTGTGTTACTGATCCAGCCATGGGCCCAACCAACTGGTCCATCAAGAGTCACTCTCATCTATCAGTCCTTAATGTCTTGTCCAGTGGTGTAGTTTCAGCCGTCCTTAGCTTGGTCAGGTGGGTTGTAGTTCTGGAATCTGACAGCTCTGGAGGATAATGGGTTCCTGGCTGCTTCATGTTTGATTATTCAGCTGATTGAGGATGTTTCCATTCTATACCCTGCCGTTTACTCTCAGGCTCATGGCCATGTCTTGTCGTCCGCTATTTTTTCTAAGATACTTTAACCTTAGAGCATTGATCCAAATATTGTTTGCAGATGTCCTAGCATTTCTGTTTCTGCTCCTCCATGAGTTGTTTTGGCACCCATCTCTCACAACCTTTTTGTGGATTATTACATAGGCAGGGTCATGGCTATTTGCAAATGATTTGGTCCCATAATCCACTGTCCCTCGTCTGTCCAACAGTCCACATGCACACTCCATTAATCATTAGTCGTGGACAGGCGCCCGACTTGACCTTCTCTATCCATTCATAAACACTTCCACGCGACAAACCTCTTTCTCTATACTGTGCTCAACGTCTTTGACAAATATCGGCACCAGACACACCCCTAGACTACGACAAATAAATTCAGTGCACGCTGTTTTTCTTTCATGCTAATAAAGTGTGTGTAGTAGTGGTTGGGCAGACGACAGCCTCGTACACAGAGTGCTGATAAAACACTGTGACCATCGGATGCTTTAATATAACCGCAGTGTGGATCGGTTTGTTACTCAGTCGTATACCCTATTGCTGCACAGCATTGTATTTCACCATTTTATTCTCGTGCACGAGCTATCTCTAGGATCTATTATTTTGCATAACACTCTTGAATCGTGGATGTGTATACTCACTAATTTTATAGTGTTGGTGATTTTTCAGCTTAGCTACCCTGGGGCAGTATGTTGGCACATCTCATGCACTTTGCACTGCTATTTCACATGTTTCATCCTATGTGATACTGAAGCCCAGTGATGGATAAGTGAGAGGCTATGTAATAGCAGTATATATCAGGAAGCCCCATCTCCACCCTAAGTAAATAAGATGTTCTTGGAGACCCATGCAGGCTTGCTTTGCCAAATGAATTGTAGGAACAATGATGCGAGTATGCAGAAGGCGGCCATAGGTATTTGAATGGGAAGGGCTTTCACAAGACACAGAATGCAGAGGAGAATTTTCATTTTCGTGATTGGTACTTGGGCCGCACCAGTAGAAGATATCCGAGGGCTGCCTTCTTAAGTAAGAGCATGTCATGATCTCGCTTTCATATCTTTTGCAATCTAAGTTTGCCCAATCGAAGATATAGAAGACATGTGGTTTTGCAAGTACCCTGTGGCTCTCTTTGAGGCTCATGAACCTGTGAAAGTAAGATAGAAAAATATATGTATGGGATTTTCTCTTTGGCTATATACTCGCATACCTTGCATCTACTCAGTCAGTAGTACTTACCTAATTTTTTTTTGCTTTTTGTTGAATTTATTTCTTTTTTCCCATCATCAACTTCCTTCTGCCACTTTTGGAAGACTTCTGTTCTGTGTCCCCCATCTATAGCCCTGTGTAAATGTTTGATATTAGAGTATTAGGCAGTAAAGGTATAAAGAGGTACCTATGTAGCCAGGATGGTTCAGGAATGGTGGGGATCAGGCAAATGGGAGGAAAGGCAAACCCGAGTTCTAGATGCTGGTTGTGACTCTACGGTGCATTTATTGCGGGGTTTAGGGAGAAGAACCTGTACAATTTTTTTTTTTTCTTTTTGTCTCCATGTCTGAAACAGACACAAGTGGAAAAAAATCTGCAACCTGAAAAAAAAAATCTAATATTCTCCTTCATATGCTCTGCCAACAGACTGTTTAAATGTTGTTCCACCCATTGGAGGACTTAGGTGGAGACAAGAGGGGAGCAGATATGGTTGTGGTGTTGTCCGAATGTCCATTCCTTCCAGTAGGGAACTTTAAATAAAAAGGCTACTCAGCCATTTGTAGTTTCTTAAAGTTGGAGTTCTGGTCTTTAGGTCACATCTCCCTCCAACAATGTTCCCCTAGATGAACTCCCCATTCTCATTGATTTGTGTCTGTATCCTGACTGCAGATTTCCTTTATTGGTCCACCAGAGGAGGGACATCCTTGCTTTGGAAGGAAGATGATATTGTAGTTCTAGCGAAAGCTGAGAGCCATCACAATGGCTGAGAATGGATTCCTGAAGTCATCTGAATTATTACTTGGCCCATTTCACTGATAGCATTGTAGACATCATGAGACCCAGGAAACAGATCTATAACCTTTGTTCTGAAGTTGAATGACCTGAGAAAGAAAACACTTCTTCTGGTAGGTCAAGTTCAATTGTATCCTCAAAAAGTCTTTTTACTGGGAGGAGTATGGCAAGGATATATCTTCCAGCCTAGACCCTCTAGAGTCAAACTGAGAGATCTCCTGTGTTCTGCCAACAACTGAGAAGAAGACCTGATCAGCAGAAAATCGTCTAGTGACCACTCGCCCTGGTTCTAGCTCCAACTGGTCACTGGTTTTCTGGGACAAGTTCTGATGGCAGCTCCAACTGAGAATCTTAATGTTCAGCATGTTCTCTACCTTTCCCCTCTGGGAGACAAGTCACTAAAATGAAGGAAGCTGTGGTAGAGTCTCAGCTTGGCATTTTCACCTCCATGCAGCCGCAGCCTGCTTTGTGACGGGAGATTCGGGGACTCTGGAGTAGTAAGTGGGTGCAGGTTGAATCCAACCCCAGATGGCGGATGTGGGCACCCGGTCTCTAGTCAGTTGCAGGGCTGCACAGGGTGTAACTCGATCCCAATATCATAGCAAGATCAGAGTATGAAGCAGCGAGTAGATGGCTGGTTGGTGCAAGGACTTCTTGGAACATGAGATAAGCAGATCTCCACAACTTCAGGACAGAAATATGGTATAAATTGTATCTACTCCAAACAGTGCACTCGGGAAAAGGTCCAGGGGTATCTTTGATTGATTTGACAAATAAGGGCTGTGAACAGCCGAAAATGGGGAAAGTTAAATAGAGAGCCAGCACCCTGCGTTCCGTCAGTACTGTCCCTTGCCATGCACCCTTTAGCAGTAAAAATTTTAGGGTGCTCTTGACTGAGTGCCACCAAGAACCCTATCGATTCAACTGCAACCCCTTCAATTTCTTCTAAATCTTACAAATAACATGCATTAACTAAAATTTTCGTTTACATTCAATCTTTTTTTTTTTTTTTTGTCTATGCAAATCCGACAAATTTTGTATAACCTGGGTTCCAAAAACAAACAAAATAGAATCCGGAGTGCTGACTGGACTTATGGGAACACTCAAATTTTTTTTCAAAGTAATTGTTTTGGGTCCCTTGTTTTGAGAACTTGAAACTTGAGGCACAGGTCCAGTGAGTATCCAGTCTCATGTGTCCAGAATAGGGAACATGGACGAAAACGTGAGGAGGTCTCCACGGCACAAGTACGTCAGTGTCCATTCCTGGAGCCACTGGGTACAATGAAGAACATGAACATGAAGGATAAACTGGGGCAAGTGTCCAAAGTTCGGCACCCATGAACAAATATCAACTGGGGATGTGTCCATCAGTTTACTCATTTAAAAAATGGGGAAGCAACTGGGTGACTATATACAACCATAGGAGTCCAGCGAGTCATTCCAGGGGGCGCCCTGGAAGGCACAAAATTTAGAGAACACACTCCAGCCAGATGGACTGGAGGGCACTATACATAATCACCTTAGCCAGGTGTTGAGTGAGGGAGGGGCGCACAAAAACTTACTGTTGGCAATCCTCATAGCTCAGCCTATTTGGGCGGTGAGGTTGGCAAAGGTGGTGGCACCTGCAGAGCATTCATTTCTCTGATCATCCAGGCCCACTCTGTCTCTATGGCCGGTAGAAGATGCAAGGGTATTGGTGCTCCTGTACTCTGATGGCATGGCCTGGTGTGTAGTTGCAGGAGTGGAAGTATGGTCTCGCGCAGAGATGTGGTCACCTCCTGAGATGATAATTGTGATCAGGACAGCAGTGGAGCAGTTGCAGTTGTTGGGTTGGAGGTTGTAGCAGGTGCACCCCTAAAGGGAATTGGACCATTGGATAATCCAGCTGATGTTGGATGCAGATGTCCTGAGGTGACTGTGTCCGACTCCTCCCACACTTCAGGTAATGGCGGTGACACAGGGATCCAGTCCATATCAGCTTCCCAGAATCCCTTAGGGTCAGTTTTGAGGGTAAACTCCAAGCTCTACCCTGGATTCCACAATGATGCCTCCCCTCTGGTCAGGCAATGAGAGTAGGCCTTATCTTCCTCCACTTTGAGTTGTTGGCACCCAGCTAGGCTGGTAGGTCTGTGAGCGCATATCTCAGCTGGTGGGACAGTAGATAATGTGGAGGGGGCTCCTGCCGGAGTCCAAGGAACAGCTTGTGTAGCAGCCACATCTCGTTCACCAGCTCCATCACTTCAGGGTCCTCTCCACACAATCAAGCCTCTGGGTCCTGGTTTAGGCCCTTGACAAGTGGAGGATGCGACATGTTGCTCAACCAGGTCAGGAACCAACACACTGCTTGCATTTATTCTCTCAGGAAACTCTCTGCACCACTACAGCAACTTGGTCTGGAACCTTCTGGTATCTTCCAGATGCTGGCTGGTGGGCGGTACTGGCTACATATAAAACTGAATGGGGTTGTGTGCTCACCCAAGATGGCGGAGCCCGTGAGGCTTCACTTGTGGCAGTTCTTTTGAAGGGGGCTGTCTCACTGATGTAAGTGCTTGTGCACTGACTGTAGTTACACAGGCTGGGAGGAGCTTGTCCATTGCCAGGCAGACTTGGTGGTTTTCCCACGTGAGCCTTGTTTTGGCGGGCTGGCGGTTAACCTCTGAAGAGCTGTATAGAACTTGTGTGATGCGGCAGTGATTCTCCAACTGTCATTAACCCCTTGTGGGATGGATGAGGTCTTGGGCACAGATATGTTGCAGAAATAAGCACACACTTGGCTGGCAGTCTCTGAATCTGCAATGTGACTAAACTTGGCGAAGAGATGCAAAGATTGAGGCTGTGATAATCCACAATTATGGCCAGCAACAATGCAGTTCAGTGGCTCATGTACAGAGTCCTCAGTTTACTTCACAAGCAGCAGCTGCAAATCCAGGGGCTTCCATACCTGTAGACCTATCTGTGCCAGGAGCTTCCAAACCTGTAGACCTATCTGTGCCAGGGGCTTCCATACCTGTAGAGATATCTGTGCCAGGAGCTTCCAAACCTGTAGACCTATCTGTGCCAGGGGCTTCCATACCTGTAGAGATATCTGTGCCAGGAGCTTCCAAACCTGTAGACCTATCTGTGCCAGGGGCTTCCATACCTGTAGAGATATGTGTGCCAGGAGCTTCCATACCTGTAGAGCTATCTGCGCCAGGAGCTTCCATACCTGTAGACCTATCTGTGCCAGGTGCTTCCATACCTGTAGACTGGTCTGTGCCAGGGGCTTCCATACCTGTAGACTGGTCTGTGCCAGGGGCTTCCATACCTGTAGACCTATCTGTGCCAGGGGCTTCTATACCTGTAGGCCTATCTGTGCCAGGGGCTTCCAAACCTGTAGACCTATCTGTGCCAGGGGCTTCCATACCTGTAGAGCTATCTGTGCCAGGAGCTTCCAAACCTGTAGACCTATCTGTGCCAGGGGCTTCCATACCTGTAGAGATATGTGTGCCAGGAGCTTCCATACCTGTAGAGCTATCTGCGCCAGGAGCTTCCATACCTGTAGACCTATCTGTGCCAGGGGCTTCCATACCTGTAGACCTATCTGTGCCAGGAGCTTCTATACCTGTAGATCTATCTGTGCCAGGGGCTTCTATACCTTTAGACCTATCTGTGCCAGGGGCTTCCATACCTGTATACCGATCTGTGCCAGGGGCTTCCAAACCTGTAGACCGATCTGTGCCAGTAGCTTCCATACCTGTAGACCTATCTGTGCCGGGGGCTTCCAAACCTGTAGACTTACCTCTGTGTTTTTGAATCATAAAATGTCTTAATGGGTTTTAGTAGCATATAAGATGGAGGTAAACAGTTCATTGAACTGTTTAGGTGCGAGCACAACTGGAGGAGCAAGTCCTTCACAGGACTGCCAGACTGTGATAAGTTTTACATGAAATAGAAGAAGGAAAGAAGACATGAACCTCAAGAAGGGGTCCCAGACTGCGGATTTAGAGACACAGGTTTGGCTCAACTCCATAAATAATAAAAAGAAGGATGTGCTTGAAAATGGATAATGGGGTCAGATATTGAACTGAACCAGGTCAATGGACAAAGGATATATGGCAGCTCTCCTCCAGGATAGGTTGGTCCCTCCACTTGAGTGTGACGTTTTTATTGGAAACCTTCCACAAAAGATATATGAAGACACCTTGATTCCTCTTTTCCAATCTGTTGGAAAGCTGTAACAGTTTTGCTTAATGATGATCTTCAATGAAATCAGAAATAAGAGTTTTTGTTTTATTTCCTATGGTTCTAGGCTCTATGATGAGCAGGGCTCCCTCATACAGCCTATGTAGTTGTGGATAACCAGGCTGTAGTGACATTGGCCACTTACCTAACCTGCATTCAGCTCAAGCTACTGGGTTGGTCGTTGTTATTGAACATTTACACAGATTATGTGCAACATAAATGGAATATGTTTGCTAGTGAGGTAGTGAAGAGAGTTGTCACATGTCCAAACTATTGGAGAAGTTTTGTTTTCTCCTTGTTATACAGGATGTAACTCAACATCTTCAGTTATCGACCTTGGCAAGTGAGTGTATATCATGAGTACAGGAGGACTGTTTCCCCTCAGACTTATTTGAGACCTCAGTATGGAGATATGCTGATGGGCGCTCTGTTGCTCCCAGGTCAAAAAGAGGGATGATTGAGTTAAGATGGTATCATTGGTCGCTCCTGGGTTTACCTACTTGCAGCCACTTATTGTCAATTATGTTTGACATGATGAAAATTTATTGCTAGAAAATCTGTGAAAGCTCCTCAACAGGACATGCCAAATGCTTTAGTATCCATATAAAAATGGTTGGCAAAAAGAGTCGCTCTAAACAATGATGTCCGTGCAAGAGTTGAAGGAAAACCAATTCTACTGTCCGCCCTGTTGTATTGAGATATGAGGGACTCATGTCTCACCAGGAGGGATAGGAATGGTAGAGATAATATCCAGAGTGTTTACTAACTATTCTGCATCATATAAAGGAAGTAATACCTAGATTTGGGATACCTGAAGGAATATACAATGATAATTTTACTCATTTTGTGAATAATGTCATTTCCCTACTTGCACACACTCTGAGGATAGAACCATCCAGCACGAAGGTGAAACCAGGAAATCAGGTCCTGATCAAATCCATCAAGAGAAAACATTGGCACAGCCTAAGGTGGGAAGGTCCATATCAGGTTCTCCTAACCACTAACCCTTCCCTTTTGCCTTCAAACATGCTACCCTCACACCTATACTTAAAAAACCCTCCCTCTACCCATTCTCTCCAGCCAGCTATCGCCCCATCTCACTGCTCCCATACGCCTCTAAATAGCTGGAGCAACACGTCCACTCCGAACCGTACTCCTATCTCTCGTCCAATGTGTTCTTTGACAGACTACAGTCAGGCTTCAGACCCCATCACTCCACAGAAACTGCGCTAACCAAGGTCACTAATGACCTCCTAACTGCCAAAGCCAAGCGTCACTCCTTTGTCCACCTCCTCTCCTCTGCCTCTGACACAGTCGACCATTTCCTCTTGTTAGAAACGCTCTTATCCCTTGGCATCTCAGACCTGGCCCTTTCCTGGATCTCCTCATACCTCACCAACCGCACATTGAGCGTCTGCCACTCGCACACCACCTCCCCGCCACGCCCTCTTTCTGTAGGTGTCCCCCAAGGCTCCGTCCTAGGACCCCTCCTGTTCTCCATCTACACCCTTGGCCTTGGCCAACTCATAGAATCCCATGGTTTCCATTACCATTGCTATGCTGGCGACACCCAAATATACAGTATCTCTCTGGACCAGACATTACCTCCCTGTTGTCCATAGTCCGTGAATGTCTAGCAGCCGTAGCCTCCTTTCTCTCCTCCCTCTTTTTCAAACTCAACATGGAGAAAACGGAGTTCATAATCTTCATCCCTCCACGCACGGCCCCTCTACCTGACCCATCTATCAAAGTTAATGAAACCACTCTCACCCCAGACCCACAGGCCCGCTGCCTTGGGATAACCTTAGACTCTGACCTATCCTTCAAGCTGCATATTCAAACCCTCAACACCTCCTGCCACCTCCAACTCAAGAACATCCACCGAATCCGCTCCTTCCTCATCCCTGACACTACAAAGATGCTAGTCCACGCCCTCATAATCTCCCGCCTAGACTACTGTAACAGCCTTCTCCATGACCTCCCAGCTAACACTCTCGCCCCTCTCCAGTCCACCTTAAACTGTGCTGCTCGCCCAATACACCTCTCCCCCCGTTTTTCATCGGCCGCTCCCCTCTGCCAATCCCTTCACTGGCTACCCATCGCCCAGCGAATAGAGTTCAAATTACTAACACTGACATACAAAGCCATCCACAGCCTGTCCCCTCCATATATCTCCGACCTAATCTCCTGCTACCTGCCCACACGTAACCTCCGATCCTCCAAAGACCTCCTACTCCACTCTGCTCTTATCCGCTCCTCACACAACCGTCTCCAAGACTTCTCCCGTGCATCCCCCATACTCTGAAACTCATTACCAAGACACATAAGACTGACCCCCACAGTCACAAGCTTCAAGAAGGCCCTGAAGACTCACCTATTCAGGAAGGCCTACAACCTCCAATAACACTACTGTCACCACACCACCATCTGTACAGCCTCTACCCCCACCTTCTGTCTCTATCCCTCTTCCCTCATAGATTGTAAGCCCTTGTGGGCAGGACCCTCTATCCCACTGTGCCAGTGATCACTGTTAGTATTATCTGTTTTGTATATCTTGTGTACTGTATGTAAATCCGCAAATGTAAAGCACCATGGGATTAATATAATAATGTACAGCACCATGGAATTAATGGTGCTATATAAATAAACAACAATAATAATAACCACTCCCACAACTAGTCAAAAGGATAGAAAAAGATCTGGCCTAGTTATCCTGAAGCCCAGTTACAAAGGGAGATGTTCCATTAGGGAAGACTTGTCTCAACGCTGGTGAAGACTCCCATACCCCATAACCTGGATACCAAAGCCAGATCCAGGAAAACCTAAATAGGGAAAGAAAATGAAGGTAGGTAGTTGGGTTTGCTGCATATTACCAACGCTCCTTATGATAGGAGTTTTTGTAATTGTGTTACAGCTATTTGTGAGAGAGAATCCAGAAATGCTGGTAAAGAAAAGAGCAAGGGGAAGGAGACTTGGGCGGATAAATACATATGTTGGATACCAAAAAACACTACAAGTAACTGAAAATGTTCCAGGAGGGAACAAGCACTCTGGATCACTAGCGCTAATGACTATGGGGATACTCTGACTTTAGATACAACAAATATCATACCAAGATTAAGTATAATTAAAAAGGCTCGTTCAGAGTGTACGGAGCAAACTAATTGTAACAAATTACCCTGAAGCAACCAAAAAGTCAGGATGAAAGGCTTTATGCTATTGGGGCTGATGTAAGTGGTACAGACTATATAGGTCACTTCTTCATTGAAGTGAAGGAGCGTAAGAATGAAACATTTTTTATGCCGAGTACAGAACACCTATACACGTGGACAAAATTGTTGGTCCCCTCCCTCGTTTAATGAAAGAAAAACCCACAATGGTCACAGAAATAACTTGAATCTGACAGACTGGAATTTGCCAAACTACATGTTTACAAGCCACAAAGCTTCTGGGAGAATGTCCTATAGTCAGATGAGACAAAAATCTAATTTTTTGGCAAGGTACATCAGCTCTATGTTCACAGATGGAAAAATGAAGCCTATCTTGAAAAGAACACTGTCCCTACTGTGACACATGGAGGAGGCTCTGTTATGTTCTAGGGCTGCTTTGCTGCATCTGGCACAGGGTGTCTTGTATCTGTGCAGGGTACAATGAAATCTCAAGACTATCAAGGGATTCTAGAGAGAAATGTGCTGCCCAGTGTCAGCTTGATCTCAGTCGCAGGTCATGGGTCTTGTAACAGGATAATGACCCAAAACACACAGCTAAAAACCCTCAAGAATGGCTAAGAAATAAACATTGGACTATTCTGAAGTGGCCTTCTATGAGCCCTGACCTAAATCCTATTGCGCGGAGGCGAGTGTGTTACATAGGAAGGCTTGGTAATAAGTGTGGGCTGTGAGCCCTCTATGTCTCCCTCTGTAGCCGTGTCCATTTCAGTGTCCGTCGGCATGACTCTAACGTCAAAGTTTAGCTTACCCAGGAGAGACTGGAGGTCGCGCAGTGTAATCTTACACAAATGCCGGGCACAAACCACTGCTCCTTTCAAGTCTTCCAGCTTCTCCAGAGGAAAAAGGAACTCTATCCGTACCATGTCAATTGTAATGCCCAGCAAATCCAAACAGGTAGAGAGCCCCTCGGTTTTCCCCGGTGCCAACGGAACCCCAAACTTTTGAGTGACTCACTGAACCGTCGCCAACAACACAGAACAAACTTCCCCACCCGCAGGACCAATGCATAGAAAATCGTCCAGATAATGGATTATGGAAGGTGTGGTATCCCAGAGGATGCAGGTGTTATATTAGGACCTAATGGGGGTAATAGTCCCTCTGATAACTGAGCTAATGAAATGGTCACGGTAGCTCTAGTGGTGGTCCACACTGTGGGCACCTCTCATGGACACACAGTAGGTCAATTTTCAAAAGTGGAATAGCAAAAGACAGCCCTTTGTTATCCGAAAGTTTCTTTACTGAGAACTTCTATAAAGTGCAGCCATATCTCACAGCAATACAGTCTCATGTACAATACAGTGGGATGCATGTGCAGAGGAGTCCCTTGTAAACTGACTGGTAAGAGCTGAGGCTGACACACAACTTTCCTCAGATTTTTGTAGTCTAGGATTTTGAGGAGACACAGTCCAGATTATAGCTACAGAAAAGGGATCTTCACCGGTTGGCTCCCAGCAGGGACGAATTTGGGGTAAATGTAGTTACTTATGGTTACTGGGCCACAATATCCGATAGCTAGACGCGGACCTAAGCCGATTATAGGGTCCAGGAATGCATTAAGGCTCCTTTTAAAGCTGCTCCTTTCTGTCAGGATTCCATCCCTCTTGGAGGCAATACAAGTATGCTTGTTTTCCCTTCTGTATGGACTGGTGAGAGGTCCTAGGAGAATCTGTAACTCACATGGGCCGTGAGTTCGCCCTGCAGCTCCTAGGATCGGCAGGAATAACCTGAAAATACTGCTTGGTGTTGACTTAGCAGGCCTAGCTGTTACCTCATACACTAGACTTTCCAGAACATGGCTGGACTGGTGTCCTGTCCCCTGCTAAGAGGAAAGCGGGGCTAAAGTCTCCACCCGCAGCTTGTTAAAAGCGTCTGTGCAGAGGCTCGTGTTGTGTATGGAGTGATTCGGATCTACCATCACATGCATCTACATACAGTGAGCCATAGGTGTCAGCAAAGTTGTACATGGCAATGAACACAGGAAATGCAAATTATGCAATAGACATAGTGATACCCAGTATTGGTACATTGTAAGAAACATTCTGCCATACAACAACTACTCCTATCATGGCAGGAAGGAGTGCACTGGGACACTACAAAGGGACACCAAACATCTGTTGACATAATATGCATTGTCCCACGAGCAACCTAACCACAGAATACTATCGGGATGCATCGGAAGTAGCTGAAAAGCTGCCTCGATGTCGGTCTTTGCTAGCAACGCGCCAGGACCACACGCCCTGACCCAAGCCACCGCCGCGTCAAAGGACGTACAAACCACCATGCATAGGTCCGCATCAATTGCATCATTAACCGATAACCCCCTTGGATGGGACAAGAGGTGTATTAAACAAAACTTAAAGGGCTCTTTTTTAGGCACTACCCCCAGGGGCGAGACAACCAAATCATCAAAAGGAGGGGACTGAAAGGGGCCTGCCATCCTACCCAAATTAACTTCCTTGCCCAACTTTTCAGCCACCACCTTGGGATGAAGATAAGCCGACTTCAAATTACGTCTGCATGCGGGAACCGTATGACCCGGGGCTGGAATGATAAAACCTTGCGCAAAACCCTCCTCCAAGAAAACTACTATTTAGGTAAGGCCTGGAAGCCTCACCGGAGTCACTCCCATGTCCACTCGCACCAGGTTTCCCTTTTGCCTTACGGAGGCATCGGGAAGAACCATGGGACATGTTGTTGCAATGGGAACAGGCATGTTTGAATTTACAACAATGTCCAAATTTGCACAGTCCCTCGTTGAACTGCCAGCACACACCATGTTTCTGCCCCTGCTGGCCGGCAGTTCCCTGCCCACTACCGCTGTTTCCAGACTGACCGGTGGCGCCGGGCCCCCCAGGAGAGTTCTGACCAAATCTTGCCGGGGTCATCACCCGCAACCATAGGCCTATGTCCTTCTGACCCCAACGCATGGATGGCCTGATGGCCTTCCGCTGCCTAAACTGCTCGTCATATCACAGCCAGCCTCCATACACACGATAGGCCTCCCCAATTGCATCCATGTAGCAGAAAAGGCCCGAACAATTATCCGGGCCAATGACACTGGCCAAAATTGCAAACGCCTGCAACCAATTTGCAAATGTCTGCGGTATGAGGCGCCAGTGCTGCTTTTCCTCCTCCCCCTTCTCGAACTCATCCTGCTTGCCTTTATCCAAATTTAAATTTTTCAAGGTGGAGCAAAGAGAAGATCTCGACGTACTCATCCTTCCAGATCTTCTTCTTGACCTTTTTTAGATGCGCGCCAAGAGGACCATTAAAGCACACATATACCTCACCCCGTGCCCTATCATCTAGTCGAATGCCATCCCCCGATCGGGACTCCGTCTGAACCGACACCGTGACGCTGGCCTCCCTACTCACGCCAGAGACCCCAGTGCTCCCAACCACACCGGCGACAATCCCGGCAGCCAACCCGGAAGAAGAACCCGGGGGAAGGAGACATAGGCTGTCCGCAGTGAGCCAGCAACTCCCTGACACTACCAAACAGCTCCCTTACTCCAACTCCCACAGACTCCTTACCCCTCCCCAATGGGGACCTAACCCGAGCGACCTCCCTCGTCGCCTGAGACATAAGAATGGGCGGAAACGGACATGACAAAGAGACATACTCACCATCCTGCGTTGGAGCTGTGTTCCCATCAGCCAGAAATTCCGAGTCCAGACACTCCAATTCCTCACGGTCCTGGTCCAGTCCAAGTAGAGAAGGCATACCTGTCTCTCTGCCGCAGCAAGACGTAGATCGCCCGCCCATGGACAGGGCCCCAGACAGCTGGTCAACTGCATGAATGGGATCTTCAGTGTGAGTCCGTGCCTCCAAAAGTCAGGACTCGTCATGAGATGCCTGGCACTCCCCCCAACTAGCTCAATGTCTGGGGGCAGAGTCAGGCTCAGCAACATGGCCGCCATGGGGCCATCAAGGTTATCAGTCTCTCAAATTTGGTCAGAGCTCAAGTGAGGTCAGAAGAACAGGGTAATGAGGTAGCGCACTATCTGTAGTGATTACAATGATGATGAGTTAAAGCTCCATTGGCCATGAGGGCCTGCAAAGAGTCAAATGACAAAGGGGAATTGTTGGTGAAGAGGTCTCCTAAACATCTGCAGTGGAGCTGCGCCCAAAAATCTTCATTTCCTTGGACAGCTTTGGGAAGAAGGTGTTGGAGTAACTCTGCTCGGTAAAGTCTCGATGGGAGAGGAGCGAGGTGAGCTCGATTATTATGCCTCGTCTCGCATGGTCCTCTGAGAAGAATATCAAAGTGAGGGCTGCGAAAGTGTTTTGGCGGTCAGGTCTTTACCATGAACTCGTTCAGCCATGTCGCGTATGAGTGAGTTACTCACTGGTGCACTCAAGGTTAACCACCTGGTGAGGAGGTTCGCTTTATAGTAGGTGGACATATTTGGGAGTGAGATTCTTCCTTGGTCTCTTGTTCTGATAAAAAGGCTGTAGGGCATACGGGCTGGTTTATTTTTCCAGACAAAACGTGTGAATAGTGAACATAGGGATCGCAGATAGGTGTTCAGGAGGGAGATCGAAGCATTTTAAGCTTATAGAGTATTTTCGGCACCACATACATCTGTAATAAGTTCTTCCGTCTGAACCAGGAGAGAAAGGGCAAGTCATAGGATTGCAAGGTGGTCCGCAATTCCCTAAGTAGAGGTAAGTAGTTTGATTTGTACAGGTTCTGTAGATCACTTGTGAGTTTAATTCCTAGATATGTGATATGGTCCTCTTTCCAAACATATGGGGAAGTCAACTGAATCCTACTTTGGACAGCTGCAAGAAGAGACACCACCAACACTTCCAATATAGAGAGGTTGGGTTTATAGTTGGAGAGAGCACCATATTCAGTCATCAAGGCCATTAAGATCGGGAATCCTTCTTCTGGGTTAGTGATAAGAAAGAGGATGTCGTCAGGCGACTGACTTCAATGAGCATGAACAAACAGCAAGCCCTTCAATTCTCGGGTACAGAAGAACTGCCTGAAGTAAAGTTTCCAATGTGAGGATGAATAAAGAAGGGGACAAGGGACAACCTTGTTGGATCCCATTAGTGATGTTAAAGTACGGAGATAAAGTCCCATTTACCTTGAGTCGAGCATGAGGATTGGAGTATAGTGAAAAAACTGCTGTGACAAAGGCCTGGGGGCAACCAAAAGCTTGAAGGGCTGCTCGCATGTAATCCCAGTCCACCCTATCAAAGGCCTTCTCCGCGTCCACTCCGAGAAGGACCAGTGGTTTGTGTAGCTTGCGGGTCAAGGAGATAGCATGAAGAAGCTTATGGGCATTGTCTTTCCCTTCCCTTTCGAATCCCGATTGCTCCTCGTTCACCAAGAGGGGCAAAAAGTGTTTGTAAACGAAACGCCAGCAGCTTGGCCCAAATCTTCAGGTCAGGTTCAAGAGTGATATCGGTCGGTAGTTGCTGCATAGAGTAGAATCCTTCCCTTCTTTTACTATTAGTACAATAAAAGCCTCCTGTGACTGCTTCAGAAGTGGGGCCCCTGAGAGCAGGCCATTCCACCTTTAGGAAATCAGCTATGGCCGCAGTGATGGCATCAGCTTGGGCAGGGCTGAGCGGATACGGCTTCTTTCGAGGTAAGGGAGCTCCAGGTTTTAGTTTAACTTGATCAGGTGGTACTGCCAATCTCCCCACACCTGACAGTCCAGTGGACCATAGACCATCAGGTACTTGTTTCCAGGCATTTATCATTTCCTACTCTGTGAGGGCTGTGACCAAATTAATTCCCCAGACACATTCCCTCATCTCCAATGTCACCACAAAGGGTTACAGTGCCGTCCTGATTGAACTGAATAGCGTTAGCTTTTATAGCTTGTAAAACATCTGCTCCCAGAAGATTAGTGGGGGTCGTATCACTGACCACCACTTGTGTCACTATGGAATGGGAAGGAGTTAAACTGAGGGATTGGCTTTGTAACATGGTCCTCAAACACAACACCTCCCACCCTGGTACAAGCAAGCGTTTCATTAGTAATCAATTCTGGATCAATATTCCCGGTTTTAATCACTGTAGTGGCGGCTCCTGTATCGATTAAGAATGATATCGGCTTTTCCTCATTTATGGATATCTGTATCATTGGAGCTGGTCCTATCTGTTTGAGCATTAATTTTGCCAGGGCTTGTACAGGAGCGCCCTCCCATCATGCCTGATTCTCTGGGAGAGGTGGGGTGGTAACGGGAAAGTTTGTGATCCATTATTTCCTGAGTACTGCCATTTTGGAGCTCTCCACTGCTTCCTTACATGTCCTGGTTTCCCACAATTGAGGCAGTAGATCACCTTTTGATTACCCATCCCATAATAGGGGTTTATGCCGGCCACAGCAGGTTTGCGGGGTTTACTATCCAATTCTACCCCCTAAGATACTTTACATAAAGTGGCTGGGTCCGCTGTCCTCCATTCTGGCCTGGATTTTTGTATTGAATCTCTCACCTGCCTTCCAAGCCCCTCCATGAAGGCCGAGGCTAACAACCTCAAGTGCATCTCATTCTCTGCTTCATACCCCATATCTTCCCAAGCAGTGTACACTCTGTTGTAGAATTTTTCCACACTCTCTCCTCTGTCATATCTGTCAAATTGACTGATAATTCACTTTATCTGTCTCTTGCCCATTTCTCCAATTGAGCAACATAGTCTTTTCCTGAAGCTTTACTTATCCAATAGTCTTTTTCTGTCAACATGACATTACATTCCGGGGCTAAATTGCTTAATATGGTACTAGTCAGATCACCCATATTAGCTTCAACCAACTGTATCATGTCACACCAGGTGGCCCCATACGTCCTCTGTATTTGACATAATACCTTTACAAAAGGCATGGGTTTAGTTTCGAGGTCTGGTAATGTCTTGAGTAACTGCATCATGTCAGTCGAGGACCATGGTTTATACATCTGATATTGTCTCACTGGCTCGCCTGGAGGCTGAGCCATTCTCCGCAGAGAGTCTGCCATGCTTGTAACCACGTCTCATGTCCTCACTGTCCCCCTCATCTCTATTAATTATTTCAGGTGACCCCACTGACTCTTGAATCTCTCTGTTATTGCCTATATTAGTCAGTCCACCTCCCAGCAGAGTATACTGGGGAAAATCATCAGAAAACCTAGGGGACACATGGGTCTTTACCCTCTCTTTTTGGGGAGTTTTCATTTCAGTCTCTTGTGGAGGGACACATTCTAGGGGAGTCAGAGAAATCAACCATAGTCCAACCAGTCTGTCTTGGGGAGCTGCCTGGTCTGCTTGCCTCTTGTCTGTCACTATTGTCAGGATTGGGAACCTCTGCCCTACATTTTCTCTGTCCTTGTCAGTTCCAGACTTTGATTTTAGTTCTCGTTGTCACGGGGGCCACTATTACTGGGGCTGCTTGCTGAGAAGTCACAAAGGGATTATTGGGTGAATACCCTGGTCCTGTCCATGTAATGACCAGATACAATCCTGGTCTAGGTTTTGGTCCGCCACAATTTAGACAATTTTCTCTCCAATTGGAATCCTGTTGTCCACACACCAGACACACCCAACCTCCTGGATTATTTACTGAGGATGGTTCATCAAAATAGTTAGGGGGCTTTACTTCTGGTTCTTTGAACTCAGTTTTTTCATCTCTGCCCTGTCCATGGAAACATACATAGTAATATTTTTCCCCTAATTTTATCTCTTTACAGCCCTCAGCTTGAACCTCTCGAGACACTTTAGACCATATCCTGGCTTGCCCACTCAAGCCATTGTCTTTCAACCAACCCTTATATTGTTTCTCAATTTGCTCCCATTTCTCCGGGTAAAGTCTACCATCTTTTGGCATACCCACCCCCATGTTGACAGAACAACCACTATTTCTAAATCCTTTCTTCAACATGTGTTAGCCACGGCACTTAGCCCAGTTATTTCTCTGCTGGCTGATATCAAATCTGAAATACAGAATGTGGGCCTTAGAGTTACTGGCCTAGAACGTGCTTATACCATTGTCAAGTCTCATGTCAATTGGCTCTACATAAAGATTATATAGACCGCTCTCTGACACGCAATGAAGATCAGGAAAATCAGAGTCGCATAAAAAATATTTGAATCAAGGGGCTCTCGGAGCCCTGCACCCCTGATGCCTTGCCCAAAATGGCGTCCCAACTTTTCACTGACCTCCTGGGCCCTGATTGGGGTGCTGCTATAGTTATTGAGCGCATACACCGCGCCCCAAGCCACAGCAGGGAGAACCGCCATGAGACGTCATCTGTGGGCTTCTCTCCTACCCAGATACTGCTGCAATATTTACAGCGGCAAGAAACCGTCCCACCATAACTTTGGGGAAGATGAGATCTCCATATATCAAGACATCACTCCCTCCCCCCCTTACAGGCGAATACTGCGCCCACTTCTGGATATATGGAGGGCTAAAGGGCTGCAATACGCCTGGCTCTATCCATTCGGCATAGCTGTGACCTGCAACAGCAAGAGGATTACCGTCTACATGCCACAAGGCCTACCTGCCTTATGGAAGCTCCTAGATGTTGAGCCCCTGGACATTCCTTCATGGCTACCTACTCCAAGTCTGCCAGACTTCCCAGTGTTCCTTGATCCAAGCCAGGGACTGTCCGCCTTGAGACACAAGTCTCCCAAGGGGAGGAAACTCCAGAGCCGTCTCCGTCCATTGAATTTGCAGTAGACTGCTGGCTTCATGCCGTGAGCTATTGATATATAGAGTTATGTTGCTACCCTGCGGAGATACCACCTTTGCCTGTTCTACTGAACCTTGCTGCTCCGTGTAGTGACTTCTAGAGCTGCTTTTATGTTTAATGGTTATTCATGATTTTTACTGTTGGGTCTCTGGGGTATCAGAGGTAGCCGCCATGCTCTTTCCATTATTTTCATAATACTCTTTCTACCCCATTTTCAACATTGTTCAGCGGAACCTTATCGGCAATGCCGCGAGGTCCGCCGCTTGCTTCTGGGTTGCTGCCCCTGAGACCAGGATAACCCCGAAATGTTTCATATTGGAATTGACTGGTTACATGTCCCTTTGGTGCTCTTCATGTTAAACTTATGTTTTCTTCTTTTGCAATTTTCTGAGGGGTGGCTGGTTCTTGGATCAGACACTCTTACTACACCCGCTCGCCCAATTGTCCATTAAGCGGTTTATTTATGACCTTTCATCCACTCTGGAGGGTTTCGGAGCCCCTCGTGGCCTAACACACGGATGCTTGAGGATTCTACGTCCCTTCCCTTTCTCCTTCCCCTCTACCTCCCCCCTAAACTTTATCCCTTACTCCTCCTCCGTCCTCTTCAGTCTTTACTTTCTCTTCTCCTCCTCTTTCTTCCTTTCCCGCTTTATCTTTCTTGCCTTCTCTTTTTCTTCTGACACTTAGTGATGTAATCTGCTGGTTTTCTCCTCTCCTCCTCTGTTCCAAAGTCCTCTGTTTATCCCCACAGAGTTAGTTTGATTAACTATGGCTTCCATCAAGTTAACAATCTTTAATGTCAATGAGCTGGCTACTCCCCAGAAGAGACACAGTATTCTGCGTGTAATAAAAACATTGAAAACCGACATATTGTTGCTCCATTTTAAAGTTGCCAAACAACCATTGCTCCCTAAGAGTCCTTTTACCCAATGGTTCTTTAATTCTCATTCCTCCCCTGCCTCCAAGAGAGTCGCAATTGCCATCCACCACTCAGTACCATTCACTTGTGTTCAACAGCACTCCGATGCGGAACGTTGACTCCTGATTTTGAGAAGCTCAATAGCTTCTAAACCCGTTACTATAGCGAATCTGTACACCCCTAATCGGGCACAAATCCCCTGGCTAATATCGGCTTTACAGGGCCTCCGCCTATTACTGTAGGAGATATCATATTGGGAGGTGAGTCCCACTCTAGATTCCTCCACTGGTCGCTCTGCTATTTCTCAGGTAGTCTTCACAGAAACCTTCAAGAACTCTGCTTGATTGATGTCTGGAGGCAACCACGAAACCCTACCATGAAAGACTTTTCACATTTCTCACCAAAACATGCATCTCATCAAAGACTGGACTATATTTTCTGCTCACCCTCATTGGCCCAATTAACTCACAAGGCTAGTATTGATTGGTCAAGGAGACTCAATGAACATTTATTAGATGACCCTTGCGTAATTAAGGACATACTGTATTTTTCGGACTATAAGACGCACTGAGGTTTTAGAGGAGAAAAATAGGGGGAAAATATTTAATATATAGGAGTTGTAGCTTTGTAAGACCTGCAAGGTCACATAGACAGGTGGCCCTGCCGCTGTACGGGGCGTATAGGGCGGCTCTTTCTAGTTCTACCATTTTGGGGAATGTGTATTGCTTACATCACTTTTTATTCAAATCAAAGGTGAAACCGTAAAAAAAACCGTCAGTTCGACACTTGATTTTTTTTTCCCGCTATGCCGTTCACCGTACAGTTTGTAGAGTGGGTGTTTTCGGACACAGCGATACCTAATGTGTATGAGTTTCACAGTAATATTCTACTTTTATATGTATTCTAGGGAAAGGGGGTGATTTTAGAACTTTTATTTATTTTTTAACTTTTTTTTTTTTTACTATTTTATTAGTTAGGGGGCTTGAACCTGTAATCATTTGATTGTAAGTCCCATAGACTGCAATACAAGTGTATTCTATACAATGCTATTGTGACTGCTCAAAGACCAGCCCCGCCGCAATAGTAATATTCCTATGACAGGCCTGGGAGCCTTCATAACGCTCCCGGCTGTCACAGGAACAGGTCGGCTCCCGGGATCTTGCCGCGCGGGAGCCGGCCTGCAACTTCAAAGGTACGAGGTCGCTGGGGACCGGCCCCTGGGGCAGTTTTTACACATTGGGGGGAAGCTTTGAAGTAGTAATGCCCGCAGTTAGAGTGGACTCTGGCCGCTGGCACTAGCTCTGGGTCTGCACTGTCCATTACAGCAGAGCGGCCGCCATCTTCTTTACAGCCCCGGCATCCGCTGTAATAGCACGGCGGATGCTGGGATGGGTTCACTAAGACACCCACTCCTCCGATCCCAGGGCCCGCACATCGCCCCACTCCTGCAGGAAACCCCTCTACAGGAAGTCGGCGGCAGGAGTGGGGCGATGCTGCGACCCTGCTCCTCCTCCCCCAACACCCACATTTGGACCATAAGACGCACCCCCATTTTCCTCCCAAATTTTGCTCGTCTTATAGTCCGAAAAATACGGAAAAGGAGAAGTTGGAGGACTTCTTAAAGCTTAATTTGACGCCAGATATTTCTTTAGGGACTGTGTGGGAGTCACATAAATCTTATATTCATGGTTTATTAATCGCAAAAGCGTCTGCAGAAAAATGTGCGAGACAAAAGGAAATTGACTCCCTACTGGCCCAGATAGCCAGCATAGAATGATCCACAAAAGACAGAGATTGTCCTCCTTGCAAACAGATCTCACTGCTGAGAGAGGCTGAAACGCATTCTCCATCCACATCAACTTCTTTAAGATCCGTCTTAATGCTCATGGCGACAAAGGCACCAAACTGATGGCACAAGTCCCATATAGCTGCAGTAAAGAGGACCTCAGGCCTGCTACAACATCCAACCCCTGACATTGCAGAAGCTTTTCGGGACTTTTACGCAAATCTTTATAACCTTCACATCGTGCTAGTAAGACGGCTTTCTTAAACTCTCTGAATCTTCCTACGTTGTCCCCAGCAGAAGCCAAACAACTGACAGATCCAGTTACACGGTCTGAACTTCAGAAGGCTCTACAGACCTGATGGCCCTTCCCGTGCCCTAATACAAAAAATACCAGGACACTGAACTCCCTCACTTCTCCATGCTATGTAATGAAGTAATGTCGGAGGGATCCTTGGAGAATGTATAAAAAGTAACACCCTAGGATGTGGGACAAGCCTAATGTGTCATGTTACTATATGGCGGATGTACAATATACTTTATAGCATGTGGGTTATATAATAAGTAACATCCTCTGATGTGGGCCAAGCCTAATGTGTCATGTTACTATATGGTGGATGTATAATATACTTTATAGCATGTGGGTCATATAAAAAGTAACATCCTCTGATGTGTACCAAGTCTAATGTGTCATGTTACTATATGGCGGATGTACAATATACTTTATAGCAAGTGGGTTATATAAAAAGTATCATCCTAGGATAAAGGCCAAGCCTAATGTGTCATGTTACTATATGGCGGATGTATAATATACTTTATAGCATGTGGGTCATATAAAAAGTAACATCCTAGGATAAAGGCCAAGCCTAATGTGTCAAGTTACTATATGGCGGATGTACAATATACTTTATAGCATGTGGGTTGTATAAAAAGTAATATCCTAGGATATCGACCAAGCCTAATGTGTCATGTTACTATATGGCGGATGTACAATATATTTTATAGCATATGGGTTGTATTATAAGTAACATCCTCTGATGTGGGCCAAGCCTAATGTGTCATGTTATTATATGGCAGTTGTACAATATACTTTATAGCATGTGGGTTGTATAAAAAGTAACATCCTAGGATATTGACCAAATTTAATGTGTCATGTTACTATATGGCGGATGTACAATAAATTTTATATTGTGGGTTATATAAAAAGTAACATCCTAGGATATGGCCCAAGACTAATGTGTCATGTTACTATATGGCGGATGTACAATATACTTTATACCATGTGGGTTATATAAAAAGTTACATCCTCTGATGTGGGCCAAGTCTAATGTGTCATGTTACTATATGGCGGATGTACAATATACTTTATAGCATGTGGGATGTATAATAAGTAATATCCTAGGATATCGACCAAGCCTAATGTGTCATGTTACTATATGGCGGATGTACAATATACTTTATAGCATGTGGGTTATATAATAAGTAACATCCTAGGATAAAGGCCAAGTCTAATGTGTCATGTTACTATATGGCGGATGTACAATATACTTTATAGCATGTGGGATGTATAGTAAGTAACATTCTAGGTTGTGGCCCAAGCCTAATGTGTCATGTTACTATATGGCGGATGTACAATATACTTTATAGCATGTGGGTTATATAAAAAGTAACATCCCAGGATGTGGGCCAAGTCTAATGTGTCATGTTACTATATGGCGGATGTACAATATACTTTATAGCATGTGGGTTGTATAATAAGTAACATCCTCTGATGTGGGCCAAGTCTAATGTGTCATGTTACTATATGGCGGATGTACAATATACTTTATAGCATGTGGGTTGTATAAAAAGTAATATCCTAGGATATCGACCAAGTCTAATGTGTCATGTTACTATATGGCGGATGTACAATATACTTTATAGCATGTGGGTTATATAAAAAGTAATATCCTAGGACAAAGGCCAAGCCTAATGTGTCATGTTACTATATGGCGGATGTACAATATACTTTAGAGCATGTGAGTTATATAAAAAGTAACATCCTCTGATGTGGACCAGGCCTAATGTTTCATGTTACTATATGGCGGATGTACAATATACTTTATAGCATGTGGGTTGTATAAAAAGTAACATCCTAGGATAAAGGCCAAGCCTAATGTGTCATGTTACTATATGGCGGATGTACAATATACTTTATAGCATGTGGGTTATATAAAAACTAACATCCTCTGATGTGGGCCAAGCCTAATGTGTCATGTTACTATATGGCGGATGTACAATATACTTTATAGCATGTGGGTTATATAAAAAGTAACATCCTAGGATATTGACCAAATTTAATGTGTCATGTTACTATATGGCGGATGTACAATATACTTTATAGCATGTGGGTTATATAAAAAGTAATATCCTAGGATATCGACCAAGCCTAATGTGTCATGTTACTATATGGCGGATGTACAATATACTTTATAGCATGTGGGTTGTATAATAAGTAACATTCTAGGTTGTGGGCCAAGCCTAATATGTCATGTTACTATATGGCGGATGTACAATATACTTTATAGCATGTGGGTTGTATAATAAGTAACATCCTCTGATGTGGACCAAGTCTAATGTGTCATGTTACTATATGGCGGATGTACAATATACTTTATAGCATGTGGGTTGTATAAAAAGTTACATCCTCTGATGTGGGCCAAGCCTAATGTGTCATGTTACTATATGGCGGATGTACAATATACTTTATAGCATGTGGGTTGTATAAAAAGTAATATCCTAGGACAAAGGCCAAGCCTAATATGTCAAGTTACTATATGGCGGATGTACAATATACTTTATAGCATGTGGGTTATATAAAAAGTAATATCCTAGGATATCGACCAAGTCTAATGTGTCATGTTACTATATGGCGGATGTACAATATACTTTATAGCATGTGGGTTGTATAATAAGTAACATCCTCTGATGTGGACCAAGTCTAATGTGTCATGTTACTATATGGCGGATGTACAATATACTTTATAGCATGTGGGTTATATAAAAAGTAACATCCTAGGATAAAGGCCAAGTCTAATGTGTCATGTTACTGTATGGCGGATGTAAAATATACTTTATAGCATGTGGGTTGTATAATAAGTAACATTCTAGGTTGTGGGCCAAGTCTAATGTGTCATGTTACTATATGTCGGATGTACAATATACTTTATAGCATGTGGGTTGTATAAATAGGAACATCCTAGGATATCGACCAAGCCTAATGTGTCATGTTACTATATGGCGGATGTACAATATATTTTATAGCATGTGGGTTATATAAAAAGTAACATCTTCTGATGTGGGCCAAGCCTAATGTGTCATGTTACTATATGGCGGATGTACAATATACTTTATAGCATGTGGGTTGTATAATAAGTAACATCCTCTGATGTGGGCTAAGCCTAATGTGTCATGTTACTATATGGCGGATGTACAATATACTTTATAGCATGTGAGTTATATAAAAAGTAACATCCTAGGATAAAGGCCAAGTCTAATGTGTCATGTTACTATATGGCGGATGTACAATATACTTTATAGCATGTGGGTTGTATAAAAAGTAATATCCTAGGACAAAGGCCAAGCCTAATATGTCAAGTTACTATATGGCGGATGTACAATATACTTTATAGCATGTGGGTTATATAAAAAGTAACATCCTAGGATATCGACCAAATTTAATGTGTCATGTTACTATATGGCGGATGTACAATATATTTTATAGCATGTGGGTTGTATAAAAAGTAATATCCTAGGATATCGACCAAGCCTAATGTGTCATGTTACTATATGGCGGATGTACAATATACTTTATAGCATGTGGGTTATATAAAAAGTAACATCGTAGGATATCGACCAAGCCTAATGTGTCATGTTACTATATGGCGGATGTACAATATACTTTATAGCATGTGGGATGTATAATAAGTAATATCCTAGGATATCGACCAAGCCTAATGTGTCATGTTACTATATGGCGGATGTACAATATACTTTATAGCATGTGGGTTATATAATAAGTAACATCCTAGGATAAAGGCCAAGCCTAATGTGTCATGTTACTATATGGCGGATGTACAATAAATTTTATATCGTGGGTTATATAAAAAGTAACATCCTAGGATATCGACCAAGCCTAATGTGTCATGTTACTATATGGCGGATGTACAATATACTTTATAGCATGTGGGATGTATAATAAGTAATATCCTAGGATATCGACCAAGCCTAATGTGTCATGTTACTATATGGCGGATGTACAATATACTTTATAGCATGTGGGTTATATAATAAGTAACATCCTAGGATAAAGGCCAAGCCTAATGTGTCATGTTACTATATGGCGGATGTACAATATATTTTATAGCATGTGGGTTGTATAATAAGTAACATCCTCTGATGTGGGCCAAGTCTAATGTTTCATGTTACTATATGGCGGATGTACAATATACTTTATAGCATGTGGGTTATATAATAAGTAACATCCTAGGATAAAGGCCAAGCCTAATGTGTCATGTTACTATATGGCGGATGTACAATATATTTTATAGCATGTGGGTTGTATAATAAGTAACATCCTCTGATGTGGGCCAAGTCTAATGTTTCATGTTACTATATGGCGGATGTACAATATACTTTATAGCATGTGGGTTATATAAATAGGAACATCCTAGGATATTGACCAAATTTAATTTGTCATGTTACTATATGGCGGATGTAAAATATACTTTATAGCATGTGGGTTGTATAATAAGTAACATTCTAGGTTGTGGGCCAAGCCTAATGTGTCATGTTACTATATGGCGGATGTATAATATACTTTATAGCATGTGGGTTATATAAAAAGTAACATCCCAGGATATGGACCAAGTCTAATGTGTCATGTTACTATATGGCAGATGTACAATAAATTTTATATCGTGGGTTATATAAAAAGTAACATCATATTATAAAGGCCAAGTCTAATGTGTCAAGTTACTATATGGCGGATGTACAATATACTTTATAGCATGTATGTTATATAAAAAGTAACATCCTAGGATAAAGGCCAAGTCTAATGTGTCATGTTACTGTATGGCGGATGTAAAATATACTTTATAGCATGTGGGTTGTATAATAAGTAACATTCTAGGTTGTGGGCCAAGTCTAATGTGTCATGTTACTATATGTCGGATGTACAATATACTTTATAGCATGTGGGTTGTATAATAAGTAACATCCTAGGATAAAGGCCAAGCCTAATGTGTCATGTTACTATATGGCGGATGTACAATATATTTTATAGCATGTGGGTTATATAAAAAGTAACATCTTCTGATGTGGGCCAAGCCTAATGTGTCATGTTACTATATGGCGGATGTACAATATACTTTATAGCATGTGGGTTGTATAATAAGTAACATCCTCTGATGTGGGCTAAGCCTAATGTGTCATGTTACTATATGGCGGATGTACAATATACTTTATAGCATGTGGGTTATATAAAAAGTAACATCCTAGGATATGGACCAAATTTAATGTGTCATGTTACTATATGGCGGATGTACAATATACTTTATAGCATGTGAGTTATATAAAAAGTAACATCCTAGGATAAAGGCCAAGTCTAATGTGTCATGTTACTATATGGCGGATGTACAATATACTTTATAGCATGTGGGTTGTATAAAAAGTAACATCCTAGGATATCGACCAAATTTAATGTGTCATGTTACTATATGGCGGATGTACAATATATTTTATAGCATGTGGGTTGTATAAAAAGTAATATCCTAGGATATCGACCAAGCCTAATGTGTCATGTTACTATATGGCGGATGTACAATATACTTTATAGCATGTGGGTTGTATAATAAGTAACATTCTAGGTTGTGGGCCAAGCCTAATGTGTCATGTTACTATATGGCGGATGTACAATATACTTCATAGCATGTGGGTTGTATAATAAGTAACATCCTCTGATGTGGGCGAAGCCTAATGTGTCATGTTACTATATGGCGGATGTACAATATACTTTATGGCATGTTTGTGGTATAATAAGTGACATCCTAGAATATTGACCAAGACTAATGTGTCATGTTACTATATGGCGGATGTGCAATATACTTTATAGCATGTGGGTTATATAAAAAGTAATATCCTAGGATAAAGGCCAAGTCTAAAGTGTCATGTTACTATATGGCGGATGTATAATATACTTTATAGCATGTATGTTATATAAAAAGTAACATCCTAGGATATTGACCAAATTTAATGTGTCATGTTACTATATGGCGGATGTACAATATACTTTATAGCATGTGGGTTATATAAAAAGTCACATCCTAGGATAAAGGCCAAGACTAATGTGTCATGTTACTATATGGCGGATGTACAATATATTTTATAGCATGTGGGTTATATAAAAAGTAACATCCTAGGATATGGGCCAAGCCTAATGTGTCATGTTACTATATGGCGGATGTACAATATGCTTTATAGCATGTGGGTTATATAAAAAGGAACATTCTAGGATTTTGACCAAATTTAATGTGTCATGTTACTATATGGCGGATGTACAATATACTTTATAGCATGTGGGTTATATAATAAGTAATATCCTAGGATATCGACCAAGCCTAATGTGTCATGTTACTATATGGCGGATGTACAATATACTTTATAGCATGTGGGTTGTATAAAAAGTAACATCCTAGGATATCGACCAAGCCTAATGTGTCATGTTACTATATGGCGGATGTACAATATACTTTATAGCATGTGGGTTATATAAAAAGTTACATCCTCTGATGTGGGCCAAGCCTAATGTGTCATGTTACTATATGGCGGATGTACAATATACTTTATAGCATGTGGGTTATATAAAAAGTAACATCCTAGGATATGGACCAAATTTAATGTGTCATGTTACTATATGGCGGATGTACAATATACTTTATAGCATGTGGGTTGTATAAAAAGTAATATCCTAGGATATCGACCAAGCCTAATGTGTCATGTTACTATATGGCGGATGTACAATATACTTTATAGCATGTGGGTTATATAAAAAGTAACATCGAGGATGTGGGCCAAGTCTAATGTGTCATGTTACTATATGGCGGATGTACAATAAATTTTATATCGTGGGTTATATAAAAAGTAACATCCTAGGATATCGACCAAGTCTAATGTGTCATGTTACTATATGTCGGATGTACAATATACTTTATACCATGTGGGTTATATAAAAAGTTACATCCTCTGATGTGGGCCAAGCCTAATGTGTCATGTTACTATATGGCGGATGTACAATATACTTTATAGCATGTGGGATGTATAATAAGTAATATCCTAGGATATCGACCAAGCCTAATGTGTCATGTTACTATATGGCGGATGTACAATATACTTTATAGCATGTGGGTTGTATAATAAGTAACATCCTCTGATGTGGGCCAAGTCTAATGTTTCATGTTACTATATGGCGGATGTACAATATACTTTATAGCATGTGGGTTATATAATAAGTAACATCCTAGGATAAAGGCCAAGCCTAATGTGTCATGTTACTATATGGCGGATGTAAAATATACTTTATAGCATGTGGGTTGTATAATAAGTAACATTCTAGGTTGTGGGCCAAGCCTAATGTGTCATGTTACTATATGGCGGATGTATAATATACTTTATAGCATGTGGGTTATATAAAAAGTAACATCCCAGGATATGGACCAAGTCTAATGTGTCATGTTACTATATGGCAGATGTACAATAAATTTTATATCGTGGGTTATATAAAAAGTAACATCCTATTATAAAGGCCAAGTCTAATGTGTCATGTTACTATATGGCGGATGTACAATATATTTTATAGCATGTGGGTTATATAAAAAGTAACATCCTAGGATATGGACCAAACCTAATGTGTCATGTTACTATATGGCGGATGTACAATATACTTTATAGCATGTGGGTTATATAAAAAGTAATATCCTAGGACAAAGGCCAAGCCTAATATGTGAAGTTACTATATGGCGGATGTACAATAAATTTTATATCGTGGGTTATATAAAAAGTAACATCCTAGGATATGGCCCAAGCCTAATGTGTCATGTTACAATATGGCGGATGTACAATATACTTTATAGCATGTGGGTTGTATAAAAAGTAACATCCTCTGATGTGGGCCAAGCCTAATGTGTCATGTTACTATATGGCGGATGTACAATATACTTTATAGCATGTGGGTTATATAATAAGTAACATCCTAGGATAAAGGCCAAGCCTAATGTGTCATGTTACTATATGGCGGATGTACAATATACTTTATAGCATGTGGGTTGTATAATAAGTAACATTCTAGGTTGTGGGCCAAGCCTAATGTGTCATGTTACTATATGGCGGATGTACAATATACTTCATAGCATGTGGGTTGTATAATAAGTAACATCCTCTGATGTGGGCGAAGCCTAATGTGTCATGTTACTATATGGCGGATGTACAATATACTTTATGGCATGTTTGTGGTATAATAAGTGACATCCTAGAATATTGACCAAGACTAATGTGTCATGTTACTATATGGCGGATGTGCAATATACTTTATAGCATGTGGGTTATATAAAAAGTAATATCCTAGGATAAAGGCCAAGTCTAAAGTGTCATGTTACTATATGGCGGATGTATAATATACTTTATAGCATGTATGTTATATAAAAAAAGTAACATCCTAGGATATTGACCAAATTTAATGTGTCATGTTACTATATGGCGGATGTACAATATACTTTATAGCATGTGGGTTATATAAAAAGTCACATCCTAGGATAAAGGCCAAGTCTAATGTGTCATGTTACTATATGGCGGATGTACAATATATTTTATAGCATGTGGGTTATATAAAAAGTAACATCCTAGGATATGGGCCAAGCCTAATGTGTCATGTTACTATATGGCGGATGTACAATATGCTTTATAGCATGTGGGTTATATAAAAAGGAACATTCTAGGATTTTGACCAAATTTAATGTGTCATGTTACTATATGGCGGATGTACAATATACTTTATAGCATGTGGGTTATATAAAAAGGAACATCCTCTGATGTGGGCGAAGCCTAATGTGTCATGTTACTATATGGCGGATGTACAATATATTTTATAGCATGTGGGTTGTATAATAAGTAACATCCTCTGATGTGGGCGAAGCCTAATGTGTCATGTTACTATATGGCGGATGTACAATATACTTTATAGCATGTGGGTTATATAAAAAGGAACATCCTAGTATATTGACCAAATTTAATGTGTCATGTTACTATATGGCGGATGTACAATATACTTTATAGCATGTGGGATATATAATAAGTAACATCCTAGGATATGGACCAAGCCTAATGTGTCATGTTACTGTATGGCGGATGTACAATATACTTTATAGCATGTGGGTTATATAAAAAGTAACATTCTAGGATAAAGGCCAAGTCTAATGTGTCATGTTACTATATGGCGGATGTACAATATACTTTATAGCATGTGGGTTGTATAATAAGTAACATTCTAAGTGGTGTGGGGCCAAGCCTAATGTGTCATGTTACTATATGGCGGATGTACAATATACTTTATAGCATGTGGGTTATATAAAAAGTAACATCGTAGGATGTGGGCCAAGCCTAATGTGTCATGTTACTATATGGCGGATGTACAATATACTTTATAGCATGTGGGTTATATAAAAAGTAATATCCTAGGATATCGACCAAGCCTAATGTGTCATGTTACTATATGGCGGATGTACAATATACTTTATATCATGTGGGTTATATAAAAAGTAACATCCTAGGATATTGACCAAATTTAATGTGTCATGTTACTATATGGCAGATGTACAATATACTTTATAGCATGTGGGTTGTATAATAAGTAACATCCTCTGATGTGGGCTAAGCCTAATGTGTCATGTTACTATATGGCGGATGTACAATATACTTTATAGCATGTGGGTTGTATAAAAAGTAACATCCTAGGATATTGACCAAATTTAATGTGTCATGTTACTATATGGCGGATGTACAATATACTTTATAGCATGTGGGTTATATAAAAAGTAACATCCTAGGATATTGCCCAAGACTAATGTGTCATGTTACTATATGGCGGATGTACAATATATTTTATATCGTGGGTTATATAAAAAGTAACATCCTCTGATGTGGGCCAAGCCTAATGTGTCATGTTACTATATGGCGGATGTACAATATACTTTATAGCATGTGGGTTATATAAAAAGTAACATCCTAGGATATGGACCAAATTTAATGTGTCATGTTACTATATGGCGGATGTACAATATACTTTATAGCATGTGGGTTGTATAAAAAGTAATATCCTAGGATATCGACCAAGCCTAATGTGTCATGTTACTATATGGCGGATGTACAATATACTTTATAGCATGTGGGTTATATAAAAAGTAACATTCTAGGTTGTGGGCCAAGTCTAATGTGTCATGTTACTATATGGCGGATGTACAATATACTTTATAGCATGTGGGATGTATAATAAGTAATATCCTAGGATATCGACCAAGCCTAATGTGTCATGTTACTATATGGCGGATGTACAATATACTTTATAGCATGTGGGTTGTATAAAAAGTAATATCCTAGGATATCGACCAAGCCTAATGTGTCATGTTACTATATGGCGGATGTACAATATACTTTATAGCATGTGGGTTGTATAATAAGTAACATCCTCTGATGTGGGCCAAGTCTAATGTTTCATGTTACTATATGGCGGATGTAAAATTTACTTTATAGCATGTGGGTTGTATAAAAAGTAACATCCTAGGATATCGACCAAGCCTAATGTGTCATGTTACTATATGGCGGATGTACAATATACTTTATACCATGTGGGTTATATAAAAAGTTACATCCTCTGATGTGGGCCAAGCCTAATGTGTCATGTTACTATATGGCGGATGTACAATATACTTTATAGCATGTGGGTTGTATAAAAAGTAACATCCTAGGATATCGACCAAGCCTAATGTGTCATGTTACTATATGGCGGGATGTACAATATACTTTATAGCATGTGGGTTATATAAAAAGTTACATCCTCTGATGTGGGCCAAGCCTAATGTGTCATGTTACTATATGGCGGATGTACAATATACTTTATAGCATGTGGGTTATATAAAAAGTAACATCCTAGGATATGGACCAAATTTAATGTGTCATGTTACTATATGGCGGATGTACAATATACTTTATAGCATGTGGGTTGTATAAAAAGTAATATCCTAGGATATCGACCAAGCCTAATGTGTCATGTTACTATATGGCGGATGTACAATATACTTTATAGCATGTGGGTTATATAAAAAGTAACATCGTAGGATGTGGGCCAAGTCTAATGTGTCATGTTACTATATGGCGGATGTACAATATAATTTTATATCGTGGGTTATATAAAAAGTAACATCCTAGGATATCGACCAAGTCTAATGTGTCATGTTACTATATGTCGGATGTACAATATACTTTATACCATGTGGGTTATATAAAAAGTTACATCCTCTGATGTGGGCCAAGCCTAATGTGTCATGTTACTATATGGCGGATGTACAATATACTTTATAGCATGTGGGATGTATAATAAGTAATATCCTAGGATATCGACCAAGCCTAATGTGTCATGTTACTATATGGCGGATGTACAATATACTTTATAGCATGTGGGTTGTATAATAAGTAACATCCTCTGATGTGGGCCAAGTCTAATGTTTCATGTTACTATATGGCGGATGTACAATATACTTTATAGCATGTGGGTTATATAATAAGTAACATCCTAGGATAAAGGCCAAGCCTAATGTGTCATGTTACTATATGGCGGATGTACAATATATTTTATAGCATGTGGGTTGTATAATAAGTAACATCCTCTGATGTGGGCCAAGTCTAATGTTTCATGTTACTATATGGCGGATGTACAATATACTTTATAGCATGTGGGTTATATAATAAGTAACATCCTAGGATAAAGGCCAAGCCTAATGTGTCATGTTACTATATGGCGGATGTAAAATATACTTTATAGCATGTGGGTTGTATAATAAGTAACATCCTAGGTTGTGGGCCAAGCCTAATGTGTCATGTTACTATATGGCGGATGTATAATATACTTTATAGCATGTGGGTTATATAAAAAGTAACATCCCAGGATATGGACCAAGTCTAATGTGTCATGTTACTATATGGCAGATGTACAATATATTTTATATCGTGGGTTATATAAAAAGTAACATCCTATTATAAAGGCCAAGTCTAATGTGTCATGTTACTATATGGCGGATGTACAATATATTTTATAGCATGTGGGTTATATAAAAAGTAACATCCTAGGATATGGACCAAACCTAATGTGTCATGTTACTATATGGCGGATGTACAATATACTTTATAGCATGTGGGTTATATAAAAAGTAATATCCTAGGACAAAGGCCAAGCCTAATATGTGAAGTTACTATATGGCGGATGTACAATAAATTTTATATCGTGGGTTATATAAACAGTAACATCCTAGGATATGGCCCAAGCCTAATGTGTCATGTTACAATATGGCGGATGTACAATATACTTTATAGCATGTGGGTTGTATAAAAAGTAATATCCTAGGATATCGACCAAGCCTAATGTGTCATGTTACTATATGGCGGATGTACAATATACTTTATAGCATGTGGGTTATATAATAAGTAACATCCTAGGATAAAGGCCAAGCCTAATGTGTCATGTTACTATATGGCGGATGTACAATATACTTTATAGCATGTGGGTTATATAAATAGTAACATCCTCTGAGTGGGCCAAGTCTAATGTGTCATGTTACTATATGGCGGATGTACAATATACTTTATAGCATGTGGGTTATATAAAAAGTAACATCCTAGGATGTGGGCCAAGTCTAATGTGTCATGTTACTATATGGCGGATGTACAATATACTTTATAGCATGTGGGTTATATAAAAAGTAACATCCTCTGATGTGGGCCAAGCCTAATGTGTCATGTTACTATATGGCGGATGTACAATATACTTTATAGCATGTGGGTTATATAATAAGTAACATCCTAGGATAAAGGCCAAGCCTAATGTGTCATGTTACTATATGGCGGATGTACAATATACTTTATAGCATGTGGGTTATATAATAAGTAACATCCTAGGATGTGGGCCAAGCCTAATGTGTCATGTTACTATATGGCGGATGTACAATATACTTTATAGCATGTGGGTTGTATAAAAAGTAACATCCTAGGATGTGGGCCAAGTCTAATGTGTCATGTTACTATATGGCGGATGTACAATATACTTTATAGCATGTGGGTTATATAAAAAGTAACATCCTCTGATGAGGGCCAAGTCTAATGTGTCATGTTACTATATGGCGGATGTACAATATACTTTATAGCATGTGGGTTATATAAAAAGTAATATCCTAGGATAAAGGCCAAGCCTAATGTGTCATGTTACTATATGGCGGATGTACAATATACTTTATAGCATGTGGGTTATATAAAAAGTAATATCCTAGGATATGGACCAAGTCTAATGTGTCATGTTACTATATGGCGGATGTACAATATACTTTATAGCATGTGGGTTATATAAAAAGTAACATCCTCTGATGTGGGCCAAGCCTAATGTGTCATGTTACTATATGGCGGATGTACAATATACTTTATAGCATGTGGGTTGTATAATAAGTAACATCCTCTGATGTGGACCAAGCCTAATGTGTCATGTTACTATATGGCGGATGTACAATATACTTTATAGCATGTGGGTTATATAAAAAGTAATATCCTAGGACAAAGGCCAAGCCTAATGTGTCATGTTACTATATGGCGGATGTACAATATACTTTATAGCATGTGGGTTATATAAAAAGTAATATCCTAGGATATCGGCCAAGTCTAATGTGTCATGTTACTATATGGCGGATGTACAATATACTTTATAGCATGTGGGTTGTATAATAAGTAACATCCTCTGATGTGGGCCAAGTCTAATGTGTCATGTTACTATATGGCGGATGTACAATATACTTTATAGCATGTGGGTTATATAAAAAGTAACATCCTAGGATATAGGCCAAGTCTAATGTGTCATGTTACTGTATGGCGGATGTACAATATACTTTATAGCATGTGGGTTGTATAAAAAGTAACATCCTAGGATATGGGCCAAGTCTAATGTGTCATGTTACTATATGGCGGATGTACAATATACTTTATAGCATGTGGGTTGTATAAAAAGTAACATCCTAGGATATCGACCAAGCCTAATGTGTCATGTTACTATATGGCGGATGTACAATATACTTTATAGCATGTGGGTTGTATAAAAAGTAATATCCTAGGATATGGGCCAAGTCTAATGTGTCATGTTACTATATGGCGGATGTACAATATACTTTATAGCATGTGGGTTATATAAAAAGTAACATCCTAGGATAAAGGCCAAGTCTAATGTGTCATGTTACTATATGGCGGATGTACAATATACTTTATAGCATGTGGGTTGTATAAAAAGTAACATCCTAGGATGTGGGCCAAGCCTAATGTGTCATGTTACTATATGGCGGATGTACAATATACTTTATAGCATGTGGGTTATATAAAAAGTAACATCCTAGGATGTGGGCCAAGTTTAATGTGTCATGTTACTATATGGCGGATGTACAATATACTTTATAGCATGTGGGTTATATAAAAAGTAACATCCTAGGATATGGACCAAGCCTAATGTGTCATGTTACTATATGGCGGATGTACAATATACTTTATAGCATGTGGGTTGTATAAAAAGTAACATCCTAGGATATGGACCAAGCCTAATGTGTCATGTTACTATATGGCGGATGTACAATATACTTTATAGCATGTGGGTTGTATAATAAGTAACATCCTCTGATGTGGGCCAAGTCTAATGTGTCATGTTACTATATGGCGGATGTACAATATACTTTATAGCATGTGGGTTATATAATAAGTAACATCCTAGGATAAAGGCCAAGCCTAATGTGTCATGTTACTATATGGCGGATGTACAATATACTTTATAGCATGTGGGTTATATAAAAAGTAACATCCTAGGATATGGACCAAATTTAATGTGTCATGTTACTATATGGCGGATGTACAATATACTTTATAGCATGTGGGTTGTATAATAAGTAACATCCTCGGATGTGGGCCAAGTCTAATGTGTCATGTTACTATATGGCGGATGTACAATATACTTTATAGCATGTGGGTTGTATAAAAAGTAACATCCTAGGATATTGACCAAATTTAATGTGTCATGTTACTATATGGCGGATGTACAATATACTTTATAGCATGTGGGTTATATAAAAAGTAACATCCTCTGATGTGGGCCAAGTCTAATGTGTCATGTTACTATATGGCGGATGTACAATATATTTTATAGCATGTGGGTTATATAAAAAGTAACATCCTAGGATATGGGCCAAGCCTAATGTGTCATGTTACTATATGGCGGATGTACAATATACTTTATAGCATGTGGGTTATATAAAAAGTAACATCCTAGGATATGGGCCAAGTCTAATGTGTCATGTTACTATATGGCGGATGTACAATATATTTTATATCGTGGGTTATATAAAAAGTTACATCCTGTAATGTGGGCCAAGCCTAATGTGTCATGTTACTCTATGGCGGATGTACAATATACTTTATAGCATGTGGGTTATGTAAAAAGTAACATCCTAGTATAAAGGCCAAGTCTAATGTGTCATGTTACTATATGGCGGATGTACAATATACTTTATAGCATGTGGGTTATATAAATAGGAACATCCTAGGATATCGACCAAGCCTAATGTGTCATGTTACTATATGGCGGATGTACAATATACTTTATAGCATGTGGGTTGTATAAAAAGTAACATCCTAGGATATTGACCAAATTTAATGTGTCATGTTACTATATGGCGGATGTACAATATACTTTATAGCATGTGGGTTATATAAAAAGTAACATCCTAGGATAAAGGCCAAGTCTAATGTGTCATGTTACTATATGGCGGATGTACAATATACTTTATATAGCATGTGGGTTATATAAAAAGTAACATCCTAGGATAAAGGCCAAGCCTAATGTGTCATGTTACTATATGGCGGATGTACAATATACTTTATAGCATGTGGGTTATATAAAAAGTAATATCCTAGGATGTGGGCCAAGTCTAATGTGTCATGTTACTATATGGCGGATGTACAATATACTTTATAGCATGTGGGTTATATAAAAAGTAACATCCTAGGATGTGGGCCAAGTCTAATGTGTCATGTTACTATATGGCGGATGTACAATATACTTTATAGCATGTGGGTTATATAATAAGTAACATCCTAGGATAAAGGCCAAGCCTAATGTGTCATGTTACTATATGGCGGTTGTAAAATATACTTTATAGCATGTGGGTTATATAATAAGTAACATCCTCTGATGTGGGCCAAGCCTAATGTGTCATGTTACTATATGGCGGATGTACAATATACTTTATAGCATGTGGGTTATATAAAAAGTAACATCCTAGGATATTGGCCAAGTTTAATGTGTCATGTTACTATATGGCGGATGTACAATATACTTTATAGCATGTGGGTTATATAAAAAGTAACATCCTAGGATAAAGGCCAAGCCTAATGTGTCATGTTACTATATGGCGGATGTACAATATACTTTATAGCATGTGGGTTATATAAAAAGTAATATCCTAGGATATCGACCAAGCCTAATGTGTCATGTTACTATATGGCGGATGTACAATATACTTTATAGCATGTGGGTTATATAAAAAGTAACATCCTAGGATATCGACCAAGCCTAATGTGTCATGTTACTATATGGCGGATGTACAATATACTTTATAGCATGTGGGTTATATAAAAAGTAACATCCTAGGATGTGGGCCAAGTCTAATGTGTCATGTTACTATATGGCGGATGTACAATATACTTATATAGCATGTGGGTTGTATAATAAGTAACATCCTCGGATGTGGGCCAAGTCTAATGTGTCATGTTACTATATGGCGGATGTACAATATACTTTATAGCATGTGGGTTATATAACAAGTAACATCCTCTGATGTGGGCCAAGCCTAATGTGTCATGTTACTATATGGCGGATGTACAATATACTTTATAGCATGTGGGTTGTATAAAAAGTAATATCCCTAGGATGTGGGCCAAGCCTAATGTGTCATGTTACTATATGGCGGATGTACAATATACTTTATAGCATGTGGGTTGTATAAAAAGTAACATCCTAGGATGTGGGCCAAGCCTAATGTGTCATGTTACTATATGGCGGATGTACAATATACTTTATAGCATGTGGGTTATATAAAAAGTAACATCCTAGGATGTGGGCCAAGCCTAATGTGTCATGTTACTATATGGCGGATGTACAATATACTTTATAGCATGTGGGTTGTATAATAAGTAACATCCTCTGATGTGGGCCAAGTCTAATGTGTCATGTTACTATATGGCGGATGTACAATATACTTTATAGCATGTGGGTTATATAAAAAGTAACATCCTAGGTTGTGGGCCATATTTAATGTGTCATGTTACTATATGGCGGATGTACAATATACTTTATAGCATGTGGGTTGTATAAAAAGTAATATCCTAGGATGTGGGCCAAGCCTAATGTGTCATGTTACTATATGGCGGATGTACAATATACTTTATAGCATGTGGGTTGTATAATAAGTAACATCCTCTGATGTGGGCCAAGTCTAATGTGTCATGTTACTATATGGCGGATGTACAATATACTTTATAGCATGTGGGTTATATAATAAGTAATATCCTAGGACAAAGGCCAAGCCTAATGTGTCATGTTACTATATGGCGGATGTACAATAAATTTTATATCGTGGGTTATATAAAAAGTAACATCCTAGGATATGGACCAAATTTAATGTGTCATGTTACTATATGGCGGTTGTAAAATATACTTTATAGCATGTGGGTTGTATAATAAGTAACATCCTCTGATGTGGGCCAAGCCTAATGTGTCATGTTACTATATGGCGGATGTACAATATACTTTATAGCATGTGGGTTATATAAAAAGTAACATCCTAGGATATGGACCAAGTCTAATGTGTCATGTTACTATATGGCGGATGTACAATATACTTTATAGCATGTGGGTTATATAAAAAGTAACATCCTAGCATGTGGGCCAAGTCTAATGTGTCATGTTACTATATGGCGGATGTACAATATACTTTATAGCATGTGGGTTATATAAAAAGTAACATCCTAGGATATGGACCAAGCCTAATGTGTCATGTTACTATATGGCGGATGTACAATATACTTTATATCATGTGGGTTATATAAAAAATAACATCCTCTGATGTGGGCCAAGCCTAATGTGTCATGTTACTATATGGCGGATGTACAATATACTTTATAGCATGTGGGTTATGTAAAAAGTAACATCCTAGTATAAAGGCCAAGTCTAATGTGTCATGTTACTATATGGCGGATGTACAATATACTTTATAGCATGTGGGTTATATAAATAGGAACATCCTAGGATATCGACCAAGCCTAATGTGTCATGTTACTATATGGCGGATGTACAATATACTTTATAGCATGTGGGTTGTATAAAAAGTAACATCCTAGGATATTGACCAAATTTAATGTGTCATGTTACTATATGGCGGATGTACAATATACTTTATAGCATGTGGGTTATATAAAAAGTAACATCCTAGGATAAAGGCCAAGTCTAATGTGTCATGTTACTATATGGCGGATGTACAATATACTTTATATAGCATGTGGGTTATATAAAAAGTAACATCCTAGGATAAAGGCCAAGCCTAATGTGTCATGTTACTATATGGCGGATGTACAATATACTTTATAGCATGTGGGTTATATAAAAAGTAATATCCTAGGATGTGGGCCAAGTCTAATGTGTCATGTTACTATATGGCGGATGTACAATATACTTTATAGCATGTGGGTTATATAAAAAGTAACATCCTAGGATGTGGGCCAAGTCTAATGTGTCATGTTACTATATGGCGGATGTACAATATACTTTATAGCATGTGGGTTATATAAAAAGTAACATCCTAGGATAAGGGCCAAGCCTAATGTGTCATGTTACTATATGGCGGTTGTAAAATATACTTTATAGCATGTGGGTTGTATAATAATAACATCCTCTGATGTGGGGAAGCCTAATGTGTCATGTTACTATATGGCGGATGTACAATATACTTTATAGCATGTGGGTTGTATAAAAAGCATCCTAGGATATTGACCAAATTTAATGTGTCATGTTACTATATGGCGGATGTACAATATACTTTATAGCATGTGGGTTATATAAAAAGTAACATCCTAGGATAAAGGCCAAGTCTAATGTGTCATGTTACTATATGGCGGATGTACAATATACTTTATAGCATGTGGGTTATATAAAAAGTAACATTCTAGGATATCGACCAAGCCTAATGTGTCATGTTACTATATGGCGGATGTACAATATACTTTATAGCATGTGGGTTATATAAAAAGTAACATCCTAGGATAAGGGCCAAGTCTAATGTGTCATGTTACTATATGGCGGATGTACAATATACTTTATAGCATGTGGGTTATATAAAAAGTAACATCCTAGGATATCGGCCAAGCCTAATGTGTCATGTTACTATATGGCGGATGTACAATATACTTTATAGCATGTGGGTTATATAAAAAGTAACATCCTAGGATATGGACCAAGCCTAATGTGTCATGTTACTATATGGCGGATGTACAATATACTTTATAGCATGTGGGTTATATAAAAAGTAACATCCTAGGATATGGACCAAATCTAATGTGTCTGTTACATATGGCGGATATACAATATACTTTATAGCAATATAAAAAGTAACATCCTAGGATATGGACCAAATTTAATGTGTCATGTTACTATATGGCGGATGTACAATATACTTTATAGCATGTGGGTTATATAAAAAGTAACATCCTAGGTTGTGGGCCAAGCCTAATGTGTCATGTTACTATATGGCGGATGTACAATATACTTTATAGCATGTGGGTTATATAAAAAGTAACATTCTAGGATGTGGGCCAAGCCTAATGTGTCATGTTACTATATGGCGGATGTAAAATATACTTTATAGCATGTGGGTTGTATAAAAAGTAACATCCTCTGATGTGGGCCAAGCCTAATGTGTCATGTTACTATATGGCGGATGTACAATATACTTTATAGCATGTGGGTTGTATAATAAGTAACATCCTCTGATGTGGGCCAAGCCTAATGTGTCATGTTACTATATGGCGGATGTACAATATACTTTATAGCATGTGGGTTATATAAAAAGTAACATCCTAGGATATGGACCATATTTAATGTGTCATGTTACTATATGGCGGATGTACAATATACTTTATAGCATGTGGGTTGTATAAAAAGTAATATCCTAGGATATCGACCAAGCCTAATGTGTCATGTTACTATATGGCGGATGTACAATATACTTTATAGCATGTGGGTTGTATAATAAGTAACATCCTCTGATGTGGGCCAAGTCTAATGTGTCATGTTACTATATGGCGGATGTACAATATACTTTATAGCATGTGGGTTATATAAAAAGTAACATCCTAGGATAAAGGCCAAGCCTAATGTGTCATGTTACTATATGGCGGATGTACAATATACTTTATAGCAGGTGGGTTGTATATTAAGTAATATCCTAGGATATCGACCAAGCCTAATGTGTCATGTTACTATATGGCGGATGTACAATATACTTTATAGCATGTGGGTTATATAAAAAGTAACATCCTCTGATGTGGGCCAAGCCTAATGTGTCATGTTACTATATGGCGGATGTACAATATACTTTATAGCATGTGGGTTGTATAATAACTAACATCCTCTGATGTGGGCCAAGCCTAATGTGTCATGTTACTATATGGCGGATGTACAATATACTTTATAGCATGTGGGTTATATAAAAAGTAACATCCTCTGATGTGGGCCAAGCCTAATGTGTCATGTTACTATATGGCGGATGTACAATATACTTTATAGCATGTGGGTTATATAATAAGTAACATCCTCTGATGTGGGCCAAGTCTAATGTGTCATGTTACTATATGGCGGATGTACAATATACTTTATAGCATGTGGGTTATATAATAAGTAATATCCTAGGACAAAGGCCAAGCCTAATGTGTCATGTTACTATATGGCGGATGTACAATAAATTTTATATCGTGGGTTATATAAAAAGTAACATCCTAGGATATGGACCAAATTTAATGTGTCATGTTACTATATGGCGGTTGTAAAATATACTTTATAGCATGTGGGTTGTATAATAAGTAACATCCTCTGATGTGGGCGAAGCCTAATGTGTCATGTTACTATATGGCGGATGTACAATATACTTTATAGCATGTGGGTTGTATAAAAAGTAACATCCTAGGATATTGACCAAATTTAATGTGTCATGTTACTATATGGCGGATGTACAATATACTTTATAGCATGTGGGTTATATAAAAAGTAACATCCTAGGATAAAGGCCAAGTCTAATGTGTCATGTTACTATATGGCGGATGTACAATATACTTTATAGCATGTGGGTTATATAAAAAGGAACATCCTCTGATGTGGGCCAAGTCTAATGTGTCATGTTACTATATGGCGGATGTACAATATACTTTATAGCATGTGGGTTATATAAAAAGTAACATCCTAGCATATGGGCCAAGTCTAATGTGTCATGTTACTATATGGCGGATGTACAATATACTTTATAGCGTGGGTTATATAAAAAGTTACCATCCTGTAATGTGGGCCAAGCACTAATGTGTCATGTTACTATATGGCGGATGTACAATATACTTTATAGCATGTGGGTTATATAAATAGGAACATCCTAGGATATCGACCAAGCCTAATGTGTCATGTTACTATATGGCGGATGTACAATATACTTTATAGCATGTGGGTTGTATAAAAAGTAACATCCTAGGATATTGACCAAATTTAATGTGTCATGTTACTATATGGCGGATGTACAATATACTTTATAGCATGTGGGTTATATAAAAAGTAACATCCTAGGATAAAGGCCAAGCCTAATGTGTCATGTTACTATATGGCGGATGTACAATATACTTTATAGCATGTGGGTTATATAAAAAGTAATATCCTAGGATGTGGGCCAAGTCTAATGTGTCATGTTACTATATGGCGGATGTACAATATACTTTATAGCATGTGGGTTATATAACAAGTAACATCCTCTGATGTGGGCCAAGCCTAATGTGTCATGTTACTATATGGCGGATGTACAATATACTTTATAGCATGTGGGTTATATAAAAAGTAACATCCTAGGATGTGGGCCAAGTCTAATGTGTCATGTTACTATATGGCGGATGTACAATATACTTTATAGCATGTGGGTTATATAATAAGTAACATCCTAGGATAAAGGCCAAGCCTAATGTGTCATGTTACTATATGGCGGATGTACAATATACTTTATAGCATGTGGGTTGTATAATAAGTAACATCCTAGGATGTGGGCCAAGCCTAATGTGTCATGTTACTATATGGCGGATGTACAATATACTTTATAGCATGTGGGTTATATAAAAAGTAACATCCTCGGATGTGGGCCAAGTCTAATGTGTCATGTTACTATATGGCGGATGTACAATATACTTTATAGCATGTGGGTTATATAAAAAGTAACATCCTAGGATGTAGGCCAAGCCTAATGTGTCATGTTACTATATGGCGGATGTACAATATACTTTATAGCATGTGGGTTGTATAAAAAGTAACATCCTCTGATGTGGGCCAAGCCTAATGTGTCATGTTACTATATGGCGGATGTACAATATACTTTATAGCATGTGGGTTGTATAAAAAGTAACATCCTAGGATATTGACCAAATTTAATGTGTCATGTTACTATATGGCGGATGTACAATATACTTTATAGCATGTGGGTTATATAAAAAGTAACATCCTAGGATATGGCCCAAGCCTAATGTGTCATGTTACTATATGGCGGATGTACAATATACTTTATAGCATGTGGGTTGTATAAAAAGTAACATCCTAGGATAAAGGCCAAGCCTAATGTGTCATGTTACTATATGGCGGATGTACAATATACTTTATAGCATGTGGGTTGTATAATAAGTAACATCCTCTGATGTGGGCCAAGTCTAATGTGTCATGTTACTATATGGCGGATGTACAATATACTTTATAGCATGTGGGTTATATAAAAAGTAACATCCTAGGATAAAGGCCAAGCCTAATGTGTCATGTTACTATATGGCGGATGTACAATATACTTTATAGCATGTGGGTTGTATAATAAGTAATATCCTAGGATATCGACCAAGCCTAATGTGTCATGTTACTATATGGCGGATGTACAATATACTTTATAGCATGTGGGTTATATAAAAAGTAACATCCTCTGATGTGGGCCAAGCCTAATGTGTCATGTTACTATATGGCGGATGTACAATATACTTTATAGCATGTGGGTTGTATAATAAGTAACATCCTCTGATGTGGGCCAAGCCTAATGTGTCATGTTACTATATGGCGGATGTACAATATACTTTATAGCATGTGGGTTATATAAAAAGTAACATCCTAGGATGTGGGCCAAGCCTAATGTGTCATGTTACTATATGGCGGATGTACAATATACTTTATAGCATGTGGGTTATATAAAAAGTAACATCCTAGGATATGGACCATATTTAATGTGTCATGTTACTATATGGCGGATGTACAATATACTTTATAGCATGTGGGTTGTATAATAAGTAACATCCTCTGATGTGGGCCAAGTCTAATGTGTCATGTTACTATATGGCGGATGTACAATATACTTTATAGCATGTGGGTTATATAATAAGTAATATCCTAGGACAAAGGCCAAGCCTAATGTGTCATGTTACTATATGGCGGATGTACAATAAATTTTATAGCGTGGGTTATATAAAAAGTAACATCCTAGGATATGGACCAAATTTAATGTGTCATGTTACTATATGGCGGTTGTAAAATATACTTTATAGCATGTGGGTTGTATAATAAGTAACATCCTCTGATGTGGGGGAAGCCTAATGTGTCATGTTACTATAGGGGGGATGACAATATACTTATAGCATGTGGGTTATATAAAAGCAGGATAGGGCCAAGTCTAATGTGTCATGTTACTATATGGCGGATGTACAATATACTTTATAGCATGTGGGTTATATAAAAAGGAACATCCTAGGATGTGGGCCAAGTCTAATGTGTCATGTTACTATATGGCGGATGTACAATATACTTTATAGCATGTGGGTTATATAAAAAGTAACATCCTAGCATATGGGCCAAGTCTAATGTGTCATGTTACTATATGGCGGATGTACAATATATTTTATATCGTGGGTTATATAAAAAGTTACATCCTGTAATGTGGGCCAAGCCTAATGTGTCATGTTACTCTATGGCGGATGTACAATATACTTTATAGCATGTGGGTTATGTAAAAAGTAACATCCTAGTATAAAGGCCAAGTCTAATGTGTCATGTTACTATATGGCGGATGTACAATATACTTTATAGCATGTGGGTTATATAAATAGGAACATCCTAGGATATCGACCAAGCCTAATGTGTCATGTTACTATATGGCGGATGTACAATATACTTTATAGCATGTGGGTTGTATAAAAAGTAACATCCTAGGATATTGACCAAATTTAATGTGTCATGTTACTATATGGCGGATGTACAATATACTTTATAGCATGTGGGTTATATAAAAAGTAACATCCTAGGATAAAGGCCAAGTCTAATGTGTCATGTTACTATATGGCGGATGTACAATATACTTTATATAGCATGTGGGTTATATAAAAAGTAACATCCTAGGATAAAGGCCAAGCCTAATGTGTCATGTTACTATATGGCGGATGTACAATATACTTTATAGCATGTGGGTTATATAAAAAGTAATATCCTAGGATGTGGGCCAAGTCTAATGTGTCATGTTACTATATGGCGGATGTACAATATACTTTATAGCATGTGGGTTATATAACAAGTAACATCCTCTGATGTGGGCCAAGCCTAATGTGTCATGTTACTATATGGCGGATGTACAATATACTTTATAGCATGTGGGTTATATAACAAGTAACATCCTCTGATGTGGGCCAAGCCTAATGTGTCATGTTACTATATGGCGGATGTACAATATACTTTATAGCATGTGGGTTATATAAAAAGTAACATCGTAGGATGTGGGCCAAGTCTAATGTGTCATGTTACTATATGGCGGATGTACAATATACTTTATAGCATGTGGGTTATATAATAAGTAACATCCTAGGATAAAGGCCAAGCCTAATGTGTCATGTTACTATATGGCGGTTGTAAAATATACTTTATAGCATGTGGGTTGTATAATAAGTAACATCCTCTGATGTGGGCCAAGCCTAATGTGTCATGTTACTATATGGCGGATGTACAATATACTTTATAGCATGTGGGTTTTATAAAAAGTAACATCCTAGGATATTGACCAAATTTAATGTGTCATGTTACTATATGGCGGATGTACAATATACTTTATAGCATGTGGGTTATATAAAAAGTAACATCCTAGGATAAAGGCCAAGTCTAATGTGTCATGTTACTATATGGCGGATGTACAATATACTTTATAGCATGTGGGTTATATAAAAAGTAACATCCTAGGATAAAGGCCAAGCCTAATGTGTCATGTTACTATATGGCGGATGTACAATATACTTTATAGCAGGTGGGTTGTATATTAAGTAATATCCTAGGATATCGGCCAAGCCTAATGTGTCATGTTACTATATGGCGGATGTACAATATACTTTATAGCATGTGGGTTATATAAAAAGTAACATCCTCTGATGTGGGCCAAGCCTAATGTGTCATGTTACTATATGGCGGATGTACAATATACTTTATAGCATGTGGGTTGTATAATAACTAACATCCTCTGATGTGGGCCAAGCCTAATGTGTCATGTTACTATATGGCGGATGTACAATATACTTTATAGCATGTGGGTTATATAAAAAGTAACATCCTCTGATGTGGGCCAAGCCTAATGTGTCATGTTACTATATGGCGGATGTACAATATACTTTATAGCATGTGGGTTGTATAATAAGTAACATCCTCTGATGTGGGCCAAGCCTAATGTGTCATGTTACTATATGGCGGATGTACAATATACTTTATAGCATGTGGGTTATATAAAAAGTAACATCCTAGGATATGGACCATATTTAATGTGTCATGTTACTATATGGCGGATGTACAATATACTTTATAGCATGTGGGTTGTATAAAAAGTAATATCCTAGGATATGGACCAAGCCTAATGTGTCATGTTACTATATGGCGGATGTACAATATACTTTATAGCATGTGGGTTGTATAATAAGTAACATCCTCTGATGTGGGCCAAGTCTAATGTGTCATGTTACTATATGGCGGATGTACAATATACTTTATAGCATGTGGGTTATATAATAAGTAATATCCTAGGACAAAGGCCAAGCCTAATGTGTCATGTTACTATATGGCGGATGTACAATAAATTTTATATCGTGGGTTATATAAAAAGTAACATCCTAGCATATGGACCAAATTTAATGTGTCATGTTACTATATGTCGGTTGTAAAATATACTTTATAGCATGTGGGTTGTATAATAAGTAACATCCTCTGATGTGGGCGAAGCCTAATGTGTCATGTTACTATATGGCGGATGTACAATATACTTTATAGCATGTGGGTTGTATAAAAAGTAACATCCTAGGATATTGACCAAATTTAATGTGTCATGTTACTATATGGCGGATGTACAATATACTTTATAGCATGTGGGTTATATAAAAAGGAACATCCTCGGATGTGGGCCAAGTCTAATGTGTCATGTTACTATATGGCGGATGTACAATATACTTTATAGCATGTGGGTTATATAAAAAGTAACATCCTAGCATATGGGCCAAGTCTAATGTGTCATGTTACTATATGGCGGATGTACAATATACTTTATAGCATGTGGGTTATATAAAAAGTAACATCCTAGGATATGGACCAAGCCTAATGTGTCATGTTACTATATGGCGGATGTACAATATATTTTATATCGTGGGTTATATAAAAAGTTACATCCTGTAATGTGGGCCAAGCCTAATGTGTCATGTTACTCTATGGCGGATGTACAATATACTTTATAGCATGTGGGTTATGTAAAAAGTAACATCCTAGTATAAAGGCCAAGTCTAATGTGTCATGTTACTATATGGCGGATGTACAATATACTTTATAGCATGTGGGTTATATAAATAGGAACATCCTAGGATATCGACCAAGCCTAATGTGTCATGTTACTATATGGCGGATGTACAATATACTTTATAGCATGTGGGTTGTATAAAAAGTAACATCCTAGGATATTGACCAAATTTAATGTGTCATGTTACTATATGGCGGATGTACAATATACTTTATAGCATGTGGGTTATATAAAAAGTAACATCCTAGGATAAAGGCCAAGTCTAATGTGTCATGTTACTATATGGCGGATGTACAATATACTTTATATAGCATGTGGGTTATATAAAAAGTAACATCCTAGGATAAAGGCCAAGCCTAATGTGTCATGTTACTATATGGCGGATGTACAATATACTTTATAGCATGTGGGTTATATAAAAAGTAATATCCTAGGATGTGGGCCAAGTCTAATGTGTCATGTTACTATATGGCGGATGTACAATATACTTTATAGCATGTGGGTTATATAAAAAGTAACATCGTAGGATGTGGGCCAAGTCTAATGTGTCATGTTACTATATGGCGGATGTACAATATACTTTATAGCATGTGGGTTATATAATAAGTAACATCCTAGGATAAAGGCCAAGCCTAATGTGTCATGTTACTATATGGCGGTTGTAAAATATACTTTATAGCATGTGGGTTGTATAATAAGTAACATCCTCTGATGTGGGCGAAGCCTAATGTGTCATGTTACTATATGGCGGATGTACAATATACTTTATAGCATGTGGGTTGTATAAAAAGTAACATCCTAGGATATTGACCAAATTTAATGTGTCATGTTACTATATGGCGGATGTACAATATACTTTATAGCATGTGGGTTATATAAAAAGTAACATCCTAGGATAAAGGCCAAGCCTAATGTGTCATGTTACTATATGGCGGATGTACAATATACTTTATAGCATGTGGGTTATATAAAAAGTAATATCCTAGGATATCGACCAAGCCTAATGTGTCATGTTACTATATGGCGGATGTACAATATACTTTATAGCATGTGGGTTATATAAAAAGTAATATCCTAGGATATCGGCCAAGCCTAATGTGTCATGTTACTATATGGCGGATGTACAATATACTTTATAGCATGTGGGTTATATAAAAAGTAACATCCTAGGATGTGGGCCAAGTCTAATGTGTCATGTTACTATATGGCGGATGTACAATATACTTTATATAGCATGTGGGTTGTATAATAAGTAACATCCTCTGATGTGGGCCAAGCCTAATGTGTCATGTTACTATATGGCGGATGTACAATATACTTTATAGCATGTGGGTTATATAACAAGTAACATCCTCTGATGTGGGCCAAGCCTAATGTGTCATGTTACTATATGGCGGATGTACAATATACTTTATAGCATGTGGGTTGTATAAAAAGTAACATCCTAGGATGTGGGCCAAGCCTAATGTGTCATGTTACTATATGGCGGATGTACAATATACTTTATAGCATGTGGGTTGTATAAAAAGTAACCTCCTAGCTAGATGTGGGCCAAGCCTAATGTGTCATGTTACTATATGGCGGATGTACAATATACTTTATAGCATGTGGGTTATATAAAAAGTAACATCCTAGGATATGGGCCAAGCCTAATGTGTCATGTTACTATATGGCGGATGTACAATATACTTTATAGCATGTGGGTTATATAACAAGTAACATCCTCTGATGTGGGCCAAGCCTAATGTGTCATGTTACTATATGGCGGATGTACAATATACTTTATAGCATGTGGGTTATATAAAAAGTAACATCCTAGGATATCGACCAAATTTAATGTGTCATGTTACTATATGGCGGATGTACAATATACTTTATAGCATGTGGGTTATATAAAAAGTAACATCCTAGGATGTGGGCCAAGCCTAATGTGTCATGTTACTATATGGCGGATGTACAATATACTTTATAGCATGTGGGTTGTATAATAAGTAACATCCTCTGATGTGGGCCAAGCCTAATGTGTCATGTTACTATATGGCGGATGTACAATATACTTTATAGCATGTGGGTTATATAAAAAGTAACATCCTAGGATAAAGGCCAAGCCTAATGTGTCATGTTACTATATGGCGGATGTACAATATACTTTATAGCAGGTGGGTTGTATATTAAGTAATATCCTAGGATATGGACCAAGCCTAATGTGTCATGTTACTATATGGCGGATGTACAATATACTTTATAGCATGTGGGTTATATAAAAAGTAACATCCTCTGATGTGGGCCAAGCCTAATGTGTCATGTTACTATATGGCGGATGTACAATATACTTTATAGCATGTGGGTTGTATAATAACTAACATCCTCTGATGTGGGCCAAGCCTAATGTGTCATGTTACTATATGGCGGATGTACAATATACTTTATAGCATGTGGGTTATATAAAAAGTAACATCCTCTGATGTGGGCCAAGCCTAATGTGTCATGTTACTATATGGCGGATGTACAATATACTTTATAGCATGTGGGTTATATAAAAAGTAACATCCTAGGATATGGACCATATTTAATGTGTCATGTTACTATATGGCGGATGTACAATATACTTTATAGCATGTGGGTTGTATAATAAGTAACATCCTCTGATGTGGGCCAAGTCTAATGTGTCATGTTACTATATGGCGGATGTACAATATACTTTATAGCATGTGGGTTATATAATAAGTAATATCCTAGGACAAAGGCCAAGCCTAATGTGTCATGTTACTATATGGCGGATGTACAATAAATTTTATATCGTGGGTTATATAAAAAGTAACATCCTAGGATATGGACCAAATTTAATGTGTCATGTTACTATATGGCGGTTGTAAAATATACTTTATAGCATGTGGGTTGTATAATAAGTAACATCCTCTGATGTGGGCGAAGCCTAATGTGTCATGTTACTATATGGCGGATGTACAATATACTTTATAGCATGTGGGTTGTATAAAAAGTAACATCCTAGGATATTGACCAAATCTAATGTGTCATGTTACTATATGGCGGATGTACAATATACTTTATAGCATGTGGGTTATATAAAAAGTAACATCCTAGGATATGGGCCAAGTTTAATGTGTCATGTTACTATATGGCGGATGTACAATATACTTTATAGCATGTGGGTTATATAAAAAGTAACATCCTAGCATATGGGCCAAGTCTAATGTGTCATGTTACTATATGGCGGATGTACAATATACTTTATAGCATGTGGGTTATATAAAAAGTAACATCCTAGGATATGGACCAAGCCTAATGTGTCATGTTACTATATGGCGGATGTACAATATATTTTATATCGTGGGTTATATAAAAAGTTACATCCTGTAATGTGGGCCAAGCCTAATGTGTCATGTTACTCTATGGCGGATGTACAATATACTTTATAGCATGTGGGTTATGTAAAAAGTAACATCCTAGTATAAAGGCCAAGTCTAATGTGTCATGTTACTATATGGCGGATGTACAATATACTTTATAGCATGTGGGTTATATAAATAGGAACATCCTAGGATATCGACCAAGCCTAATGTGTCATGTTACTATATGGCGGATGTACAATATACTTTATAGCATGTGGGTTGTATAAAAAGTAACATCCTAGGATATTGACCAAATTTAATGTGTCATGTTACTATATGGCGGATGTACAATATACTTTATAGCATGTGGGTTATATAAAAAGTAACATCCTAGGATAAAGGCCAAGTCTAATGTGTCATGTTACTATATGGCGGATGTACAATATACTTTATATAGCATGTGGGTTATATAAAAAGTAACATCCTAGGATAAAGGCCAAGCCTAATGTGTCATGTTACTATATGGCGGATGTACAATATACTTTATAGCATGTGGGTTATATAAAAAGTAATATCCTAGGATGTGGGCCAAGTCTAATGTGTCATGTTACTATATGGCGGATGTACAATATACTTTATAGCATGTGGGTTATATAAAAAGTAACATCGTAGGATGTGGGCCAAGTCTAATGTGTCATGTTACTATATGGCGGATGTACAATATACTTTATAGCATGTGGGTTATATAATAAGTAACATCCTAGGATAAAGGCCAAGCCTAATGTGTCATGTTACTATATGGCGGTTGTAAAATATACTTTATAGCATGTGGGTTGTATAATAAGTAACATCCTCTGATGTGGGCGAAGCCTAATGTGTCATGTTACTATATGGCGGATGTACAATATACTTTATAGCATGTGGGTTGTATAAAAAGTAACATCCTAGGATATTGACCAAATTTAATGTGTCATGTTACTATATGGCGGATGTACAATATACTTTATAGCATGTGGGTTATATAAAAAGTAACATCCTAGGATAAAGGCCAAGCCTAATGTGTCATGTTACTATATGGCGGATGTACAATATACTTTATAGCATGTGGGTTATATAAAAAGTAATATCCTAGGATATCGGCCAAGCCTAATGTGTCATGTTACTATATGGCGGATGTACAATATACTTTATAGCATGTGGGTTATATAAAAAGTAATATCCTAGGATATCGACCAAGCCTAATGTGTCAAGTTACTATATGGCGGATGTACAATATACTTTATAGCATGTGGGCTATATAAAAAGTTACATCCTAGGATGTGGGCCAAGTCTAATGTGTCATGTTACTATATGGCGGATGTACAATATACTTTATATAGCATGTGGGTTGTATAATAAGTAACATCCTCTGATGTGGGCCAAGTCTAATGTGTCATGTTACTATATGGCGGATGTACAATATACTTTATAGCATGTGGGTTATATAACAAGTAACATCCTCTGATGTGGGCCAAGCCTAATGTGTCATGTTACTATATGGCGGATGTACAATATACTTTATAGCATGTGGGTTGTATAAAAAGTAATATCCTAGGATATCGACCAAGCCTAATGTGTCATGTTACTATATGGCGGATGTACAATATACTTTATAGCATGTGGGTTGTATAAAAAGTAACATCCTAGGATGTGGGCCAAGTCTAATGTGTCATGTTACTATATGGCGGATGTACAATATACTTTATAGCATGTGGGTTATATAAAAAGTAACATCCTAGGAGGACCAAATAAAGCCTGTCATGTTACTATATGGCGGATGTACAATATACTTTATAGCATGTGGGTTATATAAAAAGTAACATCCTCTGATGGCAGGCTAATGTGTCATGTTACTATATGGCGGATGTACAATATACTTTATGCATGTGGGTTGTATAAAAAGTAACATTCTAGGATGTGGGCCAAATTTAATGTGTCATGTTACTATATGGCGGATGTACAATATACTTTATAGCATGTGGGTTATATAAAAAGTAACATTCTAGGTTGTGGGCCAAGCCTAATGTGTCATGTTACTATATGGCGGATGTACAATATACTTTATAGCATGTGGGTTGTATAATAAGTAACATCCTCTGATGTGGGCCAAGCCTAATGTGTCATGTTACTATATGGCGGATGTACAATATACTTTATAGCATGTGGGTTGTATAATAAGTAACATCCTCTGATGTGGGCGAAGCCTAATGTGTCATGTTACTATATGGCGGATGTACAATATACTTTATAGCATGTGGGTTATATAAAAAGTAACATCCTAGGATATGGACCATATTTAATGTGTCATGTTACTATATGGCGGATGTACAATATACTTTATAGCATGTGGGTTGTATAAAAAGTAATATCCTAGGATATCGACCAAGCCTAATGTGTCATGTTACTATATGGCGGATGTACAATATACTTTATAGCATGTGGGTTGTATAATAAGTAACATCCTCTGATGTGGGCCAAGTCTAATGTGTCATGTTACTATATGGCGGATGTACAATATACTTTATAGCATGTGGGTTATATAATAAGTAATATCCTAGGACAAAGGCCAAGCCTAATGTGTCATGTTACTATATGGCGGATGTACAATAAATTTTATATCGTGGGTTATATAAAAAGTAACATCCTAGGATATGGACCAAATTTAATGTGTCATGTTACTATATGGCGGTTGTAAAATATACTTTATAGCATGTGGGTTGTATAATAAGTAACATCCTCTGATGTGGGCGAAGCCTAATGTGTCATGTTACTATATGGCGGATGTACAATATACTTTATAGCATGTGGGTTGTATAAAAAGTAACATCCTAGGATATTGACCAAATTTAATGTGTCATGTTACTATATGGCGGATGTACAATATACTTTATAGCATGTGGGTTATATAAAAAGTAACATCCTAGGATAAAGGCCAAGTCTAATGTGTCATGTTACTATATGGCGGATGTACAATATACTTTATAGCATGTGGGTTGTATAAAAAGTAATATCCTAGGACAAAGGCCAAGTCTAATGTGTCATGTTACTATATGGCGGATGTACAATATACTTTATAGCATGTGGGTTGTATAACAAGTAACATCCTCTGATGTGGGCCAAGGCTAATGTGTCATGTTACTATATGGCGGATGTACAATATACTTTATAGCATGTGGGTTATATAAAAAGTAACATCCTAGCATATGGGCCAAGTCTAATGTGTCATGTTACTATATGGCGGATGTACAATATACTTTATAGCATGTGGGTTATATAAAAAGTAACATCCTAGGATATCGACCAAGCCTAATGTGTCATGTTACTATATGGCGGATGTACAATATATTTTATATCTGTGGGTTATATAAAAAGTTACATCCTGTTATGTGGGCCAAGCCTAATGTGTCATGTTACTATATGGCGGATGTACAATATACTTTATAGCATGTGGGTTATATAAATAGGAACATCCTAGGATATCGACCAAGCCTAATGTGTCATGTTACTCTATGGCGGATGTACAATATACTTTATAGCATGTGGGTTATGTAAAAAGTAACATCCTAGTATAAAGGCCAAGTCTAATGTGTCATGTTACTATATGGCGGATGTACAATATACTTTATAGCATGTGGGTTATATAAATAGGAACATCCTAGGATATCGACCAAGCCTAATGTGTCATGTTACTATATGGCGGATGTACAATATACTTTATAGCATGTGGGTTGTATAAAAAGTAACATCCTAGGATATTGACCAAATTTAATGTGTCATGTTACTATATGGCGGATGTACAATATACTTTATAGCATGTGGGTTATATAAAAAGTAACATCCTAGGATAAAGGCCAAGTCTAATGTGTCATGTTACTATATGGCGGATGTACAATATACTTTATATAGCATGTGGGTTATATAAAAAGTAACATCCTAGGATAAAGGCCAAGCCTAATGTGTCATGTTACTATATGGCGGATGTACAATATACTTTATAGCATGTGGGTTATATAAAAAGTAATATCCTAGGATGTGGGCCAAGTCTAATGTGTCATGTTACTATATGGCGGATGTACAATATACTTTATAGCATGTGGGTTATATAAAAAGTAACATCGTAGGATGTGGGCCAAGTCTAATGTGTCATGTTACTATATGGCGGATGTACAATATACTTTATAGCATGTGGGTTATATAATAAGTAACATCCTAGGATAAAGGCCAAGCCTAATGTGTCATGTTACTATATGGCGGTTGTAAAATATACTTTATAGCATGTGGGTTGTATAATAAGTAACATCCTCTGATGTGGGCGAAGCCTAATGTGTCATGTTACTATATGGCGGATGTACAATATACTTTATAGCATGTGGGTTGTATAAAAAGTAACATCCTAGGATATTGACCAAATTTAATGTGTCATGTTACTATATGGCGGATGTACAATATACTTTATAGCATGTGGGTTATATAAAAAGTAACATCCTAGGATAAAGGCCAAGTCTAATGTGTCATGTTACTATATGGCGGATGTACAATATACTTTATAGCATGTGGGTTATATAAAAAGTAACATCCTAGGATAAAGGCCAAGTCTAATGTGTCATGTTACTATATGGCGGATGTACAATATACTTTATAGCATGTGGGTTATATAAAAAGTAACATCCTAGGATATCGACCAAGCCTAATGTGTCATGTTACTATATGGCGGATGTACAATATACTTTATAGCATGTGGGTTATATAAAAAGTAACATCCTAGGATATCGACCAAGCCTAATGTGTCATGTTACTATATGGCGGATGTACAATATACTTTATAGCATGTGGGTTATATAAAAAGTAACATCCTAGGATATGGACCAAATTTAATGTGTCATGTTACTATATGGCGGATATACAATATACTTTATAGCATGGGTTATATAAAAAGTAACATCCTAGGATATGGACCAAGTCTAATGTGTCATGTTACTATATGGCGGATGTACAATATACTTTATAGCATGTGGGTTATATAAAAAGTAACATTCTAGGTTGTGGGCCAAGCCTAATGTGTCATGTTACTATATGGCGGATGTACAATATACTTTATAGCATGTGGGTTATATAAAAAGTAACATTCTAGGTTGTGGGCCAAGCCTAATGTGTCATGTTACTATATGGCGGATGTACAATATACTTTATAGCATGTGGGTTGTATAATAAGTAACATCCTCTGATGTGGGCCAAGCCTAATGTGTCATGTTACTATATGGCGGATGTACAATATACTTTATAGCATGTGGGTTATATAAAAAGTAACATCCTAGGATATGGACCATATTTAATGTGTCATGTTACTATATGGCGGATGTACAATATACTTTATAGCATGTGGGTTGTATAAAAAGTAATATCCTAGGATATGGACCAAGCCTAATGTGTCATGTTACTATATGGCGGATGTACAATATACTTTATAGCATGTGGGTTGTATAATAAGTAACATCCTCGGATGTGGGCCAAGCCTAATGTGTCATGTTACTATATGGCGGATGTACAATATACTTTATAGCATGTGGGTTGTATAATAAGTAACATCCTCTGATGTGGGCCAAGTCTAATGTGTCATGTTACTATATGGCGGATGTACAATATACTTTATAGCATGTGGGTTATATAAAAAGTAACATCCTAGGATAAAGGCCAAGCCTAATGTGTCATGTTACTATATGGCGGATGTACAATATACTTTATAGCAGGTGGGTTGTATATTAAGTAATATCCTAGGATATCGACCAAGCCTAATGTGTCATGTTACTATATGGCGGATGTACAATATACTTTATAGCATGTGGGTTATATAAAAAGTAACATCCTCTGATGTGGGCCAAGCCTAATGTGTCATGTTACTATATGGCGGATGTACAATATACTTTATAGCATGTGGGTTGTATAATAACTAACATCCTCTGATGTGGGCCAAGCCTAATGTGTCATGTTACTATATGGCGGATGTACAATATACTTTATAGCATGTGGGTTATATAAAAAGTAACATCCTCTGATGTGGGCCAAGCCTAATGTGTCATGTTACTATATGGCGGATGTACAATATACTTTATAGCATGTGGGTTATATAAAAAGTAACATCCTAGGATATGGACCATATTTAATGTGTCATGTTACTATATGGCGGATGTACAATATACTTTATAGCATGTGGGTTGTATAATAAGTAACATCCTCTGATGTGGGCCAAGTCTAATGTGTCATGTTACTATATGGCGGATGTACAATATACTTTATAGCATGTGGGTTATATAATAAGTAATATCCTAGGACAAAGGCCAAGCCTAATGTGTCATGTTACTATATGGCGGATGTACAATAAATTTTATATCGTGGGTTATATAAAAAGTAACATCCTAGGATATGGACCAAATTTAATGTGTCATGTTACTATATGGCGGTTGTAAAATATACTTTATAGCATGTGGGTTGTATAATAAGTAACATCCTCTGATGTGGGCGAAGCCTAATGTGTCATGTTACTATATGGCGGATGTACAATATACTTTATAGCATGTGGGTTGTATAAAAAGTAACATCCTAGGATATTGACCAAATTTAATGTGTCATGTTACTATATGGCGGATGTACAATATACTTTATAGCATGTGGGTTATATAAAAAGTAACATCCTAGGATAAAGGCCAAGTCTAATGTGTCATGTTACTATATGGCGGATGTACAATATACTTTATAGCATGTGGGTTATATAAATAGGAACATCCTCTGATGTGGGCCAAGTCTAATGTGTCATGTTACTATATGGCGGATGTACAATATACTTTATAGCATGTGGGTTATATAAAAAGTAACATCCTAGCATATGGGCCAAGTCTAATGTGTCATGTTACTATATGGCGGATGTACAATATATTTTATATCGTGGGTTATATAAAAAGTTACATCCTGTAATGTGGGCCAAGCCTAATGTGTCATGTTACTCTATGGCGGATGTACAATATACTTTATAGCATGTGGGTTATGTAAAAAGTAACATCCTAGTATAAAGGCCAAGTCTAATGTGTCATGTTACTATATGGCGGATGTACAATATACTTTATAGCATGTGGGTTATATAAATAGGAACATCCTAGGATATCGACCAAGCCTAATGTGTCATGTTACTATATGGCGGATGTACAATATACTTTATAGCATGTGGGTTGTATAAAAAGTAACATCCTAGGATATTGACCAAATTTAATGTGTCATGTTACTATATGGCGGATGTACAATATACTTTATAGCATGTGGGTTATATAAAAAGTAACATCCTAGGATAAAGGCCAAGTCTAATGTGTCATGTTACTATATGGCGGATGTACAATATACTTTATATAGCATGTGGGTTATATAAAAAGTAACATCCTAGGATAAAGGCCAAGCCTAATGTGTCATGTTACTATATGGCGGATGTACAATATACTTTATAGCATGTGGGTTATATAAAAAGTAATATCCTAGGATGTGGGCCAAGTCTAATGTGTCATGTTACTATATGGCGGATGTACAATATACTTTATAGCATGTGGGTTATATAACAAGTAACATCCTCTGATGTGGGCCAAGCCTAATGTGTCATGTTACTATATGGCGGATGTACAATATACTTTATAGCATGTGGGTTATATAACAAGTAACATCCTCTGATGTGGGCCAAGCCTAATGTGTCATGTTACTATATGGCGGATGTACAATATACTTTATAGCATGTGGGTTATATAAAAAGTAACATCGTAGGATGTGGGCCAAGTCTAATGTGTCATGTTACTATATGGCGGATGTACAATATACTTTATAGCATGTGGGTTATATAATAAGTAACATCCTAGGATAAAGGCCAAGCCTAATGTGTCATGTTACTATATGGCGGTTGTAAAATATACTTTATAGCATGTGGGTTGTATAATAAGTAACATCCTCTGATGTGGGCGAAGCCTAATGTGTCATGTTACTATATGGCGGATGTACAATATACTTTATAGCATGTGGGTTGTATAAAAAGTAACATCCTAGGATATTGACCAAATTTAATGTGTCATGTTACTATATGGCGGATGTACAATATACTTTATAGCATGTGGGTTATATAAAAAGTAACATCCTAGGATAAAGGCCAAGTCTAATGTGTCATGTTACTATATGGCGGATGTACAATATACTTTATAGCATGTGGGTTATATAAAAAGTAACATCCTAGGATAAAGGCCAAGCCTAATGTGTCATGTTACTATATGGCGGATGTACAATATACTTTATAGCAGGTGGGTTGTATATTAAGTAATATCCTAGGATATCGACCAAGCCTAATGTGTCATGTTACTATATGGCGGATGTACAATATACTTTATAGCATGTGGGTTATATAAAAAGTAACATCCTCTGATGTGGGCCAAGCCTAATGTGTCATGTTACTATATGGCGGATGTACAATATACTTTATAGCATGTGGGTTGTATAATAACTAACATCCTCTGATGTGGGCCAAGCCTAATGTGTCATGTTACTATATGGCGGATGTACAATATACTTTATAGCATGTGGGTTATATAAAAAGTAACATCCTCTGATGTGGGCCAAGCCTAATGTGTCATGTTACTATATGGCGGATGTACAATATACTTTATAGCATGTGGGTTGTATAATAAGTAACATCCTCTGATGTGGGCCAAGCCTAATGTGTCATGTTACTATATGGCGGATGTACAATATACTTTATAGCATGTGGGTTATATAAAAAGTAACATCCTAGGATATGGACCATATTTAATGTGTCATGTTACTATATGGCGGATGTACAATATACTTTATAGCATGTGGGTTGTATAAAAAGTAATATCCTAGGATATCGACCAAGCCTAATGTGTCATGTTACTATATGGCGGATGTACAATATACTTTATAGCATGTGGGTTGTATAATAAGTAACATCCTCTGATGTGGGCCAAGTCTAATGTGTCATGTTACTATATGGCGGATGTACAATATACTTTATAGCATGTGGGTTATATAATAAGTAATATCCTAGGACAAAGGCCAAGCCTAATGTGTCATGTTACTATATGGCGGATGTACAATATACTTTATAGCATGTGGGTTATATAAAAAGTAACATCCTAGGATATGGGCCAAGTCTAATGTGTCATGTTACTATATGGCGGATGTACAATATACTTTATATAGCATGTGGGTTATATAAAAAGTAACATCCTCGGATGAGGGCCAAGCCTAATGTGTCATGTTACTATATGGCGGATGTACAATATACTTTATAGCATGTGGGTTATATAAAAAGTAACATCCTAGGATGTGGGCCAAGTCTAATGTGTCATGTTACTATATGGCGGATGTACAATATACTTTATAGCATGTGGGTTATATAAAAAGTAACATCCTAGGATGTGGGCCAAGTCTAATGTGTCATGTTACTATATGGCGGATGTACAATATACTTTATAGCATGTGGGTTATATAATAAGTAACATCCTAGGATAAAGGCCAAGCCTAATGTGTCATGTTACTATATGGCGGTTGTAAAATATACTTTATAGCATGTGGGTTGTATAATAAGTAACATCCTCTGATGTGGGCCAAGCCTAATGTGTCATGTTACTATATGGCGGATGTACAATATACTTTATAGCATGTGGGTTGTATAAAAAGTAACATCCTAGGATATTGACCAAATTTAATGTGTCATGTTACTATATGGCGGATGTACAATATACTTTATAGCATGTGGGTTATATAAAAAGTAACATCCTAGGATAAAGGCCAAGCCTAATGTGTCATGTTACTATATGGCGGATGTACAATATACTTTATAGCATGTGGGTTATATAAAAAGTAATATCCTAGGATATCGACCAAGCCTAATGTGTCATGTTACTATATGGCGGATGTACAATATACTTTATAGCATGTGGGTTATATAAAAAGTAATATCCTAGGATATCGACCAAGCCTAATGTGTCATGTTACTATATGGCGGATGTACAATATACTTTATAGCATGTGGGCTATATAAAAAGTAACATCCTAGGATGTGGGCCAAGTCTAATGTGTCATGTTACTATATGGCGGATGTACAATATACTTTATATAGCATGTGGGTGAAAGTAACATCTATGATGTGGGCCAAGTCTAATGTGTCATGTTACTATATGGCGGATGTACAATATACTTTATAGCATGTGGGTTATATAACAAGTAACATCCTCGGATGTGGGCCAAGCCTAATGTGTCATGTTACTATATGGCGGATGTACAATATACTTTATAGCATGTGGGTTGTATAAAAAGTAACATCCTAGGATATGGGCCAAGCCTAATGTGTCATGTTACTATATGGCGGATGTACAATATACTTTATAGCATGTGGGTTATATAAAAAGTAACATCCTAGGATAAAGGCCAAGCCTAATGTGTCATGTTACTATATGGCGGATGTACAATATACTTTATAGCATGTGGGTTATATAAAAAGTAACATCCTAGGATATGGACCAAATCTAATGTGTCATGTTACTATATGGCGGATGTACAATATACTTTATAGCATGTGGGTTATATAACAAGTAACATCCTCTGATGTGGGCCAAGGCTAATGTGTTATGTTACTATATGGCGGATGTACAATATACTTTATAGCATGTGGGTTGTATAAAAAGTAACATCCTAGGATATCGACCAAATTTAATGTGTCATGTTACTATATGGCGGATGTACAATATACTTTATAGCATGTGGGTTATATAAAAAGTAACATTCTAGGTTGTGGGCCAAGCCTAATGTGTCATGTTACTATATGGCGGATGTACAATATACTTTATAGCATGTGGGTTGTATAATAAGTAACATCCTCTGATGTGGGCCAAGCCTAATGTGTCATGTTACTATATGGCGGATGTACAATATACTTTATAGCATGTGGGTTGTATAATAAGTAACATCCTCTGATGTGGGCGAAGCCTAATGTGTCATGTTACTATATGGCGGATGTACAATATACTTTATAGCATGTGGGTTATATAAAAAGTAACATCCTAGGATATGGACCATATTTAATGTGTCATGTTACTATATGGCGGATGTACAATATACTTTATAGCATGTGGGTTGTATAAAAAGTAATATCCTAGGATATGGACCAAGCCTAATGTGTCATGTTACTATATGGCGGATGTACAATATACTTTATAGCATGTGGGTTGTATAATAAGTAACATCCTCTGATGTGGGCCAAGTCTAATGTGTCATGTTACTATATGGCGGATGTACAATATACTTTATAGCATGTGGGTTATATAATAAGTAATATCCTAGGACAAAGGCCAAGCCTAATGTGTCATGTTACTATATGGCGGATGTACAATAAATTTTATATCGTGGGTTATATAAAAAGTAACATCCTAGGATATGGACCAAATTTAATGTGTCATGTTACTATATGGCGGTTGTAAAATATACTTTATAGCATGTGGGTTGTATAATAAGTAACATCCTCTGATGTGGGCGAAGCCTAATGTGTCATGTTACTATATGGCGGATGTACAATATACTTTATAGCATGTGGGTTGTATAAAAAGTAACATCCTAGGATATTGACCAAATTTAATGTGTCATGTTACTATATGGCGGATGTACAATATACTTTATAGCATGTGGGTTATATAAAAAGTAACATCCTAGGATAAAGGCCAAGTCTAATGTGTCATGTTACTATATGGCGGATGTACAATATACTTTATAGCATGTGGGTTGTATAAAAAGTAATATCCTAGGATAAAGGCCAAGTCTAATGTGTCATGTTACTATATGGCGGATGTACAATATACTTTATAGCATGTGGGTTGTATAACAAGTAACATCCTCTGATGTGGGCCAAGGCTAATGTGTCATGTTACTATATGGCGGATGTACAATATACTTTATAGCATGTGGGTTATATAAAAAGTAACATCCTAGGATAAAGGCCAAGTCTAATGTGTCATATTACTATATGGCGGATGTACAATATACTTTATAGCATGTGGGTTGTATAAAAAGTAACATCCTAGGACAAAGGCCAAGTCTAATGTGTCATGTTACTATATGGCGGATGTACAATATACTTTATAGCATGTGGGTTGTATAACAAGTAACATCCTCTGATGTGGGCCAAGGCTAATGTGTCATGTTACTATATGGCGGATGTACAATATACTTTATAGCATGTGGGTTATATAAAAAGTAACATCCTAGTATAAAGGCCAAGGCTAATGTGTCATGTTACTCTATGGCGGATGTACAATATACTTTATAGCATGTGGGTTATATAAAAAGGAACATCCTAGGATATCGACCAAGCCTAATGTGTCATGTTACTATATGGCGGATGTACAATATACTTTATAGCATGTGGGTTATATAAAAAGTAACATCCTAGGATAAAGGCCAAGCCTAATGTGTCATGTTACTATATGGCGGATGTACAATATACTTTATAGCATGTGGGTTATATAAAAAGTAATATCCTAGGATGTGGGCCAAGTCTAATGTGTCATGTTACTATATGGCGGATGTACAATATACTTTATAGCATGTGGGTTGTATAAAAAGTAACATCGTAGGATGTGGGCCAAGTCTAATGTGTCATGTTACTATATGGCGGATGTACAATATACTTTATAGCATGTGGGTTATATAATAAGTAACATCCTAGGATAAAGGCCAAGCCTAATGTGTCATGTTACTATATGGCGGTTGTAAAATATACTTTATAGCATGTGGGTTGTATAATAAGTAACATCCTCTGATGTGGGCGAAGCCTAATGTGTCATGTTACTATATGGCGGATGTACAATATACTTTATAGCATGTGGGTTGTATAAAAAGTAACATCCTAGGATATTGACCAAATTTAATGTGTCATGTTACTATATGGCGGATGTACAATATACTTTATAGCATGTGGGTTATATAAAAAGTAACATCCTAGGATAAAGGCCAAGCCTAATGTGTCATGTTACTATATGGCGGATGTACAATATACTTTATAGCATGTGGGTTATATAAAAAGTAATATCCTAGGATATCGGCCAAGCCTAATGTGTCATGTTACTATATGGCGGATGTACAATAAACTTTATAGCAGTGGGTTATATAAAAAGTAACATCCTAGGATATGGACCAAATTTAATGTGTCATGTTACTATATGGCGGATGTACAATATACTTTATAGCATGTGGGTTATATAAAAAGTAACATCCTAGGATAAAGGCCAAGCCTAATGTGTCATGTTACTATATGGCGGATGTACAATATACTTTATAGCATGTGGGTTATATAAAAAGTAATATCCTAGGATATCGGCCAAGCCTAATGTGTCATGTTACTATATGGCGGATGTACAATATACTTTATAGCATGTGGGTTATATAAAAAGTAATATCCTAGGATGTGGGCCAAGTCTAATGTGTCATGTTACTATATGGCGGATGTACAATATACTTTATAGCATGTGGGTTATATAATAAGTAACATCCTCTGATGTGGGCCAAGCCTAATGTGTCATGTTACTATATGGCGGTTGTACAATATACTTTATAGCATGTGGGTTGTATAAAAAGTAATATCCTAGGATATCGACCAAGCCTAATGTGTCATGTTACTATATGGCGGATGTACAATATACTTTATAGCATGTGGGTTGTATAAAAAGTAACATCCTAGGATGTGGGCCAAGTCTAATGTGTCATGTTACTATATGGCGGATGTACAATATACTTTATAGCATGTGGGTTATATAAAAAGTAACATCCTAGGATATGGACCAAATCTAATGTGTCATGTTACTATATGGCGGATGTACAATATACTTTATAGCATGTGGGTTATATAACAAGTAACATCCTCGGATGTGGGCCAAGGCTAATGTGTTATGTTACTATATGGCGGATGTACAATATACTTTATAGCATGTGGGTTATATAAAAAGTAACATTCTAGGTTGTGGGCCAAGCCTAATGTGTCATGTTACTATATGGCGGTTGTAAAATATACTTTATAGCATGTGGGTTGTATAATAAGTAACATCCTCTGATGTGGGCGAAGCCTAATGTGTCATGTTACTATATGGCGGATGTACAATATACTTTATAGCATGTGGGTTATATAAAAAGGAACATCCTAGGATATTGACCAAATTTAATGTGTCATGTTACTATATGGCGGATGTACAATATACTTTATAGCATGTGGGTTATATAAAAAGTAACATCCTAGGATATGGACCAAGCCTAATGTGTCATGTTACTATATGGCGGATGTACAATATACTTTATAGCATGTGGGTTGTATAATAAGTAACATTCTAGGTTGTGGGCCAAGCCTAATGTGTCATGTTACTATATGGCGGATGTACAATATACTTTATAGCATGTGGGTTATATAAAAAGTAACATCCTCTGATGTGGACCAAGTCTAATGTGTCATGTTACTATATGGCGGATGTACAATATACTTTATAGCATGTGGGTTGTATAATAAGTAACATCCTCTGATGTGGGCCAAGCCTAATGTGTCATGTTACTATATGGCGGATGTACAATATACTTTATAGCATGTGGGTTGTATAAAAAGTAACATCCTAGGATATTGGACCAAATTTAATGTGTCATGTTACTATATGGCGGATGTACAATAAACTTTATAATGTGGGTTATATAAAAAGTAACATCCTAGGATATGGCCCAAGACTAATGTGTCATGTTACTATATGGCGGATGTACAATATACTTTATAGCATGTGGGTTGTATAAAAAGTAACATCCTAGGATAAAGGCCAAGCCTAATGTGTCATGTTACTATATGGCGGATGTACAATATACTTTATAGCATGTGGGTTGTATAATAAGTAACATCCTCTGATGTGGGCCAAGTCTAATGTGTCATGTTACTATATGGCGGATGTACAATATACTTTATAGCATGTGGGTTATATAAAAAGTAACATCCTAGGATAAAGGCCAAGCCTAATGTGTCATGTTACTATATGGCGGATGTACAATATACTTTATAGCAGGTGGGTTGTATATTAAGTAATATCCTAGGATATCGACCAAGCCTAATGTGTCATGTTACTATATGGCGGATGTACAATATACTTTATAGCATGTGGGTTGTATAATAACTAACATCCTCTGATGTGGGCCAAGCCTAATGTGTCATGTTACTATATGGCGGATGTACAATATACTTTATAGCATGTGGGTTATATAAAAAGTAACATCCTCTGATGTGGGCCAAGCCTAATGTGTCATGTTACTATATGGCGGATGTACAATATACTTTATAGCATGTGGGTTATATAAAAAGTAACATCCTAGGATATGGACCATATTTAATGTGTCATGTTACTATATGGCGGATGTACAATATACTTTATAGCATGTGGGTTGTATAATAAGTAACATCCTCTGATGTGGGCCAAGTCTAATGTGTCATGTTACTATATGGCGGATGTACAATATACTTTATAGCATGTGGGTTATATAATAAGTAATATCCTAGGACAAAGGCCAAGCCTAATGTGTCATGTTACTATATGGCGGATGTACAATAAATTTTATATCGTGGGTTATATAAAAAGTAACATCCTAGGATATGGACCAAATTTAATGTGTCATGTTACTATATGGCGGTTGTAAAATATACTTTATAGCATGTGGGTTGTATAATAAGTAACATCCTCTGATGTGGGCGAAGCCTAATGTGTCATGTTACTATATGGCGGATGTACAATATACTTTATAGCATGTGGGTTGTATAAAAAGTAACATCCTAGGATATTGACCAAATTTAATGTGTCATGTTACTATATGGCGGATGTACAATATACTTTATAGCATGTGGGTTATATAAAAAGTAACATCCTAGGATAAAGGCCAAGTCTAATGTGTCATGTTACTATATGGCGGATGTACAATATACTTTATAGCATGTGGGTTATATAAATAGGAACATCCTCTGATGTGGGCCAAGTCTAATGAGTCATGTTACTATATGGCGGATGTACAATATACTTTATAGCATGTGGGTTATATAAAAAGTAACATCCTAGCATATGGGCCAAGTCTAATGTGTCATGTTACTATATGGCGGATGTACAATATATTTTATATCGTGGGTTATATAAAAAGTTACATCCTGTAATGTGGGCCAAGCCTAATGTGTCATGTTACTCTATGGCGGATGTACAATATACTTTATAGCATGTGGGTTATGTAAAAAGTAACATCCTAGTATAAAGGCCAAGTCTAATGTGTCATGTTACTATATGGCGGATGTACAATATACTTTATAGCATGTGGGTTATATAAATAGGAACATCCTAGGATATCGACCAAGCCTAATGTGTCATGTTACTATATGGCGGATGTACAATATACTTTATAGCATGTGGGTTGTATAAAAAGTAACATCCTAGGATATTGACCAAATTTAATGTGTCATGTTACTATATGGCGGATGTACAATATACTTTATAGCATGTGGGTTATATAAAAAGTAACATCCTAGGATAAAGGCCAAGTCTAATGTGTCATGTTACTATATGGCGGATGTACAATATACTTTATATAGCATGTGGGTTATATAAAAAGTAACATCCTAGGATAAAGGCCAAGCCTAATGTGTCATGTTACTATATGGCGGATGTACAATATACTTTATAGCATGTGGGTTATATAAAAAGTAATATCCTAGGATGTGGGCCAAGTCTAATGTGTCATGTTACTATATGGCGGATGTACAATATACTTTATAGCATGTGGGTTATATAAAAAGTAACATCGTAGGATGTGGGCCAAGTCTAATGTGTCATGTTACTATATGGCGGATGTACAATATACTTTATAGCATGTGGGTTATATAATAAGTAACATCCTAGGATAAAGGCCAAGCCTAATGTGTCATGTTACTATATGGCGGTTGTAAAATATACTTTATAGCATGTGGGTTGTATAATAAGTAACATCCTCTGATGTGGGCGAAGCCTAATGTGTCATGTTACTATATGGCGGATGTACAATATACTTTATAGCATGTGGGTTGTATAAAAAGTAACATCCTAGGATATTGACCAAATTTAATGTGTCATGTTACTATATGGCGGATGTACAATATACTTTATAGCATGTGGGTTATATAAAAAGTAACATCGTAGGATGTGGGCCAAGTCTAATGTGTCATGTTACTATATGGCGGATGTACAATATACTTTATAGCATGTGGGTTATATAATAAGTAACATCCTAGGATAAAGGCCAAGCCTAATGTGTCATGTTACTATATGGCGGTTGTAAAATATACTTTATAGCATGTGGGTTGTATAATAAGTAACATCCTCTGATGTGGGCGAAGCCTAATGTGTCATGTTACTATATGGCGGATGTACAATATACTTTATAGCATGTGGGTTATATAAAAAGTAACATCCTAGGATAAAGGCCAAGTCTAATGTGTCATGTTACTATATGGCGGATGTACAATATACTTTATAGCATGTGGGTTATATAAAAAGTAACATTCTAGGATATCGGCCAAGCCTAATGTGTCATGTTACTATATGGCGGATGTACAATATACTTTATAGCATGTGGGTTATATAAAAAGTAACATCCTAGGATATCGACCAAGCCTAATGTGTCATGTTACTATATGGCGGATGTACAATATACTTTATAGCATGTGGGTTATATAAAAAGTAACATCCTAGGATATGGACCAAATTTAATGTGTCATGTTACTATATGGCGGATATACAATATACTTTATAGCAATATAAAAAGTAACATCCTAGGATATGGACCAAATTTAATGTGTCATGTTACTATATGGCGGATGTACAATATACTTTATAGCATGTGGGTTATATAAAAAGTAACATTCTAGGTTGTGGGCCAAGCCTAATGTGTCATGTTACTATATGGCGGATGTACAATATACTTTATAGCATGTGGGTTATATAAAAAGTAACATTCTAGGTTGTGGGCCAAGCCTAATGTGTCATGTTACTATATGGCGGATGTACAATATACTTTATAGCATGTGGGTTGTATAATAAGTAACATCCTCTGATGTGGGCCAAGCCTAATGTGTCATGTTACTATATGGCGGATGTACAATATACTTTATAGCATGTGGGTTATATAAAAAGTAACATCCTAGGATATGGACCATATTTAATGTGTCATGTTACTATATGGCGGATGTACAATATACTTTATAGCATGTGGGTTGTATAAAAAGTAATATCCTAGGATATCGACCAAGCCTAATGTGTCATGTTACTATATGGCGGATGTACAATATACTTTATAGCATGTGGGTTGTATAATAAGTAACATCCTCTGATGTGGGCCAAGTCTAATGTGTCATGTTACTATATGGCGGATGTACAATATACTTTATAGCATGTGGGTTATATAAAAAGTAACATCCTAGGATAAAGGCCAAGCCTAATGTGTCATGTTACTATATGGCGGATGTACAATATACTTTATAGCAGGTGGGTTGTATATTAAGTAATATCCTAGGATATCGACCAAGCCTAATGTGTCATGTTACTATATGGCGGATGTACAATATACTTTATAGCATGTGGGTTATATAAAAAGTAACATCCTCTGATGTGGGCCAAGCCTAATGTGTCATGTTACTATATGGCGGATGTACAATATACTTTATAGCATGTGGGTTGTATAATAACTAACATCCTCTGATGTGGGCCAAGCCTAATGTGTCATGTTACTATATGGCGGATGTACAATATACTTTATAGCATGTGGGTTATATAAAAAGTAACATCCTCTGATGTGGGCCAAGCCTAATGTGTCATGTTACTATATGGCGGATGTACAATATACTTTATAGCATGTGGGTTATATAAAAAGTAACATCCTCTGATGTGGGCCAAGTCTAATGTGTCATGTTACTATATGGCGGATGTACAATATACTTTATAGCATGTGGGTTGTATAATAAGTAACATCCTCTGATGTGGGCCAAGTCTAATGTGTCATGTTACTATATGGCGGATGTACAATATACTTTATAGCATGTGGGTTATATAATAAGTAATATCCTAGGACAAAGGCCAAGCCTAATGTGTCATGTTACTATATGGCGGATGTACAATAAATTTTATATCGTGGGTTATATAAAAAGTAACATCCTAGGATATGGACCAAATTTAATGTGTCATGTTACTATATGGCGGTTGTAAAATATACTTTATAGCATGTGGGTTGTATAATAAGTAACATCCTCTGATGTGGGCGAAGCCTAATGTGTCATGTTACTATATGGCGGATGTACAATATACTTTATAGCATGTGGGTTGTATAAAAAGTAACATCCTAGGATATTGACCAAATTTAATGTGTCATGTTACTATATGGCGGATGTACAATATACTTTATAGCATGTGGGTTATATAAAAAGTAACATCCTAGGATAAAGGCCAAGTCTAATGTGTCATGTTACTATATGGCGGATGTACAATATACTTTATAGCATGTGGGTTATATAAATAGGAACATCCTCTGATGTGGGCCAAGTCTAATGTGTCATGTTACTATATGGCGGATGTACAATATACTTTATAGCATGTGGGTTATATAAAAAGTAACATCCTAGCATATGGGCCAAGTCTAATGTGTCATGTTACTATATGGCGGATGTACAATATATTTTATATCGTGGGTTATATAAAAAGTTACATCCTGTAATGTGGGCCAAGCCTAATGTGTCATGTTACTCTATGGCGGATGTACAATATACTTTATAGCATGTGGGTTATGTAAAAAGTAACATCCTAGTATAAAGGCCAAGTCTAATGTGTCATGTTACTATATGGCGGATGTACAATATACTTTATAGCATGTGGGTTATATAAATAGGAACATCCTAGGATATCGACCAAGCCTAATGTGTCATGTTACTATATGGCGGATGTACAATATACTTTATAGCATGTGGGTTGTATAAAAAGTAACATCCTAGGATATTGACCAAATTTAATGTGTCATGTTACTATATGGCGGATGTACAATATACTTTATAGCATGTGGGTTATATAAAAAGTAACATCCTAGGATAAAGGCCAAGTCTAATGTGTCATGTTACTATATGGCGGATGTACAATATACTTTATATAGCATGTGGGTTATATAAAAAGTAACATCCTAGGATAAAGGCCAAGCCTAATGTGTCATGTTACTATATGGCGGATGTACAATATACTTTATAGCATGTGGGTTATATAAAAAGTAATATCCTAGGATGTGGGCCAAGTCTAATGTGTCATGTTACTATATGGCGGATGTACAATATACTTTATAGCATGTGGGTTATATAACAAGTAACATCCTCTGATGTGGGCCAAGCCTAATGTGTCATGTTACTATATGGCGGATGTACAATATACTTTATAGCATGTGGGTTATATAACAAGTAACATCCTCTGATGTGGGCCAAGCCTAATGTGTCATGTTACTATATGGCGGATGTACAATATACTTTATAGCATGTGGGTTATATAAAAAGTAACATCGTAGGATGTGGGCCAAGTCTAATGTGTCATGTTACTATATGGCGGATGTACAATATACTTTATAGCATGTGGGTTATATAATAAGTAACATCCTAGGATAAAGGCCAAGCCTAATGTGTCATGTTACTATATGGCGGTTGTAAAATATACTTTATAGCATGTGGGTTGTATAATAAGTAACATCCTCTGATGTGGGCGAAGCCTAATGTGTCATGTTACTATATGGCGGATGTACAATATACTTTATAGCATGTGGGTTGTATAAAAAGTAACATCCTAGGATATTGACCAAATTTAATGTGTCATGTTACTATATGGCGGATGTACAATATACTTTATAGCATGTGGGTTATATAAAAAGTAACATCCTAGGATAAAGGCCAAGTCTAATGTGTCATGTTACTATATGGCGGATGTACAATATACTTTATAGCATGTGGGTTATATAAAAAGTAACATCCTAGGATAAAGGCCAAGCCTAATGTGTCATGTTACTATATGGCGGATGTACAATATACTTTATAGCAGGTGGGTTGTATAATTAAGTAATATCCTAGGATATCGACCAAGCCTAATGTGTCATGTTACTATATGGCGGATGTACAATATACTTTATAGCATGTGGGTTATATAAAAAGTAACATCCTCTGATGTGGGCCAAGCCTAATGTGTCATGTTACTATATGGCGGATGTACAATATACTTTATAGCATGTGGGTTGTATAATAACTAACATCCTCTGATGTGGGCCAAGCCTAATGTGTCATGTTACTATATGGCGGATGTACAATATACTTTATAGCATGTGGGTTATATAAAAAGTAACATCCTCTGATGTGGGCCAAGCCTAATGTGTCATGTTACTATATGGCGGATGTACAATATACTTTATAGCATGTGGGTTATATAAAAAGTAACATCCTAGGATATGGACCATATTTAATGTGTCATGTTACTATATGGCGGATGTACAATATACTTTATAGCATGTGGGTTGTATAAAAAGTAATATCCTAGGATATCGACCAAGCCTAATGTGTCATGTTACTATATGGCGGATGTACAATATACTTTATAGCATGTGGGTTGTATAATAAGTAACATCCTCTGATGTGGGCCAAGTCTAATGTGTCATGTTACTATATGGCGGATGTACAATATACTTTATAGCATGTGGGTTATATAATAAGTAATATCCTAGGACAAAGGCCAAGCCTAATGTGTCATGTTACTATATGGCGGATGTACAATAAATTTTATATCGTGGGTTATATAAAAAGTAACATCCTAGCATATGGACCAAATTTAATGTGTCATGTTACTATATGTCGGTTGTAAAATATACTTTATAGCATGTGGGTTGTATAATAAGTAACATCCTCTGATGTGGGCGAAGCCTAATGTGTCATGTTACTATATGGCGGATGTACAATATACTTTATAGCATGTGGGTTGTATAAAAAGTAACATCCTAGGATATTGACCAAATTTAATGTGTCATGTTACTATATGGCGGATGTACAATATACTTTATAGCATGTGGGTTATATAAAAAGTAACATCCTAGGATATCGACCAAGCCTAATGTGTCATGTTACTATATGGCGGATGTACAATATATTTTATATCGTGGGTTATATAAAAAGTTACATCCTGTAATGTGGGCCAAGCCTAATGTGTCATGTTACTCTATGGCGGATGTACAATATACTTTATAGCATGTGGGTTATGTAAAAAGTAACATCCTAGTATAAAGGCCAAGTCTAATGTGTCATGTTACTATATGGCGGATGTACAATATACTTTATAGCATGTGGGTTATATAAATAGGAACATCCTAGGATATCGACCAAGCCTAATGTGTCATGTTACTATATGGCGGATGTACAATATACTTTATAGCATGTGGGTTGTATAAAAAGTAACATCCTAGGATATTGACCAAATTTAATGTGTCATGTTACTATATGGCGGATGTACAATATACTTTATAGCATGTGGGTTATATAAAAAGTAACATCCTAGGATAAAGGCCAAGTCTAATGTGTCATGTTACTATATGGCGGATGTACAATATACTTTATATAGCATGTGGGTTATATAAAAAGTAACATCCTAGGATAAAGGCCAAGCCTAATGTGTCATGTTACTATATGGCGGATGTACAATATACTTTATAGCATGTGGGTTATATAAAAAGTAATATCCTAGGATGTGGGCCAAGTCTAATGTGTCATGTTACTATATGGCGGATGTACAATATACTTTATAGCATGTGGGTTATATAAAAAGTAACATCGTAGGATGTGGGCCAAGTCTAATGTGTCATGTTACTATATGGCGGATGTACAATATACTTTATAGCATGTGGGTTATATAATAAGTAACATCCTAGGATAAAGGCCAAGCCTAATGTGTCATGTTACTATATGGCGGTTGTAAAATATACTTTATAGCATGTGGGTTGTATAATAAGTAACATCCTCTGATGTGGGCGAAGCCTAATGTGTCATGTTACTATATGGCGGATGTACAATATACTTTATAGCATGTGGGTTGTATAAAAAGTAACATCCTAGGATATTGACCAAATTTAATGTGTCATGTTACTATATGGCGGATGTACAATATACTTTATAGCATGTGGGTTATATAAAAAGTAACATCCTAGGATAAAGGCCAAACCTAATGTGTGATGTTACTATATGGCGGATGTACAATATACTTTATAGCATGTGGGTTGTATAATAAGTAACATCCTCTGATGTGGACCAAGCCTAATGTGTCATGTTACTATATGGCGGATGTACAATATACTTTATAGCATGTGGGTTATATAAAAAGTAATATCCTAGGATATCGACCAAGCCTAATGTGTCATGTTACTATATGGCGGATGTACAATATACTTTATAGCATGTGGGTTATATAAAAAGTAATATCCTAGGATATCGACCAAGCCTAATGTGTCAAGTTACTATATGGCGGATGTACAATATACTTTATAGCATGTGGGCTATATAAAAAGTTACATCCTAGGATGTGGGCCAAGTCTAATGTGTCATGTTACTATATGGCGGATGTACAATATACTTTATATAGCATGTGGGTTGTATAATAAGTAACATCCTCTGATGTGGGCCAAGTCTAATGTGTCATGTTACTATATGGCGGATGTACAATATACTTTATAGCATGTGGGTTATATAACAAGTAACATCCTCTGATGTGGGCCAAGCCTAATGTGTCATGTTACTATATGGCGGATGTACAATATACTTTATAGCATGTGGGTTGTATAAAAAGTAATATCCTAGGATATCGACCAAGCCTAATGTGTCATGTTACTATATGGCGGATGTACAATATACTTTATAGCATGTGGGTTGTATAAAAAGTAACCTCGTAGGATGTGGGCCAAGTCTAATGTGTCATGTTACTATATGGCGGATATACAATATACTTTATAGCAGGATATAAAAAGTAACATTCTAGGATAAAGGCCAAGCCTAATGTGTCATGTTACTATATGGCGGATGTACAATATACTTTATAGCATGTGGGTTATATAAAAAGTAACATCCTAGGATATGGACCAAATTTAATGTGTCATGTTACTATATGGCGGATGTACAATATACTTTATAGCATGTGGGTTATATAACAAGTAACATCCTCTGATGTGGGCCAAGGCTAATGTGTTATGTTACTATATGGCGGATGTACAATATACTTTATTGCATGTGGGTTGTATAAAAAGTAACATTCTAGGATATCGACCAAATTTAATGTGTCATGTTACTATATGGCGGATGTACAATATACTTTATAGCATGTGGGTTATATAAAAAGTAACATTCTAGGTTGTGGGCCAAGCCTAATGTGTCATGTTACTATATGGCGGTTGTAAAATATACTTTATAGCATGTGGGTTGTATAATAAGTAACATCCTCTGATGTGGGCGAAGCCTAATGTGTCATGTTACTATATGGCGGATGTACAATATACTTTATAGCATGTGGGTTGTATAATAAGTAACATCCTCTGATGTGGGCGAAGCCTAATGTGTCATGTTACTATATGGCGGATGTACAATATACTTTATAGCATGTGGGTTATATAAAAAGTAACATCCTAGGATATGGACCATATTTAATGTGTCATGTTACTATATGGCGGATGTACAATATACTTTATAGCATGTGGGTTGTATAAAAAGTAATATCCTAGGATATCGACCAAGCCTAATGTGTCATGTTACTATATGGCGGATGTACAATATACTTTATAGCATGTGGGTTGTATAATAAGTAACATCCTCTGATGTGGGCCAAGTCTAATGTGTCATGTTACTATATGGCGGATGTACAATATACTTTATAGCATGTGGGTTATATAATAAGTAATATCCTAGGACAAAGGCCAAGCCTAATGTGTCATGTTACTATATGGCGGATGTACAATAAATTTTATATCGTGGGTTATATAAAAAGTAACATCCTAGGATATGGACCAAATTTAATGTGTCATGTTACTATATGGCGGTTGTAAAATATACTTTATAGCATGTGGGTTGTATAATAAGTAACATCCTCTGATGTGGGCGAAGCCTAATGTGTCATGTTACTATATGGCGGATGTACAATATACTTTATAGCATGTGGGTTGTATAAAAAGTAACATCCTAGGATATTGACCAAATTTAATGTGTCATGTTACTATATGGCGGATGTACAATATACTTTATAGCATGTGGGTTATATAAAAAGTAACATCCTAGGATAAAGGCCAAGTCTAATGTGTCATGTTACTATATGGCGGATGTACAATATACTTTATAGCATGTGGGTTGTATAAAAAGTAATATCCTAGGACAAAGGCCAAGTCTAATGTGTCATGTTACTATATGGCGGATGTACAATATACTTTATAGCATGTGGGTTGTATAACAAGTAACATCCTCTGATGTGGGCCAAGGCTAATGTGTCATGTTACTATATGGCGGATGTACAATATACTTTATAGCATGTGGGTTATATAAAAAGTAACATCCTATTATAAAGGCCAAGGCTAATGTGTCATGTTACTATATGGCGGATGTACAATATACTTTATAGCATGTGGGTTATATAAAAAGTAACATCCTAGCATATGGGCCAAGTCTAATGTGTCATGTTACTATATGGCGGATGTACAATATACTTTATAGCATGTGGGTTATATAAAAAGTAACATCCTAGGATATCGACCAAGCCTAATGTGTCATGTTACTATATGGCGGATGTACAATATATTTTATATCGTGGGTTATATAAAAAGTTACATCCTGTAATGTGGGCCAAGCCTAATGTGTCATGTTACTCTATGGCGGATGTACAATATACTTTATAGCATGTGGGTTATGTAAAAAGTAACATCCTAGTATAAAGGCCAAGTCTAATGTGTCATGTTACTATATGGCGGATGTACAATATACTTTATAGCATGTGGGTTATATAAATAGGAACATCCTAGGATATCGACCAAGCCTAATGTGTCATGTTACTATATGGCGGATGTACAATATACTTTATAGCATGTGGGTTATATAAAAAGTAACATCCTAGGATAAAGGCCAAGTCTAATGTGTCATGTTACTATATGGCGGATGTACAATATACTTTATATAGCATGTGGGTTATATAAAAAGTAACATCCTAGGATAAAGGCCAAGCCTAATGTGTCATGTTACTATATGGCGGATGTACAATATACTTTATAGCATGTGGGTTATATAAAAAGTAATATCCTAGGATGTGGGCCAAGTCTAATGTGTCATGTTACTATATGGCGGATGTACAATATACTTTATAGCATGTGGGTTGTATAAAAAGTAACATCGTAGGATGTGGGCCAAGTCTAATGTGTCATGTTACTATATGGCGGATGTACAATATACTTTATAGCATGTGGGTTATATAAAAAGTAACATCCTAGGATAAAGGCCAAGCCTAATGTGTCATGTTACTATATGGCGGATGTACAATATACTTTATAGCATGTGGGTTGTATAAAAAGTAACATCCTAGGATATTGACCAAATTTAATGTGTCATGTTACTATATGGCGGATGTACAATATACTTTATAGCATGTGGGTTATATAAAAAGTAACATCCTAGGATAAAGGCCAAGCCTAATGTGTCATGTTACTATATGGCGGATGTACAATATACTTTATAGCATGTGGGTTATTTAAAAAGTAATATCCTAGGATATCGACCAAGCCTAATGTGTCATGTTACTATATGGCGGATGTACAATAAATTTTATATCGTGGGTTATATAAAAAGTAACATCCTAGGATATGGACCAAATTTAATGTGTCATGTTACTATATGGCGGATGTACAATATACTTTATAGCATGTGGGTTATATAAAAAGTAACATCCTAGGATATGGACCAAATTTAATGTGTCATGTTACTATATGGCGGATGTACAATATACTTTATAGCATGTGGGTTATATAAAAAGTAATATCCTAGGATATCGACCAAGCCTAATGTGTCATGTTACTATATGGCGGATGTACAATATACTTTATAGCATGTGGGTTATATAAAAAGTAATATCCTAGGATGTGGGCCAAGTCTAATGTGTCATGTTACTATATGGCGGATGTACAATATACTTTATAGCATGTGGGTTATATAATAAGTAACATCCTCTGATGTGGGCCAAGCCTAATGTGTCATGTTACTATATGGCGGTTGTACAATATACTTTATAGCATGTGGGTTGTATAAAAAGTAATATCCTAGGATATCGACCAAGCCTAATGTGTCATGTTACTATATGGCGGATGTACAATATACTTTATAGCATGTGGGTTGTATAAAAAGTAACCTCGTAGGATGTGGGCCAATTCTAATGTGTCATGTTACTATATGGCGGATATACAATATACTTTATAGCAATATAAAAAGTAACATTCTAGGATAAAGGCCAAGTCTAATGTGTCATGTTACTATATGGCGGATGTACAATATACTTTATAGCATGTGGGTTATATAAAAAGTAACATCCTAGGATATGGACCAAATTTAATGTGTCATGTTACTATATGGCGGATGTACAATATACTTTATAGCATGTGGGTTATATAACAAGTAACATCCTCTGATGTGGGCCAAGGCTAATGTGTTATGTTACTATATGGCGGATGTACAATATACTTTATAGCATGTGGGTTATATAAAAAGTAACATTCTAGGTTGTGGGCCAAGCCTAATGTGTCATGTTACTATATGGCGGTTGTAAAATATACTTTATAGCATGTGGGTTGTATAATAAGTAACATCCTCTGATGTGGGCGAAGCCTAATGTGTCATGTTACTATATGGCGGATGTACAATATACTTTATAGCATGTGGGTTATATAAAAAGGAACATCCTAGGATATTGACCAAATTTAATGTGTCATGTTACTATATGGCGGATGTACAATATACTTTATAGCATGTGGGTTATATAAAAAGTAACATCCTAGGATATGGACCAAGCCTAATGTGTCATGTTACTATATGGCGGATGTACAATATACTTTATAGCATGTGGGTTGTATAATAAGTAACATTCTAGGTTGTGGGCCAAGCCTAATGTGTCATGTTACTATATGGCGGATGTACAATATACTTTATAGCATGTGGGTTATATAAAAAGTAACATCCTCTGATGTGGACCAAGTCTAATGTGTCATGTTACTATATGGCGGATGTACAATATACTTTATAGCATGTGGGATGTATAATAAGTAACATTCTAGGTTGTAGGCCAAGCATAATGTGTCATGTTACTATATGGCGGATGTACAATATACTTTATAGCATGTGGGTTGTATAATAAGTAACATCCTCTGATGTGGGCCAAGCCTAATGTGTCATGTTACTATATGGCGGATGTACAATATACTTTATAGCATGTGGGTTGTATAAAAAGTAACATCCTAGGATATTGACCAAATTTAATGTGTCATGTTACTATATGGCGGATGTACAATAAATTTTATATTGTGGGTTATATAAAAAGTAACATCCTAGGATATGGCCCAAGACTAATGTGTCATGTTACTATATGGCGGATGTACAATATACTTTATAGCATGTGGGTTGTATAAAAAGTAACATCCTAGGATAAAGGCCAAGCCTAATGTGTCATGTTACTATATGGCGGATGTACAATATACTTTATAGCATGTGGGTTATATAAAAAGTAATATCCTAGGATATCGACCAAGCCTAATGTGTCATGTTACTATATGGCGGATGTACAATATATTTTATAGCATGTGGGTTATATAAAAAGTAACATCGTCTGATGTGGGCCAAGCCCAATGTGTCATGTTACTATATGGCGGATGTACAATAAATTTTATATCGTGGGTTATATAAAAAGTAACATCCTCTGATGTGGGCCAAGCCTAATGTGTCATGTTACTATATGGCGGATGTACAATATACTTTATACCATGTGGGTTATATAAAAAGTTACATCCTCTGATGTGGACCAAGCCTAATGTGTCATGTTACTATATGGCGGATGTACAATATACTTTATAGCATGTGGGTTATATAAAAAGTAACATCCTAGGATAAAGGCCAAGCCTAATGTGTCATGTTACTATATGGCGGATGTACAATATACTTTATAGCATGTGGGTTATATAAAAAGTTACATCCTCTGATGTGGACCGAGCCTAATGTGTCATGTTACTATATGGCGGATGTACAATATACTTTATAGCATGTGGGTTATATAAAAAGTAATATCCTAGGACAAAGGCCAAGCCTAATATGTCAAGTTACTATATGGCGGATGTACAATATACTTTATAGCATGTGGGCTATATAAAAAGTTACATCCCAGGATGTGGGCCAAGTCTAATGTGTCATGTTACTATATGGCGGATGTACAATATACTTTATAGCATGTGGGTTATATAATAAGTAATATCCTAGGACAAAGGCCAAGCCTAATGTGTCATGTTACTATATGGCGGATGTACAATAAATTTTATATCGTGGGTTATATAAAAAGTAACATCCTAGGATATGGACCAAATTTAATGTGTCATGTTACTATATGGCGGTTGTAAAATATACTTTATAGCATGTGGGTTGTATAATAAGTAACATCCTCTGATGTGGGCGAAGCCTAATGTGTCATGTTACTATATGGCGGATGTACAATATACTTTATAGCATGTGGGTTGTATAAAAAGTAACATCCTAGGATATTGACCAAATTTAATGTGTCATGTTACTATATGGCGGATGTACAATATACTTTATAGCATGTGGGTTATATAAAAAGTAACATCCTAGGATAAAGGCCAAGTCTAATGTGTCATGTTACTATATGGCGGATGTACAATATACTTTATAGCATGTGGGTTATATAAATAGGAACATCCTCTGATGTGGGCCAAGTCTAATGTGTCATGTTACTATATGGCGGATGTACAATATACTTTATAGCATGTGGGTTATATAAAAAGTAACATCCTAGCATATGGGCCAAGTCTAATGTGTCATGTTACTATATGGCGGATGTACAATATATTTTATATCGTGGGTTATATAAAAAGTTACATCCTGTAATGTGGGCCAAGCCTAATGTGTCATGTTACTCTATGGCGGATGTACAATATACTTTATAGCATGTGGGTTATGTAAAAAGTAACATCCTAGTATAAAGGCCAAGTCTAATGTGTCATGTTACTATATGGCGGATGTACAATATACTTTATAGCATGTGGGTTATATAAATAGGAACATCCTAGGATATCGACCAAGCCTAATGTGTCATGTTACTATATGGCGGATGTACAATATACTTTATAGCATGTGGGTTGTATAAAAAGTAACATCCTAGGATATTGACCAAATTTAATGTGTCATGTTACTATATGGCGGATGTACAATATACTTTATAGCATGTGGGTTATATAAAAAGTAACATCCTAGGATAAAGGCCAAGTCTAATGTGTCATGTTACTATATGGCGGATGTACAATATACTTTATATAGCATGTGGGTTATATAAAAAGTAACATCCTAGGATAAAGGCCAAGCCTAATGTGTCATGTTACTATATGGCGGATGTACAATATACTTTATAGCATGTGGGTTATATAAAAAGTAATATCCTAGGATGTGGGCCAAGTCTAATGTGTCATGTTACTATATGGCGGATGTACAATATACTTTATAGCATGTGGGTTATATAACAAGTAACATCCTCTGATGTGGGCCAAGCCTAATGTGTCATGTTACTATATGGCGGATGTACAATATACTTTATAGCATGTGGGTTATATAACAAGTAACATCCTCTGATGTGGGCCAAGCCTAATGTGTCATGTTACTATATGGCGGATGTACAATATACTTTATAGCATGTGGGTTATATAAAAAGTAACATCGTAGGATGTGGGCCAAGTCTAATGTGTCATGTTACTATATGGCGGATGTACAATATACTTTATAGCATGTGGGTTATATAATAAGTAACATCCTAGGATAAAGGCCAAGCCTAATGTGTCATGTTACTATATGGCGGTTGTAAAATATACTTTATAGCATGTGGGTTGTATAATAAGTAACATCCTCTGATGTGGGCGAAGCCTAATGTGTCATGTTACTATATGGCGGATGTACAATATACTTTATAGCATGTGGGTTGTATAAAAAGTAACATCCTAGGATATTGACCAAATTTAATGTGTCATGTTACTATATGGCGGATGTACAATATACTTTATAGCATGTGGGTTATATAAAAAGTAACATCCTAGGATAAAGGCCAAGTCTAATGTGTCATGTTACTATATGGCGGATGTACAATATACTTTATAGCATGTGGGTTATATAAAAAGTAACATCCTAGGATAAAGGCCAAGCCTAATGTGTCATGTTACTATATGGCGGATGTACAATATACTTTATAGCAGGTGGGTTGTATATTAAGTAATATCCTAGGATATCGACCAAGCCTAATGTGTCATGTTACTATATGGCGGATGTACAATATACTTTATAGCATGTGGGTTATATAAAAAGTAACATCCTCTGATGTGGGCCAAGCCTAATGTGTCATGTTACTATATGGCGGATGTACAATATACTTTATAGCATGTGGGTTGTATAATAACTAACATCCTCTGATGTGGGCCAAGCCTAATGTGTCATGTTACTATATGGCGGATGTACAATATACTTTATAGCATGTGGGTTATATAAAAAGTAACATCCTCTGATGTGGGCCAAGCCTAATGTGTCATGTTACTATATGGCGGATGTACAATATACTTTATAGCATGTGGGTTATATAAAAAGTAACATCCTAGGATATGGACCATATTTAATGTGTCATGTTACTATATGGCGGATGTACAATATACTTTATAGCATGTGGGTTGTATAAAAAGTAATATCCTAGGATATCGACCAAGCCTAATGTGTCATGTTACTATATGGCGGATGTACAATATACTTTATAGCATGTGGGTTGTATAATAAGTAACATCCTCTGATGTGGGCCAAGTCTAATGTGTCATGTTACTATATGGCGGATGTACAATATACTTTATAGCATGTGGGTTATATAATAAGTAATATCCTAGGACAAAGGCCAAGCCTAATGTGTCATGTTACTATATGGCGGATGTACAATAAATTTTATATCGTGGGTTATATAAAAAGTAACATCCTAGGATATTGACCAAATTTAATGTGTCATGTTACTATATGTCGGTTGTAAAATATACTTTATAGCATGTGGGTTGTATAATAAGTAACATCCTCTGATGTGGGCGAAGCCTAATGTGTCATGTTACTATATGGCGGATGTACAATATACTTTATAGCATGTGGGTTGTATAAAAAGTAACATCCTAGGATATTGACCAAATTTAATGTGTCATGTTACTATATGGCGGATGTACAATATACTTTATAGCATGTGGGTTATATAAAAAGTAACATCCTAGCATATGGGCCAAGTCTAATGTGTCATGTTACTATATGGCGGATGTACAATATACTTTATAGCATGTGGGTTATATAAAAAGTAACATCCTAGGATATCGACCAAGCCTAATGTGTCATGTTACTATATGGCGGATGTACAATATATTTTATATCGTGGGTTATATAAAAAGTTACATCCTGTAATGTGGGCCAAGCCTAATGTGTCATGTTACTCTATGGCGGATGTACAATATACTTTATAGCATGTGGGTTATGTAAAAAGTAACATCCTAGTATAAAGGCCAAGTCTAATGTGTCATGTTACTATATGGCGGATGTACAATATACTTTATAGCATGTGGGTTATATAAATAGGAACATCCTAGGATATCGACCAAGCCTAATGTGTCATGTTACTATATGGCGGATGTACAATATACTTTATAGCATGTGGGTTGTATAAAAAGTAACATCCTAGGATATTGACCAAATTTAATGTGTCATGTTACTATATGGCGGATGTACAATATACTTTATAGCATGTGGGTTATATAAAAAGTAACATCCTAGGATAAAGGCCAAGTCTAATGTGTCATGTTACTATATGGCGGATGTACAATATACTTTATATAGCATGTGGGTTATATAAAAAGTAACATCCTAGGATAAAGGCCAAGCCTAATGTGTCATGTTACTATATGGCGGATGTACAATATACTTTATAGCATGTGGGTTATATAAAAAGTAATATCCTAGGATGTGGGCCAAGTCTAATGTGTCATGTTACTATATGGCGGATGTACAATATACTTTATAGCATGTGGGTTATATAAAAAGTAACATCGTAGGATGTGGGCCAAGTCTAATGTGTCATGTTACTATATGGCGGATGTACAATATACTTTATAGCATGTGGGTTATATAATAAGTAACATCCTAGGATAAAGGCCAAGCCTAATGTGTCATGTTACTATATGGCGGTTGTAAAATATACTTTATAGCATGTGGGTTGTATAATAAGTAACATCCTCTGATGTGGGCGAAGCCTAATGTGTCATGTTACTATATGGCGGATGTACAATATACTTTATAGCATGTGGGTTGTATAAAAAGTAACATCCTAGGATATTGACCAAATTTAATGTGTCATGTTACTATATGGCGGATGTACAATATACTTTATAGCATGTGGGTTATATAAAAAGTAACATCCTAGGATAAAGGCCAAACCTAATGTGTGATGTTACTATATGGCGGATGTACAATATACTTTATAGCATGTGGGTTGTATAATAAGTAACATCCTCTGATGTGGACCAAGCCTAATGTGTCATGTTACTATATGGCGGATGTACAATATACTTTATAGCATGTGGGTTATATAAAAAGTAATATCCTAGGATATCGACCAAGCCTAATGTGTCATGTTACTATATGGCGGATGTACAATATACTTTATAGCATGTGGGTTATATAAAAAGTAATATCCTAGGATATCGACCAAGCCTAATGTGTCAAGTTACTATATGGCGGATGTACAATATACTTTATAGCATGTGGGCTATATAAAAAGTTACATCCTAGGATGTGGGCCAAGTCTAATGTGTCATGTTACTATATGGCGGATGTACAATATACTTTATATAGCATGTGGGTTGTATAATAAGTAACATCCTCTGATGTGGGCCAAGTCTAATGTGTCATGTTACTATATGGCGGATGTACAATATACTTTATAGCATGTGGGTTATATAACAAGTAACATCCTCTGATGTGGGCCAAGCCTAATGTGTCATGTTACTATATGGCGGATGTACAATATACTTTATAGCATGTGGGTTGTATAAAAAGTAATATCCTAGGATATCGACCAAGCCTAATGTGTCATGTTACTATATGGCGGATGTACAATATACTTTATAGCATGTGGGTTGTATAAAAAGTAACCTCGTAGGATGTGGGCCAATTCTAATGTGTCATGTTACTATATGGCGGATATACAATATACTTTATAGCAATATAAAAAGTAACATTCTAGGATAAAGGCCAAGCCTAATGTGTCATGTTACTATATGGCGGATGTACAATATACTTTATAGCATGTGGGTTATATAAAAAGTAACATCCTAGGATATGGACCAAATTTAATGTGTCATGTTACTATATGGCGGATGTACAATATACTTTATAGCATGTGGGTTATATAACAAGTAACATCCTCTGATGTGGGCCAAGGCTAATGTGTTATGTTACTATATGGCGGATGTACAATATACTTTATTGCATGTGGGTTGTATAAAAAGTAACATTCTAGGATATCGACCAAATTTAATGTGTCATGTTACTATATGGCGGATGTACAATATACTTTATAGCATGTGGGTTATATAAAAAGTAACATTCTAGGTTGTGGGCCAAGCCTAATGTGTCATGTTACTATATGGCGGTTGTAAAATATACTTTATAGCATGTGGGTTGTATAATAAGTAACATCCTCTGATGTGGGCGAAGCCTAATGTGTCATGTTACTATATGGCGGATGTACAATATACTTTATAGCATGTGGGTTGTATAATAAGTAACATCCTCTGATGTGGGCGAAGCCTAATGTGTCATGTTACTATATGGCGGATGTACAATATACTTTATAGCATGTGGGTTATATAAAAAGTAACATCCTAGGATATGGACCATATTTAATGTGTCATGTTACTATATGGCGGATGTACAATATACTTTATAGCATGTGGGTTGTATAAAAAGTAATATCCTAGGATATCGACCAAGCCTAATGTGTCATGTTACTATATGGCGGATGTACAATATACTTTATAGCATGTGGGTTGTATAATAAGTAACATCCTCTGATGTGGGCCAAGTCTAATGTGTCATGTTACTATATGGCGGATGTACAATATACTTTATAGCATGTGGGTTATATAATAAGTAATATCCTAGGACAAAGGCCAAGCCTAATGTGTCATGTTACTATATGGCGGATGTACAATAAATTTTATATCGTGGGTTATATAAAAAGTAACATCCTAGGATATGGACCAAATTTAATGTGTCATGTTACTATATGGCGGTTGTAAAATATACTTTATAGCATGTGGGTTGTATAATAAGTAACATCCTCTGATGTGGGCGAAGCCTAATGTGTCATGTTACTATATGGCGGATGTACAATATACTTTATAGCATGTGGGTTGTATAAAAAGTAACATCCTAGGATATTGACCAAATTTAATGTGTCATGTTACTATATGGCGGATGTACAATATACTTTATAGCATGTGGGTTATATAAAAAGTAACATCCTAGGATAAAGGCCAAGTCTAATGTGTCATGTTACTATATGGCGGATGTACAATATACTTTATAGCATGTGGGTTGTATAAAAAGTAATATCCTAGGACAAAGGCCAAGTCTAATGTGTCATGTTACTATATGGCGGATGTACAATATACTTTATAGCATGTGGGTTGTATAACAAGTAACATCCTCTGATGTGGGCCAAGGCTAATGTGTCATGTTACTATATGGCGGATGTACAATATACTTTATAGCATGTGGGTTATATAAAAAGTAACATCCTATTATAAAGGCCAAGGCTAATGTGTCATGTTACTATATGGCGGATGTACAATATACTTTATAGCATGTGGGTTATATAAAAAGTAACATCCTAGCATATGGGCCAAGTCTAATGTGTCATGTTACTATATGGCGGATGTACAATATACTTTATAGCATGTGGGTTATATAAAAAGTAACATCCTAGGATATCGACCAAGCCTAATGTGTCATGTTACTATATGGCGGATGTACAATATATTTTATATCGTGGGTTATATAAAAAGTTACATCCTGTAATGTGGGCCAAGCCTAATGTGTCATGTTACTCTATGGCGGATGTACAATATACTTTATAGCATGTGGGTTATGTAAAAAGTAACATCCTAGTATAAAGGCCAAGTCTAATGTGTCATGTTACTATATGGCGGATGTACAATATACTTTATAGCATGTGGGTTATATAAATAGGAACATCCTAGGATATCGACCAAGCCTAATGTGTCATGTTACTATATGGCGGATGTACAATATACTTTATAGCATGTGGGTTATATAAAAAGTAACATCCTAGGATAAAGGCCAAGTCTAATGTGTCATGTTACTATATGGCGGATGTACAATATACTTTATATAGCATGTGGGTTATATAAAAAGTAACATCCTAGGATAAAGGCCAAGCCTAATGTGTCATGTTACTATATGGCGGATGTACAATATACTTTATAGCATGTGGGTTATATAAAAAGTAATATCCTAGGATGTGGGCCAAGTCTAATGTGTCATGTTACTATATGGCGGATGTACAATATACTTTATAGCATGTGGGTTGTATAAAAAGTAACATCGTAGGATGTGGGCCAAGTCTAATGTGTCATGTTACTATATGGCGGATGTACAATATACTTTATAGCATGTGGGTTATATAAAAAGTAACATCCTAGGATAAAGGCCAAGCCTAATGTGTCATGTTACTATATGGCGGATGTACAATATACTTTATAGCATGTGGGTTGTATAAAAAGTAACATCCTAGGATATTGACCAAATTTAATGTGTCATGTTACTATATGGCGGATGTACAATATACTTTATAGCATGTGGGTTATATAAAAAGTAACATCCTAGGATAAAGGCCAAGCCTAATGTGTCATGTTACTATATGGCGGATGTACAATATACTTTATAGCATGTGGGTTATTTAAAAAGTAATATCCTAGGATATCGACCAAGCCTAATGTGTCATGTTACTATATGGCGGATGTACAATAAATTTTATATCGTGGGTTATATAAAAAGTAACATCCTAGGATATGGACCAAATTTAATGTGTCATGTTACTATATGGCGGATGTACAATATACTTTATAGCATGTGGGTTATATAAAAAGTAACATCCTAGGATATGGACCAAATTTAATGTGTCATGTTACTATATGGCGGATGTACAATATACTTTATAGCATGTGGGTTATATAAAAAGTAATATCCTAGGATATCGACCAAGCCTAATGTGTCATGTTACTATATGGCGGATGTACAATATACTTTATAGCATGTGGGTTATATAAAAAGTAATATCCTAGGATGTGGGCCAAGTCTAATGTGTCATGTTACTATATGGCGGATGTACAATATACTTTATAGCATGTGGGTTATATAATAAGTAACATCCTCTGATGTGGGCCAAGCCTAATGTGTCATGTTACTATATGGCGGTTGTACAATATACTTTATAGCATGTGGGTTGTATAAAAAGTAATATCCTAGGATATCGACCAAGCCTAATGTGTCATGTTACTATATGGCGGATGTACAATATACTTTATAGCATGTGGGTTGTATAAAAAGTAACCTCGTAGGATGTGGGCCAATTCTAATGTGTCATGTTACTATATGGCGGATATACAATATACTTTATAGCAATATAAAAAGTAACATTCTAGGATAAAGGCCAAGTCTAATGTGTCATGTTACTATATGGCGGATGTACAATATACTTTATAGCATGTGGGTTATATAAAAAGTAACATCCTAGGATATGGACCAAATTTAATGTGTCATGTTACTATATGGCGGATGTACAATATACTTTATAGCATGTGGGTTATATAACAAGTAACATCCTCTGATGTGGGCCAAGGCTAATGTGTTATGTTACTATATGGCGGATGTACAATATACTTTATAGCATGTGGGTTATATAAAAAGTAACATTCTAGGTTGTGGGCCAAGCCTAATGTGTCATGTTACTATATGGCGGTTGTAAAATATACTTTATAGCATGTGGGTTGTATAATAAGTAACATCCTCTGATGTGGGCGAAGCCTAATGTGTCATGTTACTATATGGCGGATGTACAATATACTTTATAGCATGTGGGTTATATAAAAAGGAACATCCTAGGATATTGACCAAATTTAATGTGTCATGTTACTATATGGCGGATGTACAATATACTTTATAGCATGTGGGTTATATAAAAAGTAACATCCTAGGATATGGACCAAGCCTAATGTGTCATGTTACTATATGGCGGATGTACAATATACTTTATAGCATGTGGGTTGTATAATAAGTAACATTCTAGGTTGTGGGCCAAGCCTAATGTGTCATGTTACTATATGGCGGATGTACAATATACTTTATAGCATGTGGGTTATATAAAAAGTAACATCCTCTGATGTGGACCAAGTCTAATGTGTCATGTTACTATATGGCGGATGTACAATATACTTTATAGCATGTGGGATGTATAATAAGTAACATTCTAGGTTGTAGGCCAAGCATAATGTGTCATGTTACTATATGGCGGATGTACAATATACTTTATAGCATGTGGGTTGTATAATAAGTAACATCCTCTGATGTGGGCCAAGCCTAATGTGTCATGTTACTATATGGCGGATGTACAATATACTTTATAGCATGTGGGTTGTATAAAAAGTAACATCCTAGGATATTGACCAAATTTAATGTGTCATGTTACTATATGGCGGATGTACAATAAATTTTATATTGTGGGTTATATAAAAAGTAACATCCTAGGATATGGCCCAAGACTAATGTGTCATGTTACTATATGGCGGATGTACAATATACTTTATAGCATGTGGGTTGTATAAAAAGTAACATCCTAGGATAAAGGCCAAGCCTAATGTGTCATGTTACTATATGGCGGATGTACAATATACTTTATAGCATGTGGGTTATATAAAAAGTAATATCCTAGGATATCGACCAAGCCTAATGTGTCATGTTACTATATGGCGGATGTACAATATATTTTATAGCATGTGGGTTATATAAAAAGTAACATCGTCTGATGTGGGCCAAGCCCAATGTGTCATGTTACTATATGGCGGATGTACAATAAATTTTATATCGTGGGTTATATAAAAAGTAACATCCTCTGATGTGGGCCAAGCCTAATGTGTCATGTTACTATATGGCGGATGTACAATATACTTTATACCATGTGGGTTATATAAAAAGTTACATCCTCTGATGTGGACCAAGCCTAATGTGTCATGTTACTATATGGCGGATGTACAATATACTTTATAGCATGTGGGTTATATAAAAAGTAACATCCTAGGATAAAGGCCAAGCCTAATGTGTCATGTTACTATATGGCGGATGTACAATATACTTTATAGCATGTGGGTTATATAAAAAGTTACATCCTCTGATGTGGACCGAGCCTAATGTGTCATGTTACTATATGGCGGATGTACAATATACTTTATAGCATGTGGGTTATATAAAAAGTAATATCCTAGGACAAAGGCCAAGCCTAATATGTCAAGTTACTATATGGCGGATGTACAATATACTTTATAGCATGTGGGCTATATAAAAAGTTACATCCCAGGATGTGGGCCAAGTCTAATGTGTCATGTTACTATATGGCGGATGTACAATATACTTTATATAGCATGTGGGTTGTATAATAAGTAACATCCTCTGATGTGGGCCAAGTCTAATGTGTCATGTTACTATATGGCGGATGTACAATATACTTTATAGCATGTGGGTTGTATAAAAAGTAACATCCTAGGATATCGACCAAGCCTAATGTGTCATGTTACTATATGGCGGATGTACAATATACTTTATACCATGTGGGTTATATAAAAAGTTACATCCTCTGATGTGGGCCAAGCCTAATGTGTCATGTTACTATATGGCGGATGTACAATATACTTTATAGCATGTGGGCTATATAAAAAGTTACATCCCAGGGGATGTGGGCCAAGTCTAATGTGTCATGTTACTATATGGCAGATGTACAATATACTTTATAGCATGTGGGTTGTATAAAAAGTAACATCCTAGGATATCGACCAAGCCTAATGTGTCATGTTACTATATGGCGGATGTACAATATACTTTATATAGCATGTGGGTTGTATAATAAGTAACATCCTCTGATGTGGGCCAAGCCTAATGTGTCATGTTACTATATGGCGGATGTACAATATACTTTATACCATGTGGGTTATATAAAAAGTTACATCCTCTGATGTGGGCCAAGCCTAATGTGTCATGTTACTATATGGCGGATGTACAATATACTTTATAGCATGTGGGTTATATAAAAAGTAACATCCTAGGATAAAGGCCAAATCTAATGTGTCATGTTACTATATGGCGGATGTACAATATACTTTATAGCATGTGGGTTATATAAAAAGTAATATCCTAGGTCAAAGGCCAAGCCTAATATGTGAAGTTACTATATGGCGGATGTACAATATACTTTATAGCATGTGGGTTGTATAATAAGTAACATCCTCTGATGTGGGCCAAGCCTAATGTGTCATGTTACCATATGGCGGATGTACAATATACTTTATAGCATGTGGGTTATATAAAAAGTAACATCCTAGGACAAAGGCCAAGCCTAATGTGTCATGTTACTGTATGGCGGATGTACAATATACTTTATAGCATGTGGGTTATATAAAAAGTAACATACTCTGATGTGGGCCAGGCCTAATGTGTCATGTTACTATATGGCGGATGTACAATATACTTTATAGCATGTGGGTTATATAAAAAGTAACGTCCTAGGATGTGGACCGAGCCTAATGTGTCATGTTACTATATGGCGGATGTACAATATACTTTATAGCATGTGGGTTATATAAAAAGTAATATCCTAGGACAAAGGCCAAGCCTAATATGTCAAGTTACTATATGGCGGATGTACAATATACTTTATAGCATGTGGGCTATATAAAAAGTTACATCCCAGGATGTGGGCCAAGTCTAATGTGTCATGTTACTATATGGCGGATGTACAATATACTTTATAGCATGTGGGTTGTATAAAAAGTAACATGCTCTGATGTGGGCCAAGCCTAATGTGTCATGTTACTATATGGCGGATGTACAATATACTTTATACCATGTGGGTTATATAAAAAGTTACATCCTCTGATGTGGACCGAGCCTAATGTGTCATGTTACTATATGGCGGATGTACAATATACTTTATATAGCATGTGGGTTGTATAATAAGTAACATCCTCTGATGTGGGCGAAGCCTAATGTGTCATGTTACTATATGGCGGATGTACAATATACTTTATAGCATGTGGGTTATATAAAAAGTAACATCCTCTGATGTGGGCCAAGTCTAATGTGTCATGTTACTATATGGCGGATGTACAATAAATTTTATATCGTGGGTTATATAAAAAGTAACATCCTCTGATGTGGGCCAAGCCTAATGTGTCATGTTACTATATGGCGGATGTACAATATACTTTATAGCATGTGGGTTATATAAAAAGTAATATCCTAGGACAAAGGCCAAGCCTAATATGTCAAGTTACTATATGGCGGATGTACAATATACTTTATAGCATGTGGGTTATATAAAAAGTAACGTCCTAGGATGTGGACCGAGCCTAATGTGTCATGTTACTATATGGCGGATGTACGATATACTTTATAGCATGTGGGTTATATAATAAGTAACATCCTCTAATGTGGGCCAAGTCTAATGTGTCATGTTACTATATGGCGGATGTACAATATACTTTATAGCATGTGGGTTGAATAATAAGTAACATTCTAGGTTGTGGGCCAAGCCTAATGTGTCATGTTACTATATGGCGGATGTACAATATACTTTATAGCATGTGGGCTATATAAAAAGTTACATCCTAGGATGTGGGCCAAGTCTAATGTGTCATGTTACTATATGGCGGATGTACAATAAATTTTATATCGTGGGTTATATAAAAAGTAACATCCTCTGATGTGGGCCAAGCCTAATGTGTCATGTTACTATATGGCGGATGTACAATATACTTTATAGCATGTGGGTTGTATAATAAGTAACATTCTAGGTTGTGGGCCAAGCCTAATGTGTCATGTTACTATATGGCGGATGTACAATATACTTTATAGCATGTGGGTTATATAAAAAGTAACATCCTAGGATAAAGGCCAAGCCTAATGTGTCATGTTACTATATGGCGGATGTACAATATACTTTATAGCATGTGGGTTATATAAAAAGTTACATCCTCTGATGTGGGCCAAGCCTAATGTGTCATGTTACTATATGGCGGATGTACAATATACTTTATAGCATGTGGGTTATATAAAAAGTAATATCCTAGGACAAAGGCCAAGCCTAATATGTCAAGTTACTATATGGCGGATGTACAATATACTTTATAGCATGTGGGCTATATAAAAAGTTACATCCCAGGATGTGGGCCAAGTCTAATGTGTCATGTTACTATATGGCGGATGTACAATATACTTTATATAGCATGTGGGTTGTATAATAAGTAACATCCTCTGATGTGGGCCAAGCCTAATGTGTCATGTTACTATATGGCGGATGTACAATATACTTTATAGCATGTGGGTTATATAAAAATTAACATCCTCTGATGTGGGCCAAGCCTAATGTGTCATGTTACTATATGGCGGATGTATAATATACTTTATAGCATGTGGGTTATATAGAAACTAACATCCCAGGATATGGACCAAGCCTAATGTGTCATGTAACTATATGGCGGATGTATAATATACTTTATATCATTTGGGTTATATAAAAAGTAACATCCTCTGATGTGGGCCAAGTCTAATGTGTCATGTTACTATATGGCGGATGTACAATAAATTTTATATCGTGGGTTATATAAAAAGTAACATCCTCTGATGTGGGCCAAGTCTAATGTGTCATGTTACTATATGGCGGATGTACAATATACTTTATAGCATGTGGGTTATATAATAAGTAATATCCTCTGATGTGGGCCAAGCCTAATATGTCATGTTACTATATGGCGGATGTACAATATACTTTATAGCATGTGGGTTATATAATAAGTAATATCCTCTGATGTGGGCCAAGCCTAATATGTCATGTTACTATATGGCGGATGTACAATATACTTTATAGCATGTGGGTTGTATAATAAGTAACATCCTCTGATGTGGGCCAAGTCTAATGAGTCATGTTACTATATGGCGGATGTACAATATACTTTATAGCATGTGGGATGTATAATAAGTAACATTCAAGGTTGTGGGCCAAGTCTAATGTGTCATGTTACTATATGGCGGATGTGCAATATACTTTATAGCATGTGGGTTATATAAAAAGTAACATCGTAGGATGTGGGCCAAGCCGTATAATATAACATTACTATAGTATTTACACCTATAGTACAATTGTGACATCTAGTGGCCATAATTCCACATCTTATAGTCACATGATATGGCACTTGTGTGATTTTGAGCAGATTTGTGATGTGATATAATTTTGTGATTGATGAACTTTGACACTTGTAATCCTATAATATGTTGTAAGACATCACTAACACATTGCCTGAGAAAGGTCCTTGTGAATTGAACTGTAATGTCTTAGTAGGGGTGTGGTAATGGATCAGCCAAGGGGGATTAATCTTACATATGGATTCCATTTCACACCTTTTACCCCTCAGATCCTCGCAGACTTAATGTCTGCAGTCACATACACAACCTTTTTCTGCATGCAAGTGTAAACATTATTAACTCAGCAGGGGAGATCCTGGAGTGATGTGTATTGTCTCTACCTTGGAATGTTTTGTATATATTGTATTTGTATTTGCATTGCTTGTCTTTGCTGCTGTAACACACTGAATTTCCCATTAAAGGATGATTATTAATATTATTATTATAGTATTCCCAGTAGACTGGATGACTCCAGTAGATCATCAAAGGGAATATAGTATTATTATGATATTTTCCGAGGGGAGCATCCTACAGTCACACTCATAAATTCCTTGAATGCTCAAACCTTGAACAGATGCATCAAGTCCAAACGCAGCACTGCTTGGAGCAGGGAAATGGTCCAGACACTGAATTTCCTACCGAAGAGGATGTGGGAGGTCACTCTTGGTGTCTATGTGATGGAAACATTGCCCCGAACCCCGTCATACCCCTTACCTGATACTACGGTCATCCGGCGAGGAGTTATGATTGTATATATTTTTCTGGTCCTAGGATTTAGGGCTGGGCCTCCTCTCCTGGTGATATCACCTGGGGAGGAGACTAGGACAGGTATATGGTCTCAGACCAGCTCTTATCCTGGAGAGATGTGAGGACACATGTCGAGCAGCTGACTTAAGGAAGTGCCCTGAGGATAACCAGCTGATGCCTCAGCGAACCAGACTGCAGATCCATTTGGTATTCTTTTTCTCTTTTAATCCCTTTTTATTTTCTGTTCTGTATTCCTTCTTTTTACCTGTATTTGCTTGACCATCCTCTGATGTGTATTCTGTATATGTTAGTGGCTAGTACCGACCCACTCGGTTTTGTAAGTATATAAAATTTATAAAGCTATGACCCGGTGGTCTGGAGCCCTGGGCATGCACATCTCGCACAGCCAGTGGCAGGTCATCTGGTCCCGTGCAGCTAAATCCTCTTCCTGTGTAACGTTTAGGGAAACGCAATACAAAATACTTATGCACTGGTATCACTGGTATCATACTCCAGCTTTACGGCATACTCTCAACCCCACTATCCCTCCCAGTTGCTGGCAATGCCAAACAACAGCAGGAACATTGTTCCATATCTTCTGGGAGTGCCCCCTAGTCCGCCCTTTCTGGTTCGAGGTTGGGAAGTTGACTAACATTCTTTTCATCCAGGGTATTCCCCTGGACCCCATGGTTTATCTGCTGAATCTCCCCACAAAAGGTCTCAGTAAAAATACATCTAAGCTATTCCATTACCTGTGCACCGCGGCCAAAATGCTCATAGCCCGCCATTGGAGAGAAGCTCTTCCTCCAGCGATCTCAGAATTAATAGCCCGATTGAAGGACATCCGCAGTCTGGAGTATTTGACCGCCTCCCTTAACCATACGGTAGAGGCATTCGAAGCAATTTGGTCCCACTGGGATACCTACTGTGCCACACAAGGTGTCTGAGATCTGATCCCCCCTTTGTTTTTCACCCTATTGTTCCTTCCCTTTGTCTTGTCTTATGTATTCTCTAAACCTTGTCTCTGTATCACTATTTTTTGTGTACTTAACGGATTATTTGCTATGAAGAATTTTCTGTATTTGATCTGTCTCTATTTTAAAACTTTAATAAAAATTACAGTTTAAAAAAAAAAAAAAACATTTATAAAGCTCATTTCATGTTTTCCTACGAACCCGGGTACTCATGGGTGTTGAGTGGAAGGTAAGAGGGGTGATCGCAGGTAGGCCAAGCTTTATCCTTCACAACGGGGTAATAAATCTCCTGTACTCTCACTGTAATATTGGTGCGCTGCTTTTCTAGTATTTGTGTAAGGATATTAGTAATTCCTTTGGGCTGGCGCCTTCCTTATATCTGGTGCAGTTCTTATTTGTTATATGATACAGACCCTATAGAGAATCTGCTTTTATTACACCATATAGGGGTAAAACCTACAAACTGCCCCAGCCAGGATTGCCATTTACAGTCCCCCATGCAGGTGTGATCCAGGCTGAAAGCGGCTTAGCAATTGTTCCCAGCCAAGTCCTAATCTGCCCAGTATGGTAAGGCTTGAGACACTATAGAACAGGGGTCGGCAACCTATGGCACGCGAGGCATATTCCCCTGGCACGGCAGCGGACTCCTCACCCAGCAGTTTCGATCGGACCAAACACGTCCGAAACGAAACTGCTATTATTATACTGTGGGGTCTCTTCAGACTCCCGAGTATAATGATCGGAGCCCCCGGGGAGGTGATGAAACATAAAAAACAATGTCACTCACCATTCCACGCTCCGCAGCCGCTCTGTACTCTTCAGGCGCTTCTGCCTGAAGTCAGCTGACAGGGCCTCAGGGGTCGCGTCTGCGTCTGACGTCATTACGCATAATGACGCGACGTGACCCCTGAGACTCAATGAGCGGTCGCTGACTAATACCGTGTGCAGGGACCGCTTTGGGACATAATACCGTGTGCAGGCACCGCTATTGGACATAATACCGTGTGCAGGGACCGCTATGGGACACAATACCATGTGCAGGGACCGCTATGGGACATATACCGTGTGCAGAGGCCGCTATGGGACATGTACCGTGTGCAGGGACCACTATGGGACATTATTCTGTATAACGATGTGTTTTCTATATTAAGGATGTGTTTTTGCACAGAAAACTCAGGCTTTGTTTTTTTGTTTTTTTTTTTGTGCAAAAATGCACCAGTTTTACATCGAATGAAAAAGTTCCAAATATAGCTGCATCCAGATACATAGTGTGTTTCCACCATAAGGTGCCGCCATACGGGGCTCCTGGACACATTTACCACTAATCGGGGGCTGCACATGGACATTGCTTCTAATCAGAAAGTACAGGAGCGTCCCAGGAAATAGCAGTAAGCGCATGCGTCCTAAAGCATCTGGTGGCAGCACTTCTGTGTTATGGTTTGTGGTATATGACTTTAGTTTAGGGGTCGTCAGACTTACAATTATTGACCGGCACTCCGAGTACCTCATCTTTTGATTTTTTTTTATGAAAATCGGCACACCGAACAAAAAAGGTTGCCTACCCCTGCTATAGAATATCCGTATGGAACAGACACTATAGAATAGCCACGTAGATTACACCATATCATAAGACCCCACTACACACACCAGCGCCTTGATACTTCCTCTACAGTGGTTCTGGTTGTATATGGGTGAGTTCTAGTTATCAGGGTGTTTCTCTGGTTTTTACTGATGCTGTACCTGCTCCCTTCCCCCTATTCTTTGCATACTCCTCCTTCCTTCTTATATCCTCCTATCATATCCTCTGCTCTTATTCTCGCCACTCCTTCTCCCTCTTTAATTACCATATTCTCTCTCCCTATTGTTTTGACATTATCTCCATTTTTTTATGTTTTTTTTTTTTTTATTTACTGGCACATATCTCACTATTTTTCGACTGTCTATACTTGTCCTTGATGCTTTACATTTTGATATATATTTACTTGTTTGCCATATCATTTATTTAAAAAAAGTAATTTTTGTATACAGTGGGGAAAAAAGTATTTAGTCAGCCCCCAATTGTGCAAGTTCTCCCACTTATAAAGATGAGGCCGGCCTGTAATTGTCATCATAGGTAGACCTCAACTATGAGAGACAAAATGAGAAAACTAATCCAGAAAATCACATTGTCTGATTTTTTAAGAATTTATTTGCATTTCAAGGTCCTGGAGTGGCCTAGCCAGTCTCCAGATCTCAACCCCATAGAAAACCTTTGGAGGGAGTTGAAAGTCCGTGTTGCCCAGCGATAGCCCCAAAACATCCCTGCTCTAGAGGAGATCTGCATGGAGGAATGGGCCGACATACCAGCAACAGTGTGTGCCAACCTTGTGAAGGCTTACAGAAAACGTTTCACCTCTGTCATTGCCAACAAAGGATATATAACAGAGTATTGAGATGAACTTTTGCTATTGACCAAATACTTATTTTCCACAATAATATGCAAATAAATTCTTAAAAAATCAGACAATGTGATTTTCTGGATTAGTTTTCTCATTTTGTCTCTCATAGTTGAGGTCTACCTATGATGACAATTACAGGCCGGCCTCATCTTTATAAGTGGGAGAACTTGCACAATTGGGGGCTGACTAAATACTTTTTTTCCCCACTGTATACCCCATCTTAGATGTAGCGGGACGAAAGTCTGTTGACTGAAACGTTGCAATATTTTCATCTACAATTCCACTTCTCCTTATACTATTTTGCATGGCGTATATCTGAATATATTTATGAAATACTTTCTCCGTTATAGATTTATGTTAAATAAAAGAATACTTTATTCATCACAAGCCAATTTTGATGTGTGCAGCAAATTTCTATATTTTGATATAAGTAGCAGTCAGCACTACGTGGCATTAGAAAACACCACCTATGTAGCAGGCAGCTTTCCCCTACAAAGTGGTATTGCAGCCCACCTTAAGCTTTTCATGCCATTGATTCTATGCACACCGCTCCATATTCCAGCCTAGTGTGGTCTACACGCCAGGGATATTAAGCTATATAATATATTATTAGATTCCATAACTGTAATAACAAGCCTGATATGGGCCTTGTTAATTTGCAGACCTTTCTCTGCCTTCCCCATCACCCAGAGTTATGGAATTCCTTCCTGATGAATCAGTGTCAATCACCTGCCGTATAGAAATCCACAAAGCATTCAGCAAGCAGACATGTACTTCCAAGCAGTGAAATACAGTGCCTTGCGAAAGTATTCGGCCCCCTTGAACTTTCCAACCTTTTGCCACATTTCAGGCTTCAAACATAAGGATATAAAATTTTAATTTTTTGGTGAAGAATCAACAACAAGTGGGACACAATTGTGAAGTGGAACGAAATTTATTGGATATTTTAAACTTTTGTAAAAAATAAAAAACTGAGAAGTGGGACGTGCCAAATTATTCAGCCCCCTTAAGTTAATACTTTGTAGCGCCCCCTTTTGCTGCGATTACAGCTACAAGTCGCTTGGGGTATGTCTCTATCAGTTCTTGCCCATTCTTCCTTGGAAAACAGCTGGAGCTCAGTGAGGTTGGATGGAGAGCGTTTGTGAACAGCAGTTTTCAGCTCTTTCCACAGATTCTCGATTGGATTCAGGTCTGGACTTTGACTTGGCCATTCTAACACCTGGATACGTTTATTTGTGAACCATTCCATTGTAGATTTGGCTTTATGTTTGGGATCATTGTCTTGTTGGAAGATAAATCTCCGTCCCAGTCTCAGGTCTTTTGCAGACTCCAACAGGTTTTCTTCCAGAATGGTCCTGTATTTGGCTCCATCCATCTTCCCATCAATTTTAACCATCTTCCCTGTCCCTGCTGAAGAAAAGCAGGCCCAAACCATGATGCTGCCCCCACCATGTGTGACAGTGGGGATGGTGTGTTCAGGGGGATGAGCTGGGTTGCTTTTACGCCAAACATATCGTTTTGCATTGTGGCCAAAAAGTTGGATTTTGGTTTCATCTGAGCAGAGCACCTTCTTCCACATGTTTGGTGTCTCCCAGGTGGCTTTTTATGGATATCTTTGAGAAATGGCTTTCTTCTTGCCACTCTTCCATAAAGGCCAGATTTGTGCAGTGTACGACTGATTGTTGTCCTATGGACAGACTCTCCCACCTCAGCTGTAGATCTCTGCAGTTCATCCAGAGTGATCATGGGCCTCTTGGCTACATCTCTGATCAGTCTTCTCCTTGTTTGAGATGAAAGTTTAGAGGGACGGCCGGGTCTTGGTAGATTTGCAGTGGTCTGATACTCCTTCCATTACAATATGATCGCTTGCACAGTGCTCCTTGGGATGTTTAAAGTTTGGGAAATCTTTTTGTATCCAAATCCGGCTTTAAACTTCTCCACAACAGTATCACGGAGCTGCCTGGTGTGTTCCTTGGTCTTCATGATGCTCTCTGCGCTTTAAACAGAACCCTGAGACTATCACAGAGCAGGTGCATTTATACAGAGACTTGATTACACACAGGTGGATTATATTTATCATCATCAGTCATTTAGGACAACATTGGATCATTCAGAGATCCTCACTGAACTTCTGGACTGAGTTTGCTGCACTGAAAGTAAAGGGGCCGAATAATATTGCACGCCCCACTTTTCAGTTTTTTATTTTTTACAAAAGTTTAAAATATCCAATACATTTCGTTCCACTTCACAATTGTGTCCCACTTGTTGTTGATTCTTCACCAAAAAATTAAAATTTTATATCTTTGTATGAAGCCTGAAATGTGGCAAAAGGTTGAAAAGTTCAAGGGGGCGAATACTTTCGCAAGGCACTGTAAGTGATACATTAGAACATTGATATCTTCTCATATTATCCAGAGTTCTGCCTTGTGGAAGGAAAGCTATACCTGTAGAGCTGCTGAAGAGGATGAAGAGTATCCATACATCTATATACAGCGGTGCCAGCATTGATATTATTCAGTAATAGCAGAAAGTAATATATTTCATCAATTTAATAATACATTAATAATAATACATTTTATTTATATAGAGCCAACATATTCTGCAGCACTTTACAACATGATGTAAATGTATTTTTATATTGATTGCTTTCCAATATTTTTATTAACTATTACCAGTATGTGTATTTTATTAAACCCCCTCTTTCCTTCTCGGTGCCACCCCCTCCCCCACAGACCCTCTAGATGTTAGCCACACCCCCGGTAGACTTGGAAGAGAATAGGCCGCTTCAGAAACAACAGAGGGATTAGGTGTAATGCTCCTATTGGTCAAGGTAGGCCAGCATTCTGTATAAAAGGGGCCCTTAGCCCACATTCTCAGAAGACTTTTCACAATCTAGTGAAGCTCTGCTCTTGCTATATTGTTGTTCTCTCTCTCTACAGGATCCATCTCTATAGGATACAGGATTGCTGTGTGCTCTACTGGATTGATCTACACCAGGCCCTCGGGACAATAGTTTGTGGCCCCCACCTCGATATCAAAGTTTAATGTTAGTGCGGCCCGAGTTTGATACGAATGGCACCAGGGGCGCACTGTCTGGGGGGCGGCATTTTTTACTATCTAATGTAAACCAGCCCAGGACAGGCTGCTTTAAAAAAAACAACGCTGAGCGGGGCCTGTCCTGGGCTGGCTTACAAGACGTCGCATCTCAGCACATGACAATGACGTCATCGCGCCTCCTACGCTGAGACACAGACGTCACGGACAAGAAGAGGAGGCGGCGGCTGCATCAAGGCATCGCAGGTAGGTGAGGTAAGTTTTTTTTTATTTATATAAATAGGCCGTTACCTGCTGGAGTATCCCCGGCAGGTGACGGCCTATTTATGTCCCTACCCGGCGTCTGCTCGTGGCCTCCCCCCGCTTCCCCTTCTGCTATGGGACGCAGAAGAGGAAGTGGATGCCGCTGTGAGCAGCCGCGGGCCTCAAGTACTACTATTATTATACTCCGGGGTCTTTTTAGACCCCGGAGTATAATAATCGGAGACCCAGGGGAGGTGAAGGAACATAAAAACCAATGTTACTCACCTCTCCTGTGATTCGGTGTTACTCCCAGCAGGCATCGGCCCTCTGGCGACGTCATCAGGTCGCTTCGCCGGTCTCATCACGTGACGTCTGTGCGCCATTAGACAGGGCCGAAAGCTGCTGGGAGTGCTCCAGTTTCCAGGATAGGTAAGTAACACTGTTTTTTATGTTTGTCACCTCCCCTGGGTCTCCGATCATTATACTCTGGGTTCTGAAAAGAACCCAGAGTATAATAATAGTTCGTGGGTGGGCAACTATGGGGTACAATACCGTGTGCAGGGGCCACTAGGGAGCATAATACCGTGTGCAGGGGCCAATAGGGAGCATAATACCGTGTGCAGGGGCCAATATGGAGCATATTACCGGTGTGGAAAACCTGATGCGGCCCAGCCTCACCCAGACTCTACCTCCAGCGGCCCCTGGGTAAATTGAGTTTGAGACCCCTGATCTACACAGATAGTTCTACACTTTACAGGATCCAGTGGCAGAGGCACCAGATCTGCCGCAGAGAAATGAACAACCAGGACGCAGTTACTTCTACCAGTATGGAGAAGTTGTCGACTGAGTGATAATGAAAGACAAAACCACAAATCAGTCAAGAGGTTTTAGATTCATAACATTCAAAGATCCTAACTGTGTTGGCAGAGTCCTGGCACGTTGGATGGCAGGAATATTGATCCAAAGCCATTCACACCCCGCGGAATGCAACCCGAAAGAACCAGGCCAAGAAGGATGGCAGCAGAAAATCCCTAGAGCTGAAAGCAATAAATCCAACAAGATATTTGTTGGTGGAATTCCACATAACTGTGGAGAAACTAAACTGAGGGATTACTTCAAGCGTTTTGGAGTGGAGACAGAAGTTGTGGTGATTTATGATGCAGAGGCCGAGAGGTTTTGGATTTATAACTTTCGAAGACGAACAATGAGTGGACCAGGCTGTCAACATGCATTTTCAAGACATCATGGGCAAAAAAGTGGGAACGAAACATGTTGAGCCTCATGATAGTAAAAGCCAAACTCCTGTAGCTGCTGGTTCTAATCAATGGGGAAGTAGAGGAATGCAGGGTGCAGCCAATGGATGGACCGGACAGCCTCCTGCTACATGGCCACAAAGCTCCAGTCCACAAAGTATGTGGATGCAAGCTGGGTAGACAATTGTCTTCTCCACAGGTGGGTATGGGCCTCCTGCAGGCCGGGGTGCTGCTCCTCTTGTGCAGGATTTCCTGCACAATGCTTTCCACCAGGATATGCAACACCACCTCCATGCCATCAGGAGTCCCACCACCACCTGGTACTCCTCGAGCAGCGCCACTGGCGTTCCCTCCTCCACCAGGGCAGTCAGCTCAGGTCCTCACTAAACCCCTTGGTGGTCAGCAAGACTTTGCTTTTAGCCAGTTTGGATATGGACAGGACATGAGCGGGTTTGGACAGAGTTTCTCAGACCTCAGCTAACAGCCCCTATCTTATACGACAGGACCCACTGCACCAGCATCGTCAGGCCCGGCCGCTGGGGGAAGTGGCGTGGGAAGAGGGCAGAATCACAATGTGCAATTCCACTCCATAACCCTCCATCAGGGAGAATACATTCACCCCTGAACTTGTGACAATCACCTGGTGAAGACACATCCTGCTAGAGACTTTTGGAGATTGTACGTTTTGAAGGACAAGCTGTGGCTGTTTGGACTAAAGTCGCTGCTTCCAAACAGGGTTTTGAAAATATCTGCAGCTTTAACAGAATTCTTCAGGTTTATTGGTTCATTTTGTTTTCCTTTTTTTTTTTTTTGGAGGGGGGGGGGGAATATTTTTTTTTCTGAGCCTTTATTTTACCATTGTAAACTTTTATGTTTAAAGATATAAAGTATATACATTTAAAGATTGTGAATTTTTTAAAAGAAAACTTTCTACTATGTATGCAGGTTTATATTTCTATTTAATTGCAGGGTTTGCTTCTGAATATATTTTCCTTAAGTTTATTTTGGGGGTTGTTGAGTGCACTAAGTCAGTATCTCCGAGTTACCCTATAAGTTCCTAATGAGTGTCGTTCTTAATTTTGTTACATGAGATGAGGCAGACTGCAGGGAACAGCCACCTGCTCCAAAGTCACCAATGTAAAGACTTGATGTATGCCCCGTGCCTGTCACTTCCTTTTTGGTGATATTTTGGGGTAATGGAGCCTGCTCTCAATGTAAATTCCTCAGGCTGAAGGTTTGCAGTGCATTTTGCACTAACTGGTGAATATCTCCTGGTTTTAATGAACAAAAAATCTTTATTATTAAATATTATACTCTCTAATTATTAATTGTATAATGTCAGTTAAAAACCTCTTCAGTGGTGTAACCTTTGCCTTTTTATTTCCTAAATAGTCCAAACAGAACTCCAATGACCTGCCCCGTGTGCTATAAGCCCCAGGACGTGCTGTCCACTCACTTGAGGAGACGGCGCATGAAGCTTAGCAGGGATCTTAATGTTGCAGTAAAGGGCCTAGCCATCAATTATGATCAAATTGTGGAGCTGCTATGCGGAGCACAGTGCCCAGACAAGGTCATTGGATGTCTTGAAGAACGTGGATTCCTTATTTTCAACAATCCTCTTCAACCATGGTTTGTATTACTACATTAATATTAACTGGATATTTTACTAATTGCTAATTGTATTGTTGGTTTCTGCATTTATAGAGAAATTATATCAATTTTATAAATATAAACCATTATAAATATGTAATTATTCCCCCCCTCCCCTTACTCAGGATAAACCAGAACACTACCACAAAGATCATGGTGGACAAATGTGTTGAATGCGACATTCTTACCTCAACAGAGAAGAAGAAACCAGAGTGGAGATGAAGACGGCCATTTGCCAAGAGAGGATAGAAGACAAAGATGAGGAAGGAAAGGGAAGCTGAAGAACAAGAAGACCAAGGAGAAGAAAATGGACCCACCATATCCTGGACAAACCCCCTGAGAATGAGAATGGCTGAAGCACAGATGTACAAGAGGCATCCTCTAAACTGTGAGCTGCTTTCTGGATTTCAAAGATTTCTGGTCACCAACCTATTTGTCAAAAGGTATAAACAGGAAGTGGAAAACATTGCAAGATTTCCTATTACATGAACAACAAAAAGCCGTCATTGGATTTTATCGAAGATGCTGACAAGGTGACCGTATACTTCAAAAAACTGATAGATCTAGGAAATCCACACACCACAGTTTAACTAAATCAAGACTGCCAAACGGCTCCTGTATTATCTATTGAATGGCTCAAAGATCTGCGTAGACCGGGACTCTGCAGAAATAAGCTTGGAGTTGTACAGAGGACAGAAAGGAATCAGCAGAGAGACAGTGAGTTTAATAACTATTTTAAGTTATTGCTAAGACTTGGGATTTCCTTTAATTCTTTACTTATTTGTGTTATTTAATGTCAACTTCTTTTTTTTTTAAATTCTTAGTTTATTGACAAAAACATCCAGAAATTACAAGAACAAGTGAAATAAAATGAAATAAGTAGGGCATATAAATGGCATAGATATCAAGAAGCGGAAGAGGCGCGTGCCCCATCAATAGCAAAATGTTTGCCAAGCATAGTCAACAAACATTTATCATTTTCCATATCAAGAATAGGAGAAGAGAAAAAGAAGAGTGAAGGAGAGAAAGGAAGAGAAAGAACATTAAAATGGAAGATGATGATGGGGGAGGGTGGGGGGGGTTAGTAATGGAAAAAGTGGGGGAGGACCCTTCAAAAACTTGCTGTCCTGGTCTTGGTCAGCTCCAGAGGGGGACATGTCGCTTCCACACCACACAGAGGAACTAGAAGGCAGCAGGAGGTATGCGATTCTCTAACCAAGGTGTCCACACTGCCAGGAATCTAGGCCTTGATCTCCTGGACCAGCTCAGCATCTCCTCAAACCTAGCTATCTGATTCACTATGGAGATCCATTGGTCAATAGTCGGTGGAGATGTCTGCTTCCAGAAAAGAGGGATCAATGATTTTGCAGCTGCCAATAAATGAAAGATCACGAGTTGGGATTTCGAGTCCATCTTGGGGATATGGAGGAAGAGAATTAACAGGGCTGGATGAAGGAAGAAATCTGCAAAGCCCAGTCTTCTAATATGCCTTTCTATTAAGGACCAGTAGGAGGATAATATAGGGCAGGACCACCATACATGCAATAGAGAGCCGAATTCAGAATGACATCTCCAGCAAGTTGCCGAGTCAGTTAGATTATGGGAGTAGCGCCACTCCGGAGTTTGGTACCATCAAGAGAGTAGTTTAAAGTGACTTTCCTGAGGACGAGCACAGGTGGACACTCCATGAGCGCTAGACAAAATCCATTTGAGGGTCTGGAGAGACGGCTAAATTCGATTCCCAGTTTGAGATAAAGCTCTCCAAAAAATTCTATATCGGCTGAAGATAGTGATGAAGTAAAGAGGATAGTCTGAAAGTCTTTGTGTCTGCGACCAAAAACATCTTCTCGAAGTCAGTGTGCTGACGCTTCCAAGCAAAGGATACCTCAAAGCTCCTCTTGCAAGACGAATAGTGCTCCAGATGCAGAAAGCTTAGAGTCTTTAGGTGCCAGAATGCGGGGTGGCCACTCAGAGTGTCAGCTATCTATACAAAAGGTGCTAATTGGAATAGGTAGCAAGTGTCTCCAAAAATCTTCAACTTCTTTTTTTTCTACAGACGCAAATACATGGCCCAGGAAGGAAAGAAACCAGAGGATCTAGAAAAGGTTCTTATACAGGCTAAACCCAAGGTCAAGGAGTATATGAAGCATTTGAAAAAGGGGGAAAAGCTGTCAGAAAGTAAGAAACTACTTCTGATGTATTACTGTGAGAGCATTGTCGTCTTACGGAGGCTGCAGAGACCTGGAGTGGTTCCGAACTTTACGCAATGTATTCAATGACTTACAGCTTTCTAAAAATCTATCACTGAATTTGTTTTCCAGAATATTTTTGTAACGTATTTTTTTTTTATTTGCTTGATTATGCAGGTTTCAGAGTGGAGAGAGAATATTTAATCATGGTCATGTCGGCATTGGCGTTCAGGATCATAAGACAGCAACAAAACAGCTTGCCTCACTAATTCTAATGGACGAAGAGGCAAAGGTAAGTTTTTCCAGTACATCCTGTATCTCTCAGGGTATCTTTCATCTATCATAGCTCTAACATTGTTTGTCTTTGTTTTCTTTGCAGTATTTTGCAGTATATTATGAGAAGGTGAGGCCAACATTCCTGCAGCCTCACAGCGATGTTCAAAATTTCTTCATATCATCAGCTGGGGAAAAGATCCCTAATGTTCCTGCCGATATCACTCAATTTCACAGAAAGTAAGTAGTTCTTATATTTGCTCTTAGATCACTCTTATGTTACCATTGTAAGTGTGAATATTCTAATATTTATCTATATTTATTCCTTTGTATAGATTTGGACTGAGCAATGTCAGCAGCCAGATGGCCAGACGGATAATAGTGTCTGATTTTCTGGAACAGTTATCAGACACAAAGGTCTCTGACATCTTTTCAGTTATCGGGCACAAAGTATCTGGCGCATTCTATCCAGACAGTGGAAAATGAATACAGGGAGAAGAACATGTTTGAACATGATACAAGCTTCCAATATGCCGAGAATGATCATGGAGGAATTAAAAAGAGCAGCCGCCAAAGGTGCTCAAGACTCTAGGGCCTCAGATACTCCATAAACCATTTTGTTATACTTTTGGGGAGCAAATCTCATACTCTTGGTATTGCTTATACACAAGTGACTTCTATTGCATTTGCTATTATCAATTGTACTTAAATATATGTCTTTTACAGGGCTGAAGCGGAGGAAAAGCCTAAGGAAAATCTTACCCTGCACCCCCTGTCATCAGGTCTAGGGAGGAGGAATTCCAATGGTTCGTAACAAGATTTCCTCTCGCTGTTAGGACTGATGCACCACTGAACGTATGCTATGACAAGTCACCGAAACACGGACAGCAGTTGTACGACAGGTGGAGGAAGCAGCAAAATAAAGAGTGGACTACATAAATGGTTACGATGACATGCTCTCAGATGATGGACTTCACATGCTCTTAGATAACACTTTTTACCATCTACAGATGAGATGACGTCCTCCGGAGTCTTCGCTATCTTCACCTCTGCTAGTGCCGCTAGCTCACGATAAACTAATCATACTCTATTCTCTTCTCTTTATAGGATTACTTCAGGAAGGGAGATCGGATGAAAGGGAAGTCAAGTGATGCATAGACATCAGTTATGGAGAAGCAACAAACCAAGAGCGAAGGACATATTGGATCAATGGAAGGCGAAGCCCTAACATGGACATTGGCTTCGGACTGACTGTGGTTTTTGAACAAAAAAGGACTGAACTGTGGTTTTTTTCATTTCTACTGTACCTTTGGGGGTTCTGGGGTTGAAATAAATAAATGTTCATTCTTTTTAACTTAACACTTTGTGTATGTGACTTCATTTCAACATGAAAAAGCTTATGATCACTTCATGGCTGTTATACTTAACCATTGTTGCTATAATGGTCTGTTTATATTAACACTACATGTCAATGGAGAAGTGTCTGCTTCTTTATCTACTATTACATGGGATATGGGGGCAATATATAGCAGCAATGGTGAATACTAAATGAGTATTTAGGGATCAAATCTCCTACTCTGGGTGTTGTTTCAAAGCTCTGAAGGGGAAGTGCTTCAAGCACATTTTTGCCGACTGATTAGAGGTCTTGGGGCACTGACCATCAGAAGAGAGCTTGTAATAGACTGAGAGGTCAGTAATCTCTCTCACACACTCCACTGTCACACGCTCCTTGGAAGAGGAGCTGATTAGACAATTTCCATTCAGTTGGCGTGGGAATAGCATTACCTATCTAGGGATTTCCTTAACAGTCCCAAGCTCTGACTTATTTTCTCTGAACTGCATCCCATTGCTGACTAGGGTGTCCTTCCTATAGTCCAATTTTTCAAAACCTTTTCTGTCCTGGGCAAGCAGAATTGCGATTATAACATTATGGGACGGACCATCATTTTTACACAGTAGGGAAAAAAAATAATTTAGTCAGCCACCAATTGTGCAAGTTCTCCCACTTATAAAGATGAGGCCGGCCTGTAATTGTCATCATAGGTAGACCTCAACTATGAGAGACAAAATGAGAAAACTAATCCAGAAAATCACATTGTCTGATTTTTTAAGAATTTATTTGCAAATTATGGTGGAAATGAAGTATTTGGTCACCTACAAACAAGCAAGATTTCTGTCTCTCACAGACCTGTAACTTCTCCTTTAAGAGGCTCCTCTGTCCTCCACTCATTACCTGTAGTAATGGCTCCTGTTTGACATTATTATCAGTATAAAAGACTCCTGTCCACAACCTCAAACAGTCACACTCCAAACTCCACTATGGTGAAGACCAAAGAGCTGTGGAAGGACCAGAAACAAAATGGTAGCCCTGCACCAGGCTGGGAAGACTGAATCTGCAATAGGCAAGCAGCTTGGTGTGAAGAAATCACCTGTGGGAGCAATAATTAGAAAATGGAAGACATACAAGACCACCGATAATCTCCCTCCATCAGGGGCTCCACGCAAGATCTCACCCCGTGGGGTCAAAATGATCACAAGAACGGTAAGCAAAAATCCCAGAACCACACGGGGGGACCTAGTGAGTGACCTGCAGAAAGCTGGGACTAACGTAACAAAGGCTACCGTCAGTAACACACTACACCGCCAGGGACTCAGATCCTGCAGTGCCAGACGTGTCCCCCTGCTTAAGCCAGTACATATCCGGGCCCGTCTGAAGTTTGCTAGAGAGCATTTGGATGTTCCAGAAGAGTATTGGGAGAATGTCATATGGTCAGATGAAACCAAAGTAGAACTGTTTGGTAGAAACACAACTCGTGGTGTTTGGAGGAGAGTGAATGCTGAGTTGTATCCAGAGAACACCATACCTACTGTGAAGCTTGGGGGGGACAACATCATGTATGGGGCTGTTTCTCTGCAAAGGGACCAGGACGACTGATCCGTGTACATGAAAGAATGAATGGGGCCATGTATCGAGAGATTTTGAGCGCAAACCTCCTTCCATCAGCAAGGGCATTGAAGATGAAACGTGGCTGGGTCTTTCAGCATGACAATGATCCCAAGCACACCGCCAGGGCAACGAAGGAGCGGCTTCGTAAGAAGCATTTCAAGGTCCTGGAGTGGCCTAGCCAGTCTCCAGATCTCAACCCCATAGAAAACCTTTGGAGGGAGTTGAAAGTCCGTGTTGCCCAGCGACAGCCCCAAAACATCCCTGCTCTAGAGGAGATCTGCATGGAGGAATGGGCCAACATACCAGCAACAGTGTGCGCCAACCTTGTGAAGACTTACAGGAAACGTTTCACCTCTGTCATTGCCAACAAAGGAGATAGAACAAAGGATTGAGATGAACTTTTGTTATTGACCAAATACTTATTTTCCACCATAATTTGCAAATAAATTCTTAAAAAATCAGACAATGTGATTTTCTGGATTAGTTTTCTCATTTTGTCTCTCATAGTTGAGGTCTACCTATGATGACAATTACAGGCTGGCCTCATCTTTATAAGTGGGAGAACTTGCACAATTGGTGGCTGACTAAATACTTTTTTTCCCCACTGTAGCTCTTCTGGACTGTGGTTATTCCTCTCCCCAACTCATAGCTGACCAAACTTTAGAACTTGCTGTCCGACTTTATATGGGAGGGGAGGAGGTCGAGAGTTTGTTTCCATATCATAACTAGACCCTGGTCCAGAGGGGGCGCTGGTGCCTCTGATATTAAGAAATACTACACTGCTACAGTTTTGGAACAATTAAAAGCCTGGTGGGGAGGCGCTGCTAGTTGCCGTTGGATAGAATTAGGAGTCCTTACTGGGTCTCCCACCCATGAGCTTCCTGCATCCCGAAGTGCGCTGCTCGCCCCATGCCCCAATCCCCTTGTTGATCATGCAAGCCTCTGTCTGGGAGTGGCGCTACCTGTCCCTGGATATTCTTGCAGATGGGTTGGTCCCTTTTCTGGACTTGCCCGCCCTTTACTTAACTGCATTTTTACCACATTTCAGCCTGAAACGGTGGTGAGATTCCATTAAGACCATTAGCCACTTGTTCCTAGATGGCAATATAGAATCTATCACCATGCTGTCAGAGGAATTCTAGATTCCTCTCAGGGACTTTAAATACCTGCAAATAAGACATCTATTTATTATTTATTTATTACATTTACTTATATAGCGCCATCATATTCCGCAGCTCTTTACAGACATTGACAGTCACTGTCCCATATAGGGCTCACAATCTACATTTCGTATAAGTCCTGAAATGTTTCAGTCCCCATGTTCCCTAAGGTGGCTCTTAGACTGCGGCGATCATCTGCCTACTGCCCAGGAAGGTTTCTCAGCTTTTTAGAAACTTTTGACCCTTCCATCAGAGCAGGTCAAGCCTCTTTGCCTGATACGTTGGGAGACAGACCTCGATAAATGCATTTCTATCTGAGATTGGTACAAGGTGGCTGCCCACTGGGAGACGGCTTGTAAAATATCTCTCCGTTGGTACAGAACCCCTATGCAGCTAACACATATTGACCCTACTTGCTCGAACTTATATTGGAGGGGTTGTGGTAAACAGGGTACCCATATACATATGTTGTGGGATTGCCCCTTGGTGTTTGCTTTATGGTCTGCCACATTCCATTTGATGTCCTCCTTAGCTGGGGTTACTGTTATGATATCCCCCGTGCTCTGTTTTTTGGATACCGACTGTCTCCCAGTTGGCATGGAGGTAGTGCTGGGACAGATCATCTTAGCAGCCAGAGCAATGATCGCGCATCAGTGGAAGGCTGCACCTTGCCTAACGGTGGCAGAACTTATACAACATGTTAACCTGGCCTATTCCCTATACAGCTGGGCTCTGTGGTCTGATTTTGTTGACCGGACCCGGGGTTCCAGCAAAGGTCATTCTGATCCTCCTCTGATGCCTCCCTCTGGGATAGACCCACAGACCAGTATTGGTACATGTTCTTAGTTCAATAGGTCTTACAGGATAAGGAAATCTAAGGTTTGTTCTCCCCTCTCACCCCACCGTTTGTACCATCCTTGACTCTTGTCCATTTATGTGTACTTGTTTTCCCTTTTATACAGGATCTTTCTGAGTCTCTGCTGATTGTGATGACTTTGTGCTTCACCACCATTGATTTGTTTCATGGTTAATGCATTTCTCTCCTGTTAATTGTGGATTATATTATTATTTTGTTCTGACTTTGTAACATTTCTAAGCATTGTTGGTTCATGTTTACCCTTGTTTTTCTCTATCAAAAAAATGTAATAAAAAAAACTTTAAATTTGAAAAAAAAAAGTGGAGAAAGAAGGCAACCTTGACGATTCCCCCTTCCTAGCTGAAAAAAGGACGATCCCTATACCATTAACCAGTACGTTAACCAGCTGGGCCTTATACAAATTCAAGACCCACCTGCACAATCCAGACCCAAAGCCAAACCGTGCCAGCACTGCGTGTAAGTACTCCCATGCTACGGAGTAAAAGGCCTTGGCCACGTCAAGTGAGGCTAAGGCCCGCTCCCTCTGTCTACTCACCCCCACCTCCACAATCACTTGCACCATTCAAATATTGTCTGACATTGACTTGCCAGGCATGAAGCCAGCTTGGTCTTCGTGAATTATGGAGGATACAACCAGATTGAGTCTGCGAGCTACCATTTTGGTTAGGAGTTTATAATCCAAATTGAGGAGAGTTCTGGGTCGATATGACCCACACTCTCTAGGACATTTGTCAGGTTTAAGCAATACGATGATTTTACATGTTTAGTAGATGGGGCCTAGCAATTCTATATATCTAGTGTACAGCTCTACCGGAATACCATCTGGGGCCGGTGACTTTCCACATGACATCTCCATCTGCCTGTTAGGAAACAGATGTAGCGTTGAGCTAAGCAGTGAGTCTCAGCACCAGTCAAACTGAATCAAATGGTAAAAACCGTGCTGAATGTCCCGCGCTCTCCTAACCGCACTGAACTCCACCCCCAGAGATGTTCACCAGGGCCCCTGATGGTGGGGATGGACTTGGAAGCTACTGATGGGCAGAGCAGCACGAGTCATAGAGCGCCGGACGCACAGCACACCACCAGACACAGCAGAACAGAAACCGGAATCACTTACCAGTAGTAGCTGGAGTAGGGATGTCAGTCTAGATTGCAGCAGAGTTCTAAAGAGTAGTCGTACAGTCCGAGTTGTTAGCGTGGTACCAAAGGGAAATCCAAATAGATATGTCAAACAAGCTGGGTCGGTAGCAGGAGAGGAAGAACAAAGTACAAAATCGGGAGGCCAGAAGTATAGTCAAACAACAGAAGCAGGAGGTCTAGGCAGGAGGTAACAAGACAGGAAATATGCAGAGCTTACTACCAGGGAAACAGAATAGCCAGCGATTACCTGGAGCAGAAGTCCCGAATATATAGGCTCCGACCGAGTTCCTGCTCTGGAAGGGAATCCCGTGGCCTGAGCGGGGAAGGACCGGCAACCCCCATACACCTTCGCGGAGGTTCCGGCCCGACTCCCTAAGGGCCGGAAGGAGTGAGCTACAGAGCACTTAGAGGAGAGGACCGGCAACCCCCCGCATGCCGCTGCGGAGGTTCCGGTCCGGCTCCTTACACTGCCTCTCCATCTCAAAGGCTGCGATCCTCCTAAGTCAGTTGAGGGAATCGAATAGAGTTTAGGTACCCAGTCTATAAAGGTCACTATAGAATCTAGAAACCTCAGAGGAAAGCAGCCTTCTAGGTAACAGTTTAGCTTTCTGCCCAACAGCACCATCCAATGGTTTCCACCTGTTTTTAAATTTAAAATTTATTAGACAACTTACAATAATGAGACATTTTACCATATCTGAAACCACTGGAGCATCTGTGTTACCAAGAGCCATATCTAATAGCAACTCTATACCACAACCCATCTCTGTGAAAGTACAACCGCTCTGTAATTTCAACCCTACATATCATAGAGGCCTAGCCATTGAAACCTTTTCTTCACTAGTAAAAGAAGATTTTCAAAGTTTAGAATCAAGTTCCCCCAGATAACCTTCCAAAAACTGAATTCAGGGCACTTATACAAGTTCTCATCAACAAAGCATCAGCCAATAGCCTTCTGAACAAAAAAGATAAAAGGTTCCTCCACATTATCGAACCTCCTCTCCCCTTCTATCACTTCCCGAAAGTACACAGATCACTAACCCACCCCCCGGGCTGCCCCATAATATTGGGGATTGGCTCATTTATGAGTAACTTATCTCATTTCAGAGATCTGCATCTACAGGGTCTAGTCCTACAATCACCTTCATATCTTAAAGATTCCACTCAGTTTATTAATCATCTCCAATATCTAAATTCCACCAACCAAACCCCCTGGGCACTACTGACAGCAGACGTGTCAGCCCTTTACTCAAACATCCCAAATTCCAAAGGTCTAACATCAATTGACCATTTGCTATCACAAAAGCCATCGATGCCGACAACACAAAGGAAGTTCATTCTGGACGGAATACAGTTCATCCTAGAACACAATATTTTCTCGTTACAGAATACCATATATCGACAGACTAGATGTTGTGCAATGGGCCCGAGATTCGCACCTTCCTATGCAAACCTCTATATAGGCTTCTTTGAACACACACATATCCAATCCTCTGAGAAACCGAATCCATATATTATTTTTTTAATAAGATACATGGAGGACGTGTTCTTCATCTGGGATGGTGATGAAGCCTCCGCATCTGAATTAATTTCCACACACCACTATTCCTCAGAAGAAATCATATTTCTTCATTTACTAATTTCCAAGACAACCAACGGTTCATTTTTCATCGCAACATACTTCAAAGCAGTTGACATTAATAGTTATCTGGACTACCAAAGTGCCCATTACAAACCCTGGCTCAACAACATACCCTTTAGCCAGCTCTAAAGAATTAGAAATAACTGCGACAATGAAACCACATCACTTTGTTAAAGATGCTTGGACCCCACTCTGCTAGGATAGAACCCCACTATTCTGAATTGTTGAAATGGCCTTTCTACACCTACTTTTGTGAGTATTTTTCTTCAGTACTCAGCACATATGGCCTCTGGAAAGACTGAAAACCACAGCCGCCTCCTATGCAAGTCTTGCATGAAACTGCAGGACAAGCTATTAGGACACCTTCACAGGGTAGGGAAGAAAACATCCAATGAAGATGAGATCGCCCAAGTTAAAGATGACCTTTCATGTCCTCAGGCACATGCGGTTTTACATACTGCTAGAAAGCCGACAGAACGCTGAATTCAGCAACTGCCGGCTTTCCCGGTATGTGCCCCGGGGCTGGAGATATCGGGGCTCGTAGTTTCGCGGTTTACTGTCAGAAGGGCGTTCCTGACAGCCTAGCTGCGCTGTGAGGAGTGCCCTCCCTGACAGTTCTCGTTCATAGACTTGTACTGGGGGGGGGCGTTCCTCTCAGCTCAGCGTCATCTCCGGGCATTAAGGAACGCCCACTCTCTCTGTACTCGTCTATAGTGCTGTACTGTCAGAGGGGGCGTTCCTTACTGCCCGGCGATGACGCTGAGCTGTGAGGAACGCCCCCCCAGTACAAGTCTATGAACGAATGAGAACACCTTTCTGACAGTGAACCGTAAACGTACACCGCCGATATCTCCAGTCCCGGGGCACATATCGGGAAAGTCGACAGTGTGCTGAATTCAGCGCGCTGTCAGCTTTCTAGGGGTATGTAAAACCGCATATACGTGAGGACGTGAAAGGTCATCTTTAAAGCCAAACACGGCATGTATCAAGTGGTGCAAAGTCAGTGTTGTCTCATACAGGGATTTATTGCTGATTTCTTGGAGCGCCGTGGATGTACTATCATAGATAAACTAGTGTATATTATTCATTCTGTGTAGGCAAGTGGATATATGTGTGTGGACTGCTTTTACATTTGTAAGTGTTTTCTGGTCTACTGTATGGTCTAATGTACCTTCTCAGACAACCTTCAATTCAAGAATTCCAGTCTGAAGACCAAGGATCTGAGGCAGATCAGTAAGTTTCATTTCCCAGGATACCTATATACAATAGCAATTATTGTGGCTTTAGTAAAAGACCTTCTCCCTATAGGATGGACACTAACCAGTCACCCTCTCTATTTCAGGACAAGCTTCAGTCTGCCCAAGGAAGAATCTCACTGAGGCTGAAGTCCATAACAGGCACGACCTGGAATCCCCACCTTCGAAAGACTTCTATACCAGAAGAAACACTTCTCAGACATAACAGAAGGCAAATGGTAAATATGATTTTAATTCAGTTTATGTATTTGTAGAATCTTACATACATGTTCATTCCATAAATAATTCATTTGTCTACTTTTAGATGGAAAATGTTACCCGATATTTATCAACCCAAACGACATTGAGAAAACCAAGTCATTTGCGAGCAGGTTGCTAGGTCTGAAGACATCTGAAAATATGGTAAATAATAGGAATCATAGCCATAATTTAGTGAAATTTATCATTACAATGTCTCACACCCTCTTTTATCATGTGGAAATTATCCTGAAGAGACGTTCATATCTAGGCGGAAGGAGATGAATTATCGCGAGAGAGGGCGGCCACTGTTAAATATTAGATTACAATATTCATGACCTGCTGACAACTCTTCTGTCTTACGGTACATGGGTGTGGTTACGGAACACATATTTTAGTGTTGTCCAAATACAGATGTAAAGAGTTTGAGACACCTTGAGAAATGTCGGGATTGTCCCACAGAAGCCAACACACAGATGAACAAGCATGACCCAAGATGGACCTGCAAGAGATCCAGCTAGTCCTGTGATGTCACAGCCCTATAAAAACCCTCGGCCATTTTAGACTCATTTTACATTGTACTTAGTGCAGGGAGAGTTGTCAGCAGGCGCTAGGGACAGTGGTAGAAAACACAAAACTGATAGTTTGCTCAATCGCAGTTCAGGGAAAGAGCATTAGAAGTGTAGGGAAAGGATAGGGAGGAATTTATACAGAGTATTGAAGCAGAACAGGGTACATTTGGGGTGGTTGCAGTGTCAGTAATAGTAACAATCCTACTACACCTTGCTGCACTCACTGCCATTATCCTGCTGCTCATTGCAGGTTTGCAATAGATCATACCTGTGTGTTCAAGGGAGAAAATTACAGGCCTTTTTGCCATGCATTAGTGGAAAAAAAAGGATTGTTATCCATTAATCTTTGCAGTTATCTGTAATAATGCTTTTTCTGGGGGTTTATTAGTGGGGAAAAAATAAGGGGCTTATTTGTCGTTGTCTTGAAGGTAGAAAAAGGCCTTTTTGCCCTGTATTAATTTCCTTTTCATTTATTTATTTGATGTAACAGTATGTCAGAGAGAGAAGCGAGAGGCCCTGTACAGAGGAGAGCCGCAGGCCTGAATGTTTCTAGCTCTGGTACAGGTCGCAGCAGAGTAAGGGGACGTGGCAGCAGGGGTCACTTACAGAGGCCTGAGCTCCCAGTGTCAAGTAGCGGTCGTATCTTGACCAGCAACCCAACGGTTGTAGACTGGTTGACTCGGTCATCCAATTCAACCCAAGTCAGCCAAGAGTCGGTGGGTTCGTCAGACACAACCCTTAGTTGGCATGGCCTGGCAGCAGACCCTGTGCCCTCACCTGTCCTCAACCTGCCTCTGTCCTTTTCTGTTCACTTAGCTAGAGAACTAGTCTATGCTGTGGGCTCAGATCCACTGTACAGCGACGAGCTACTAGAGGAGCAGTCAGCAGCTAATGCTCAGCCAAGATCTGGAGGAGACATCCACTGCTTTCTCCAGTAGGCGGACAAATAGTGATGAGGAGAGTGGCGTGGGAGCTGGTGTTGTGAGCAGTCAGCCTCCTGGCTCAGAGACCGTTGAGGAGGACATCAGTGACGTGCAGACAGTACTCGATGATGATCGTCATCGGGAGAAGAGGATGGCAGCTTGCACATGAGGCAGCGGCGGAGCCAGCAAGTCGGTAGCATGGCTGGGAGTCAGCAGGGTGGAAGAAGTGGGAGGTCGGGAGCCAAATGTCCCTGGGGTAGACCACCCGCTTAGCAGCAGCCTACCTTCCTGGAAAGCAGTGGTGGAAGGGTTCACGGAGGCAGTGGCGGTAGCAGTCAGTTATTGTGTGGCAGTTTTTTGTTAAGCCACCAGGGGAGTTGAACATGGGCATATGTCGAATCTGTGGGCAGAAGGTAAAGCGTGGCCAGGGTGCCAATGTTGGCACCACAGCCCTGTGTCAACATATGCAGTGTCAACATAAAGTGGCCTGGGAGAACCATGGGCACTTTATGGTGACTTTTACTTATCCTAAATAATACTTCCTTTTTACTGCTCCCATAGGGGACGTTCACACTACTATTGTATGCCTGTTCTGATAGGTGGCCACTTTCTTTTTTTTTTTTTTTATGGACCCTATCATAACAGATGGTAACTGATGTTCATGTGTCTGTTTTTTAGACTGTCCGATTTTTTGGTTATTTTTTGGTTCTTCTTTCTGAACATATGTAGAATAAAAACGGACAGTAGAACGGACGACCGACCATTACTGTCCGTTAGCCATAGACATTAATGTTAAAAAATAACAGACGGTCAATGCCTGCACCCCGCGTTATTCTGTCCGCTAAAAAAAACGGACATGTGATGGATTTGGTGAAAAAGGACATTCATGGACAACATATCAAATCCCAGTGAAATCAGTGCAATTTTTAACAGATTTATGACGGATCTCTTAGTGTCCGTTTTCACCATTAACTGTAATTTACTGCAACATTTTGTAATGGATGCTAGCAACAGATACTACTAATGGTAGTGTGAACAACCCCTTATTATTTCATCAAACAAGTGATACTTTGCTGTAGAAAGGCTGGAGACACAATGGCCCAATCCCCCTGGGCTATCTACACATTTGCCAGTGACTAACCCGTGGCGATTTACTGGCACAGTATAGTGAATGGCATCTAAACAGGTCCCATTCACACTGTGCGGTCTGTGAGCTCTGAGATGATTTCTGACTGAGTCTCTGTTATGGTTCTGTGTTTTGTTTTTGCTGTTTTCTGGGTTTTCCCTTTTCCTGGTTTCTTGGTCATGTCAGTTTCTGGGGGCTGGATTGGTTTGGTTAGCTTTTTAGCTCAGTCTCGTCTGGACTCTGAGCGGGTCGTCTTCTATCCAGCGATCAGCCTGATTCAGCTTTTTTGCGTTCCTGAAACCTCGGACCCAGTAACCAGTTCCGGCAGATATTTTTGTGCATGTGAACTGTGAGTAAGAATATTAGATTCTAGGCTTCTCACTGCGGGCAAGTGTTTTTCAAGTGTGAACAGACAGGGCTTTTCTGAAATATTAGTATTTCCCTCTACTAGACTTTCTTATCTAGCCTCAGTTAGCGTCCGTGCTGCAAAAATACATCCAAACAACCTCTCAAACATGTTGTGCTCCATATTCGTCAAGTGTTTTAGGCTAAGGCCCGTTTCACATCTGCATTCGGGTTTCCGTTCGGGGAGTCCGCTTGTGGACCCCCTGAACGGAAACCTATACGCATAACAAAGCGGTTTACCTGGGAAACCCGCAGGCCCCATACACTAGAATGGGGTCCGTGTGATTTCCGCACAAAACATGCACAGAGGAAAGTGGTGTAATGTATTCTATTATACAGTCAGTGATATAATGTATTCTATTATACAGTCAGTGATATAATGTATTCTATTATACAGTCAGTGATATAATGTATTCTATTATACAGTCAGTGATATAATGTATTCTATTATACAGTCAGTGATATAATGTATTCTATTATACAGTCAGTGATATAATGTATTCTATTATACAGTCAGTGATATAATGTATTCTATTATACAGTCAGTGATATAATGTATTCTATTATACAGTCAGTGATATAATGTATTCTATTATACAGTCAGTGATATAATGTATTCTATTATACAGTCAGTGATATAATGTATTCTATTATACAGTCAGTGATATAATGTATTCTATTATACAGTCAGTGATATAATGTATTCTATTATACAGTCAGTGATATAATGTATTCTATTATACAGTCAGTGATATAATGTATTCTATTATACAGTCAGTGATATAATGTATTCTATATTATTATACAGTCAATGATATAATATATTCTATATTATACAGTCAGTGATATAATGTATTCTATGTTATTATACAGTCAGTGATATAATGTATTCTATGTTATTATACAGTCAGTGATATAATGTATTCTATGTTATTATACAGTCAGTGATATAATGTATCCTATGTTATTATACAGTCAGTGATATAATGTATTCTATGCTATTATACAGTCAGTGATATAATGTATTCTATGTTATTATACAGTCAGTGATATAATGTATTCTATGTTATTATACTGTCAGTGATATAATGTATTCTGTTATTATACAGTCAGTGATATAATGTATTCCATGTTATACAGTCAGTGATATAATGTATTCTATGTTATTATAGTCAGTGATATAATGTATCCTATGTTATTATACAGTCAGTGATATAATGTATTCTATATTATACAGTCAGTGATATAATGTATTCTATATTATACAGTCAGTGATATAATGTATTCTATGTTATTATACAGTCAGTGATATAATGTATTCTATATTATACAGTCAGTGATATAATGTATTCTATGTTATTATACAGTCAGTGATATAATGTATTCTATGTTATTATACAGTCAGTGATATATTGTATTCTATGTTATTATACAGTCAGTGATATAATGTATTCTATATTATACAGTCAGTGATATATTGTATTCTATGCTATTATACAGTCAGTGATATAATGTATTCTATATTATACAGTCAGTGATATAATGTATTCTATATTATACAGTCAGTGATATAATGTATTCTATGTTATTATACAGTCAGTGATATAATGTATTCTATGTTATTATACATATATTATTCTTGTCCCTAACCCACTCATTGCCTCCCACTAAGCCAGCCAATTCACTTTGCTCTGTACTGATGAAGGACAACGATCCGGAAACAGCGCTGTATGCAGATAAGTGAAATTGGCTTGGCTAAAATCCCTTTTGCTGTCTCAAGGCTCGGTGAGTCAAAAGCAAATTGAGGATTTGTTACATCCAATAGAGGGCGCATGAGCTCCCCAGCTCCTTTCCCATAATGCCTTGTGATATGTTATTATACAGTCAGTGATATAATGTATTCTATATTATTATACAGTCAGTGATATAATGTATTCTATGTTATTATACAGTCGGTGATATAATGTATTCTATGTTATTATACAGTCAGTGATATAATGTATTCTATGTTATTATACAGTCAGTGATATAATGTATTCTATATTATACAATCAGTAATATAATGTATTCTATGTTATTATACAGTCAGTGATATAATGTATTCTATATTATACAGTCAGTGATATAATGTATTCTATATTATTATACAGTCAGTGATATAATGTATTCTATATTATGCAGTGATATAATGTATTCTATGTTATTATACAGACAGTGATATAATGTATTCTATGTTATTATACAGACAGTGATATAATGTATTCTATATTATACAGTCAGTGATATAATGTATTCTATATTATACAGTCAGTGATATAATGTATTCTATGAAATTATACAGGCAGTGATATAATGTATTCTATGTTATTATACAGACAGTGATATAATGTATTCTATGTTATTATACAGTCAGTGATATAATGTATTCTATTATACAGTCAGTGATATAATGTATTCTATATTATTATAATAATAATAATAATAGTCCTTTAATAGTCCCACAGTGGGGAAATTCAGTGTGTTACAGCAGCAAAGATAAGATAAGATAAGCAGATACAAATACAACATGTACAGGAATGTTCCAAGGTGAGAGGCATTACATTAATAGCAGACAGACAGATAGGACGTAGCAGAGGGGGGGGGGGGATATAACAGGCAGAGAGATATTTCAGTTCTCTGTGTGTAATGATCTCCGCTTAGGTCGGTGTTGGTTGTACAGCCTAACCGCGGTGGGGAGGAAAGACTTCCGATAGCGCTCCTTCTCACACCTAGGGTGGAGCAGTCGGTCACTGACAGTACTGCCCAGCGCGATCACAGTCTCATGCATGGGATGGGACTTCTTCTTCTGCATGGAGCTCACCACGGACAGTATCCTTCTGTCACCCACCACCTGCACTGGGTCCAGTGGGCTCCCCAGGACAGAGCTGGCCCTTCTAATCAGCTTGTCAAGTTTATTTCTGTCCCTGGTTGATATACTGCTCCCCCAGCAGGCCACTCCAAAGAAGATGGCTGATGCCACTACCGAGTTGAAGAAAGTCCTAAGAAGTGCCCCCCGGATTCCAAAGGCTCTCAGCTTCCTAAGCAGGTAGAGCCTGCTGTGGCCCTTCCTGTACAGGGCCTCCATATGATCTGCCCAGTCCGGCTTATTATTAAGGAGCAAACCCAGGTACTTATAGGTGTTCACAATCTCGATGCCCGTCCCCAGGATGTCCACTGGTTTAGGAGGGCATCTGCATTTACGGAAGTCCACCACCATCTCCTTGGTCTTCCCCGCGTTAATCTTCAGGTGGTTCTGGTGGCACCAGTCCACAAAAAACCGGTTCAGTTCTCTGTACTCCCTGTCATCATCGTCTGTGATGAGGCCCACTATTGCAGAGTCGTCAGAATACTTCTGTAGGTAGCAGCTGGATGAGTTGCACCTAAAATCTGCAGTGTACAGTGTGAAGAGGAAAGGGGCGAGAACCGTACCCTGAGGTGCCCCCCGTATTACAGATCACGGTACCTGACACACAGTCTCGGGCTCTCACGTATTGAGGTCGATTTGTGAGGTAGTCTAGGATCCAGTTGGAGAGGTGGTGGTCCACTCCAGCAAGGCCCAGCTTGTCTCTCAGTAACCTGGGCTGTATGGTGTTAAAAGCACTGGAGAAATCAATGAACATTATTCTCACTGTGTTCCCTGGTTTCTCCAGGTGAGACAGAGCCCTGTGCAGAAGATGGATGATGGCATCATCTACCCCAATGCCCGGTCGATAAGCAAACTGGAGGGGGTCCATAGCGGGGCTCACTAGAGGGCGGAGATGTGTGAGAACCAATCTCTCTAAGATCTTCATCAGGTGGGATGTCAGTGCTACAGGTCTGTAGTCGTTGAGGTCCATAGGGTGAGGTTTCTTTGGAACTGGTACCACACAAGAAGATTTCCATAATTCAGGGACTATTTCCTGCCTCAGGCTCATATTATACATATATGTAATTATACCACACAGCTGGTCCCCACAAGTCTTAATTAGCCTTACACTGATGTCATCTGGCCCTGCGGCTTTCCTCGCCTTGATCTTTTTCACCTCCTTCCTCACCTGGGCCCGTGTGAAGGTCAGACTGTGGTCAGATAAAGACAGATTCCTGGATTTACTGGTCTGTTGGGAAGTAGCCACATGGGGTGAATGGGGTGAAGTCATTGTGGTGGGGGGAGCTGAAGGACATGCTGGGGTGGGAGGAGCTGGTGTGTGATCAAATCTGTTGAAGAATAGGTTTAGTTCATTAAGCCAGTTAACATCTGCCTCAATCTGGCAGACAGACTGTTTATGACCTGAAATTGACTTAAGCCCCTCCCAGACCCCCCTTATATCTTTTCTTTCCATTTGCTTTTCCATTTTTTCCTTATAACTGGCTTTTCCTTGCCTGATTTGATGCCTCAGCTCCTTTTGTACTTCCCTCAACCCCTCCTTATCTCTTGTCCTGAATGCCATCTTTTTCTCCTTAAGTAGTGTTTTTATATCAGAGTTAATCCATGGTTTGTTGTTGGAGAAGCACCTCACCACTTTTGTGGGTACTGTGTTGTCCACACAAAAATTAATGTAGTCCGTTATGCAGTGTGTGAGTCCTTCTATATCTTCTCCATAAGAATCCTGCAGAACTTCCCATGTGGTTGTGTCAAAACAATCCCTCAGAGCCTCATCACTCTCCTCGGACCATATCCTCACTGTGCGGGTGACAGCTGGTTCTCTACGTACAAGTGGCTTGTACACAGGTCGGAGATGTACTAGGTTGTGATCCGATCTCCCCAGGGGCGGTAGGGCTGATGAGTTATATGCCTCCCTCACGTTGGCAAAGAACAAGTCCAGTGTTTTGTTGTCTCTTGTGTGGCAGGTTACATACTGTGTGAAACTGGGCAGTGTGGATGATGGAGAGGCGTGGTTGAAATCACCAGACACAAGGAGGAGGGCCTGGGGGTGCTGAGACTGTAACTGGCTCAGCGTGTCTTGTAGGACCTCGCAGGCAGCGTCAGCTTTCGCAGAGGGGGGGACATATGCAGCTATCACGATGACATGTGATAGTTCCCTTGGTAGGTAGAAAGGTCTCATGCTCACAGCTAATAGTTCAATGTCCTTACAGCAAGTTTGCTCCTTAATCACAATGTGCCTAGGATTACACCATCTATTATTCACAAACATTGCCAGCCCTCCTCCTTTCCTCTTACCGCTCTCCCTTGTCCTGTCTGCCCGAAGGAGTTTAAAACCATCCAAGGAGACCAGAGAGTCAGGAGTAACTTCAGTGAGCCAAGTCTCTGTAAGTAGCATCATGCTACACGCCCGAAACTCCTGATGATGCCTGGTGAGAGCTGTTAGTTCATCCATCTTGTTTGCAAGAGATCTCACATTGCCCATAATGATGAAGGGAACAGTTGGTCGGTAACGCCTCTTTTTAATCCTCTGAAGAGTTCCTGCTCTGCAGCCCCTCCCCCGCTTTTTCTTTCTCCAGAGTTCTTGGGGGATGGGTGGGCAAATGGTATGCAGCCCTGTTGTTGTGACTCTAAGCTGCAGTAATTTCTCTCTTGTGTAGACAAAAGAAATGCCTGCAGACACAAGAGTCCCCATTTCAGCAGGACAAAAAGACAGCTAAAAACAAAAAAAAAAGTATCACAAAGGTCCAATTCCAAGTCTTTGTTTCTTCATTTCTTCATAGTGTAAAGTCCATTAAGTAGAGAGATAAAAAAAACAGACAGAGAAAGAAAAATAAGAGAGAGAGAGAGTCTCAGAGCTGCCTAACAGGCAGCCACTTCAGCGGCGCCATCTTGGGGGAAAAAAAGTCAGTGATATAATGTATCCTATGTTATTATACAGTCAGTGATATAATGTATTCTATATTATACAGTCAGTGATATAATGTATTCTATATTATACAGTCAGTGATATAATGTATTCTACGTTATTATACAGTCAGTGATATAATGTATTCTACGTTATTATACAGTCAGTGATATAATGTATTCTATGTTATTATACAGTCGGTGATATAATGTATTCTATGTTATTATACAATCAGTAATATAATGTATTCTATGTTATTATACAGTCAGTGATATAATGTATTCTATGTTATTATACAGTCAGTGATATAATGTATTCTATGTTATTATACAGTCGGTGATATAATATATTCTATATTATACAATCAGTAATATAATGTATTCTATGTTATTATACAGTCAGTGATATGTATTCTATATTATACAGTCAGTGATATAATGTATTCTATGTTATTATACAGTCAGTGATATAATGTATTCTATGTTATTATACAGTCAGTGATATATTGTATTCTATGTTATTATACAGTCGGTGATATAATATATTCTATATTATACAGTCAGTGATATAATGTATTCTATGTTATTAAACAGTCAGTGATATAATGTATTCTATGTTATTATACAATCAGTGATATAATGTATTCTATGTTATTATACAGTCAGTGATATAATGTATTCTCTGTTATTATACAGTCAGTGATATAATGTATTCTATATTATACAGTCAGTGATATAATGTATTCTATGTTATTATACAGTCGGTGATATAATGTATTCTATGTTATTATACAGTCGGTGATATAATGTATTCTATGTTATTATACAGTCAGTGATATAATGTATTCTATGTTATTATACAGTCAGTGATATAATGTATTCTATTATACAGTCAGTGATATAATGTATTCTATATTATGCAGTGATATAATGTATTCTATGTTATTATACAGACAGTGATATAATGTATTCTATATTATGCAGTGATATAATGTATTCTATGTTATTATACAGTCAGTGATATAATGTATTCCATATTATACAGACAGTGATATAATGTATTCTATGTTATTATACAGTCAGTGATATAATGTATTCCATATTATACAGTCAGTGATATAATGTATTCTATGTTATTATACACTCAGTGATATATTGTATTCTATGTTATTATACAGTCAGTGATATAATGTATTCTATGTTATTATACAGTCAGTGATATATTGTATTCCATATTATACAGTCAGTGATATAATGTATTCTATGTTATTATACAGTCAGTGATATAATGTATTCTATATTATACAGTCAGTGATATAATGTATTCTATGTTATTATACAGTCAGTGATATATTGTATTCTATGTTATTATACAGTCGGTGATATAATATATTCTATATTATACAGTCAGTGATATAATGTATTCTATATTATACCGTCAGTGATATAATGTATTCTCTGTTATTATACAGTCAGTGATATAATGTATTCCATATTATACAGACAGTGATATAATGTATTCTATGTTATTATACAGTCAGTGATATAATGTATTCCATATTATACAGCCAGTGATATAATGTATTCTATGTTATTGTACAGTCGGTGATGTAATTTATTCTATGTTATTATACAGTCAGTGATATATATTCTATGTTATTATACAGTCAGTGATATAATGTATTCTATGTTATTATACAGTCAGTGATATAATGTATTCTATATTATACAGTCAGTGATATAATGTATTCCATATTATACAGTCAGTGATATAATGTATTCTATGTTATTATACAGTCAGTGATATAATGTATTCTATATTATACAGTCAGTGATATAATGTATTCTATGTTATTATACAGTCAGTGATATATTGTATTCTATGTTATTATACAGTCGGTGATATAATATATTCTATATTATACAGTCAGTGATATAATGTATTCTATATTATACCGTCAGTGATATAATGTATTCTCTGTTATTATACAGTCAGTGATATAATGTATTCCATATTATACAGACAGTGATATAATGTATTCTATGTTATTATACAGTCAGTGATATAATGTATTCCATATTATACAGTCAGTGATATAATGTATTCTATGTTATTGTACAGTCGGTGATGTAATTTATTCTATGTTATTATACAGTCAGTGATATATATTCTATGTTATTATACAGTCAGTGATATAATGTATTCTATGTTATTATACAGTCAGTGATATATTGTATTCTATGTTATTATACAGTCGGTGATATAATATATTCTATATTATACAGTCAGTGATATAATGTATTCTATATTATACCGTCAGTGATATAATGTATTCTCTGTTATTATACAGTCAGTGATATAATGTATTCTATCTTATTATACAGACAGTGATATAATGTATTCTATATTATACAGTCGGTGATATAATGTATTCTATGTTATTATACAGTCAGTGATATAATGTATTCTATGTTTTTATAGTCAGTGATATAATGTATTCTATGTTATTGTACAGTCGGTGATGTAATTTATTCTATGTTATTATACAGTCAGTGATATATATTCTATGTTATTATATAGTCAGTGATATAATGTATTCTATGTTATTATACAGTCAGTGATATAATGTATTCTATATTATACAGTCAGTGATATAATGTATTCCATTTTATACAGACAGTGATATAATGTATTCTATGTTATTATACAGTCAGTGATATAATGTATTCCATATTATACAGTCAGTGATATAATGTATTCTATGTTATTATACAGTCAGTGATATAATGTATTCTATGTTATTATACAGTCAGTGATATATTGTATTCTATGTTATTATACAGTCGGTGATATAATGTATTCTATATTATACCGTCAGTGATATAATGTATTCTATGTTATTATATAGTCAGTGATATAATGTATTCTATATTATACTGTCAGTGATATAATGTATTCTATGTTATTATACAGTCAGTGGTATAATGTATTCTATTATACAGTCGGTGATATAATGTATTCTATGTTATTATATAGTCAGTGATATAATGTATTCTATTATACAGTCAGTGGTATAATGTATTCTATGTTATTATACAGTCAGTGATATAATGTATTCTATGCTATTATACAGTCAAGTGATATCATGTATTCTATGTTATTATACAGTCGGTGATATAATGTATTCTATGTTATTATACAGTCAGTGATATATATTCTATGTTATTATATAGTCAGTGATATAATGTATTCTATGTTATTATACAGTCAGTGATATGTATTCTATGTTATTATACAGTCGGTGATATAATGTATTCTATGTTATTATACAGTCAGTGATATAATATATTCTATGTTATTATATAGTCAGTGATATAATGTATTCTATGTTATTATACAGTCAGTGATATAATGTATTCTATGTTATTATACAGTCGGTGATATAATATATTCTATATTATACAGTCAGTGATATAATGTATTCTGTTATTATACAGTCAGTGATATAATGTATTCTATATTATGCAGTGATATAATGTATTCTATGTTATTATACAGACAGTGATATAATGTATTCTATGTTATTATACAGTCAGTGATATAATGTATTCTATGCTATTATACAGTCAGTGATATAATGTATTTTATGTTATTATACAGTCAGTGATATAATGTATTCTATGTTATTATACAGTCAGTGATATAATGTATTCTATGTTATTATACAGTCAGTGATATAATGTATTCTATGTTATTATACAGTCAGTGATATAATGTATTTTATGTTATTATACAGTCAGTGATATAATATATTCTATGTTATTATACAGTCAGTGATATAATGTATTCTATGTTATTATACAGTCAGTGATATAATGTATTCTGTTATTATACAGTCAGTGATATAATGTATTCCATATTATACAGTCAGTGATATAATGTATTCTATATTATTATACAGTCAGTGATATAATGTATTCTATGTTATTATACAGTCAGTGATATAATGTATTCTATATTATGCAGTGATATAATGTATTCTATGTTATTATACAGACAGTGATATAATGTATTCTATGTTATTATACAGTCAGTGATATAATGTATTCCATATTATACAGTGATATAATGTATTCTATGTTATTATACAGTCAGTGATATAATGTATTCCATATTATACAGTCAGTGATATAATGTATTCTATGTTATTATACAGTCAGTGATATATTGTATTCTATGTTATTATACAGTCGGTGATATAATATATTCTATATTATACAGTCAGTGATATAATGTATTCTATATTATACCGTCAGTGATATAATGTATTCTCTGTTATTATACAGTCAGTGATATAATGTATTCTATATTATACAGTCGGTGATATAATGTATTCTATGTTATTATACAGTCAGTGATATAATGTATTCTATGTTTTTATAGTCAGTGATATAATGTATTCTATGTTATTGTACAGTCGGTGATGTAATTTATTCTATGTTATTATACAGTCAGTGATATATATTCTATGTTATTATATAGTCAGTGATATAATGTATTCTATGTTATTATACAGTCAGTGATATAATGTATTCTATATTATACAGTCAGTGATATAATGTATTCCATTTTATACAGACAGTGATATAATGTATTCTATGTTATTATACAGTCAGTGATATAATGTATTCCATATTATACAGTCAGTGATATAATGTATTCTATGTTATTATACAGTCAGTGATATAATGTATTCTATGTTATTATACAGTCGGTGATATAATGTATTCTATGTTATTATATAGTCAGTGATATAATGTATTCTGTTATTATACAGTCGGTGATATAATGTATTCTATATTATACAGTCAGTGATATAATGTATTCTATGTTATTATACAGTCAGTGATATAATGTATTCTGTTATTATACAGTCAGTGATATAATGTATTCCATATTATACAGTCAGTGATATAATGTATTCTATATTATTATACAGTCAGTGATATAATGTATTCTGTTATTATACAGTCAGTGATATAATGTATTCTATATTATGCAGTGATATAATGTATTCTATGTTATTATACAGACAGTGATATAATGTATTCTATGTTATTATACAGTCAGTGATATAATGTATTCCATATTATACAGTGATATAATGTATTCTATGTTATTATACAGTCAGTGATATAATGTATTCCATATTATACAGTCGGTGATATAATGTATTCTATGTTATTATACAGTCAGTGATATAATGTATTCTGTTATTATACAGTCAGTGATATAATGTATTCCATATTATACAGTCAGTGATATAATGTATTCTATGTTATTATACAGTCAGTGATATAATGTATTCTATATTATACAGTCAGTGATATAATGTATTCTATGTTATTATACAGTCAGTGATATATTGTATTCTATGTTATTATACAGTCGGTGATATAATATATTCTATATTATACAGTCAGTGATATAATGTATTCTATATTATACCGTCAGTGATATAATGTATTCTCTGTTATTATACAGTCAGTGATATAATGTATTCCATATTATACAGACAGTGATATAATGTATTCTATGTTATTATACAGTCAGTGATATAATGTATTCCATATTATACAGTCAGTGATATAATGTATTCTATGTTATTGTACAGTCGGTGATGTAATTTATTCTATGTTATTATACAGTCAGTGATATATATTCTATGTTATTATACAGTCAGTGATATAATGTATTCTATGTTATTATACAGTCAGTGATATATTGTATTCTATGTTATTATACAGTCGGTGATATAATATATTCTATATTATACAGTCAGTGATATAATGTATTCTATATTATACCGTCAGTGATATAATGTATTCTCTGTTATTATACAGTCAGTGATATAATGTATTCTATCTTATTATACAGACAGTGATATAATGTATTCTATATTATACAGTCGGTGATATAATGTATTCTATGTTATTATACAGTCAGTGATATAATGTATTCTATGTTATTGTACAGTCGGTGATGTAATTTATTCTATGTTATTATACAGTCAGTGATATATATTCTATGTTATTATATAGTCAGTGATATAATGTATTCTATGTTATTATACAGTCAGTGATATAATGTATTCCATATTATACAGTCAGTGATATAATGTATTCTATGTTATTATACAGTCAGTGATATAATGTATTCTATGTTATTATACAGTCAGTGATATATTGTATTCTATGTTATTATACAGTCGGTGATATAATGTATTCTATATTATACCGTCAGTGATATAATGTATTCTATGTTATTATATAGTCAGTGATATAATGTATTCTATATTATACTGTCAGTGATATAATGTATTCTATGTTATTATACAGTCAGTGGTATAATGTATTCTATTATACAGTCGGTGATATAATGTATTCTATGTTATTATATAGTCAGTGATATAATGTATTCTATTATACAGTCAGTGGTATAATGTATTCTATGTTATTATACAGTCAGTGATATAATGTATTCTATGCTATTATACAGTCAAGTGATATCATGTATTCTATGTTATTATACAGTCGGTGATATAATGTATTCTATGTTATTATACAGTCAGTGATATATATTCTATGTTATTATATAGTCAGTGATATAATGTATTCTATGTTATTATACAGTCAGTGATATGTATTCTATGTTATTATACAGTCGGTGATATAATGTATTCTATGTTATTATACAGTCAGTGATATAATATATTCTATGTTATTATATAGTCAGTGATATAATGTATTCTATGTTATTATACAGTCAGTGATATAATGTATTCTATGTTATTATACAATCAGTAATATAATGTATTCTATGTTATTATACAGTCAGTGATATAATGTATTCTATGTTATTATACAGTCAGTGATATAATGTATTCTATGTTATTATACAGTCGGTGATATAATATATTCTATATTATACAGTCAGTGATATAATGTATTCTGTTATTATACAGTCAGTGATATAATGTATTCTATATTATGCAGTGATATAATGTATTCTATGTTATTATACAGACAGTGATATAATGTATTCTATGTTATTATACAGTCAGTGATATAATGTATTCTATGCTATTATACAGTCAGTGATATAATGTATTTTATGTTATTATACAGTCAGTGATATAATGTATTCTATGTTATTATACAGTCAGTGATATAATGTATTCTATGTTATTATACAGTCAGTGATATAATGTATTCTATGTTATTATACAGTCAGTGATATAATGTATTTTATGTTATTATACAGTCAGTGATATAATATATTCTATGTTATTATACAGTCAGTGATATAATGTATTCTATGTTATTATACAGTCAGTGATATAATGTATTCTGTTATTATACAGTCAGTGATATAATGTATTCCATATTATACAGTCAGTGATATAATGTATTCTATATTATTATACAGTCAGTGATATAATGTATTCTATGTTATTATACAGTCAGTGATATAATGTATTCTATATTATGCAGTGATATAATGTATTCTATGTTATTATACAGACAGTGATATAATGTATTCTATGTTATTATACAGTCAGTGATATAATGTATTCCATATTATACAGTGATATAATGTATTCTATGTTATTATACAGTCAGTGATATAATGTATTCCATATTATACAGTCAGTGATATAATGTATTCTATGTTATTATACAGTCAGTGATATATTGTATTCTATGTTATTATACAGTCGGTGATATAATATATTCTATATTATACAGTCAGTGATATAATGTATTCTATATTATACCGTCAGTGATATAATGTATTCTCTGTTATTATACAGTCAGTGATATAATGTATTCTATCTTATTATACAGACAGTGATATAATGTATTCTATATTATACAGTCGGTGATATAATGTATTCTATGTTATTATACAGTCAGTGATATAATGTATTCTATGTTTTTATAGTCAGTGATATAATGTATTCTATGTTATTGTACAGTCGGTGATGTAATTTATTCTATGTTATTATACAGTCAGTGATATATATTCTATGTTATTATATAGTCAGTGATATAATGTATTCTATGTTATTATACAGTCAGTGATATAATGTATTCTATATTATACAGTCAGTGATATAATGTATTCCATTTTATACAGACAGTGATATAATGTATTCTATGTTATTATACAGTCAGTGATATAATGTATTCCATATTATACAGTCAGTGATATAATGTATTCTATGTTATTATACAGTCAGTGATATAATGTATTTTATGTTATTATACAGTCAGTGATATATTGTATTCTATGTTATTATACAGTCGGTGATATAATATATTCTATATTATACAGTCAGTGATATAATGTATTCTATATTATACCGTCAGTGATATAATGTATTCTATGTTATACAGTCAGTGATATAACGTATTCTATGCTATTATACAGTCAGTGATATAATGTATTCTATATTATACTGTCAGTGATATAATGTATTCTATGTTATTATACAGTCAGTGATATAATGTATTCTATTATACAGTCGGTGATATAATGTATTCTATGTTATTATATAGTCAGTGATATAATGTATTCTATTATACAGTCAGTGGTATAATGTATTCTATGTTATTATACAGTCAGTGATATAATGTATTCTATGCTATTATACAGTCAAGTGATATCATGTATTCTATGTTATTATACAGTCGGTGATATAATGTATTCTATGTTATTATACAGTCAGTGATATATATTCTATGTTATTATATAGTCAGTGATATAATGTATTCTATGTTATTATACAGTCAGTGATATGTATTCTATGTTATTATACAGTCGGTGATATAATGTATTCTATGTTATTATACAGTCAGTGATATAATATATTCTATGTTATTATATAGTCAGTGATATAATGTATTCTATGTTATTATACAGTCAGTGATATAATGTATTCTATGTTATTATACAATCAGTAATATAATGTATTCTATGTTATTATACAGTCAGTGATATAATGTATTCTATGTTATTATACAGTCAGTGATATAATGTATTCTATGTTATTATACAGTCGGTGATATAATATATTCTATATTATACAGTCAGTGATATAATGTATTCTGTTATTATACAGTCAGTGATATAATGTATTCTATATTATGCAGTGATATAATGTATTCTATGTTATTATACAGACAGTGATATAATGTATTCTATGTTATTATACAGTCAGTGATATAATGTATTCTATGCTATTATACAGTCAGTGATATAATGTATTTTATGTTATTATACAGTCAGTGATATAATGTATTCTATGTTATTATACAGTCAGTGATATAATGTATTCTATGTTATTATACAGTCAGTGATATAATGTATTCTATGTTATTATACAGTCAGTGATATAATGTATTTTATGTTATTATACAGTCAGTGATATAATATATTCTATGTTATTATACAGTCAGTGATATAATGTATTCTATGTTATTATACAGTCAGTGATATAATGTATTCTGTTATTATACAGTCAGTGATATAATGTATTCCATATTATACAGTCAGTGATATAATGTATTCTATATTATTATACAGTCAGTGATATAATGTATTCTATGTTATTATACAGTCAGTGATATAATGTATTCTATATTATGCAGTGATATAATGTATTCTATGTTATTATACAGACAGTGATATAATGTATTCTATGTTATTATACAGTCAGTGATATAATGTATTCCATATTATACAGTGATATAATGTATTCTATGTTATTATACAGTCAGTGATATAATGTATTCCATATTATACAGTCAGTGATATAATGTATTCTATGTTATTATACAGTCAGTGATATATTGTATTCTATGTTATTATACAGTCGGTGATATAATATATTCTATATTATACAGTCAGTGATATAATGTATTCTATATTATACCGTCAGTGATATAATGTATTCTCTGTTATTATACAGTCAGTGATATAATGTATTCTATCTTATTATACAGACAGTGATATAATGTATTCTATATTATACAGTCGGTGATATAATGTATTCTATGTTATTATACAGTCAGTGATATAATGTATTCTATGTTTTTATAGTCAGTGATATAATGTATTCTATGTTATTGTACAGTCGGTGATGTAATTTATTCTATGTTATTATACAGTCAGTGATATATATTCTATGTTATTATATAGTCAGTGATATAATGTATTCTATGTTATTATACAGTCAGTGATATAATGTATTCTATATTATACAGTCAGTGATATAATGTATTCCATTTTATACAGACAGTGATATAATGTATTCTATGTTATTATACAGTCAGTGATATAATGTATTCCATATTATACAGTCAGTGATATAATGTATTCTATGTTATTATACAGTCAGTGATATAATGTATTTTATGTTATTATACAGTCAGTGATATATTGTATTCTATGTTATTATACAGTCGGTGATATAATATATTCTATATTATACAGTCAGTGATATAATGTATTCTATATTATACCGTCAGTGATATAATGTATTCTATGTTATACAGTCAGTGATATAACGTATTCTATGCTATTATACAGTCAGTGATATAATGTATTCTATATTATACTGTCAGTGATATAATGTATTCTATGTTATTATACAGTCAGTGATATAATGTATTCTATTATACAGTCGGTGATATAATGTATTCTATGTTATTATATAGTCAGTGATATAATGTATTCTATTATACAGTCAGTGGTATAATGTATTCTATGTTATTATACAGTCAGTGATATAATGTATTCTATGCTATTATACAGTCAAGTGATATCATGTATTCTATGTTATTATACAGTCGGTGATATAATGTATTCTATGTTATTATACAGTCAGTGATATATATTCTATGTTATTATATAGTCAGTGATATACAGTAATACCTCGTACATTCGCGAGGTTAGGTGACAGAGCGGGTCGCGGATCGCGAGGAATCGCGAATGTTTGGTACAAGCGCTTAGAAGCTCTTACAATGCCGATTTCTAATGTTTAACCCCTAAATATCAATAAACTTTACCCTACAGTACTGTACAGTATACTAAAGTATACTGTACAGTACTGTATATTAATACATTCATTCATTTTTCTTATACACTCACAGTAAAATGAAACTAATTTCCGGGGCGACGTAACGAACAGGACGCTACTACCCAATAGCGAAGGTGTTTTTTTTAATTAAATTTCACAGATCTGAAAAAAAAAGAGCAAAATCTATATATGTTAGTTGCCAAAAAAATATCGCGAATCTGTGAATTCGCAAATTCGGAAACACGAGTGTACGAGGTATTACTGTAATGTATTCCATGTTATTATACAGTCAGTGATATAATGTATTCTCTGTTATTATACAGTCAGTGATATATATTCTATGTTATTATATAGTCAGTGATATAATGTATTCTATATTATACAGTCAGTGATATAATGTATTCTCTGTTATACAGTCAGTGATATAATGTATTCTCTGTTATTATACAGTCAGTGATATATATTCTATGTTATTATATAGTCAGTGATATAATGTATTCTATATTATACAGTCAGTGATATAATGTATTCTATGTTATTATACAGTCAGTGATATAATGTACTCTTTGTTATTATACAGTCAGTGATATAATGTATTCTATATTATACAGTCAGTGATATAATGTATTCTATGTTATACAGTCAGTGATATAATGTATTCTATGTTATTATACAGTCAGTGATATAATGTATTCTATGTTATTATACAGTCAGTGATATAATGTACTCTGTTATTATATAGTCAGTGATATAATGTATTCTATGTTATTATACAGTCAGTGATATAATGTATTCTATGTTATTATATAGTCAGTGATATAATGTATTCTATATTATACAGTCAGTGATATAATGTATTCTCTGTTATTATACAGTCAGTGATATAATGTATTCTATGTTATTATATAGTCAGTGATATAATGTATTCTATATTATACAGTCAGTGATATAATGTATTCTATGTTATTATACAGTCAGTGATATAATGTACTCTTTGTTATTATACAGTCAGTGATATAATGTATTCTATATTATACAGTCAGTGATATAATGTATTCTATGTTATACAGTCAGTGATATAATGTATTCTATGTTATTATACAGTCAGTGATATAATGTATTCTATGTTATTATACAGTCAGTGATATAATGTACTCTGTTATTATATAGTCAGTGATATAATGTATTCTATGTTATTATACAGTCAGTGATATAATGTATTCTATGTTATTATATAGTCAGTGATATAATGTATTTTATGTTATTATACAGTCGGTGATATAATGTATTCCATGTTATACAGTCAGTGATATAATGTATTCTATATTATACAGTCGGTGATATAATGTATTCTATGTTATTATACAGTCAGTAATATACACTGTGTGCAGAATTATTAGGCAAATGAGTATTTTGATCACATCATCCTTTTTATACTTGTTGTCCTACTCCAAGCTGTATAGACTTGAAAGCCAACTACCAATTAAGTAAATCTGGTGATGTGCACCACTGTAATGAGGAGGGGTGTGGTCTAATGACATCAGCACCCTATATACGTTGTGCTTAATTTTTCCTTTGGCAAAATGGGTCAGAAGAGAGATTTGACGGACTCTGAAAAGTCAAGAATTGTGAGATGTCTTGCAGAGGGATGCAGCAGTCTTGAAATTGCCAAACTTTTGAAGCGTGATCACCGAACAATCAAGCGTTTCATGGCAAATAGCCAACAGGGTCGCAAGAAGCTTGTAGAAAAAAAAAAAGGCGCAAAATAACTGTTAATGTCATGTCCCAGGACTTGGTTTAATTCACTGACATGTATCAGTGATACTGTGTTTGTCTTTGTAGTTTGTCCCTTTTCTCTCTCTGTATCCTTAGCTGTGATGCTGTAGCTCCTCCTCTCTCTCTCTCAGTTTAGTTTCACTTCTTTGTAAGCAACATGTCTGCTCAGCTCCTGGTATTTCATCATTTTTCACCTACTGCTGTATGAGGTTCTACAAGATTTACTTGGATTAAAGCATCTGGAATCTTATCTACGCCTCCTCAGTTGAGTTGAACACTATCTGATAGATATCTTGGTGTAAATTGCTGGTTAGCATAGAGACTACAGGACACTCTCACAACCTCACATTTGCAGCCAAGCTATTGAGTCAGAACAGTGAAAAATGATGCATAAAGACTGCCAGATACGGCTGTAAGACAGTTCACCAACTATTGACATACAGTCAGTCACAGCAAGTTACCTGAAGCCAGAAGGAATCAGCATTGCGTAAGTTGCATCTGCAGCTCAGACCCCTCAGCATAAGAAGATTCTAGCAAGCAGCCATCTCACTCCAGCAAAGTTATATTTATCCTGTTTGTGTTGCATCATGGCTGAAGGGCACCCTGAAGCACAAGGTAGCATGGACCTCAGTCTGCAGCCCAGTGAGAAGGCTAGACGCTCAATTAAACAGGTTAGAGACAATCTAGAAGGTTTAAAGCATGAACTTTCCTGTGAACTCTCAAAATGGTGGCAGGAAATACAGACTAAGATATCTGCCATGTGCTTGCCTGCATACCATATATCACCACTAGAGGGAGCTCTGCGACAGCTTTGTTCTATGCATGGACATTATAAAATGAAAGCTGAGGAGTATGAAAGCATATTGAGGAAACTTCATACAGACGATTCCTTAGTTGAATTGCAAAGCTTCCAGCATCTCAATTCAGAACGAGACAGCTTAGTACATGAAACTAAGTTAAGGACAGAGGCAAGAATTGTGCAACTGCAGGAAATGGCATCCCACGTTTCTGAGTCTACCAAGCGTTCAAAGCGTACATCTAAGTCACGTTCCTCTAAATCTTCCACACTCAGTGAGCAACTTATAAAAGCACGTGCAGAGGCGGAAGCTACTAAGATACAGGCAGCCTTTGCACAACAGAAAGCAGAAATGGAAGCTAAGGCAGCTCAAAAAAGGGCAGAACTAGAGGCTCTAGAGAAACAGTATGAGCATGCTGCAGCCATGGCAAGGTTAAGCATTTTAGAACAGGCCATCAGTGGAAGTGAAAATGACAGCACCAGTTTGTGTGATGTGGAAGCAGAGGATCCCCTCAAGCGCACAAGAGACTATGTACTAAGCCAAAGCAGTGAATCCCTATTTGCCACAAATGTTCCTGTCAGGGACGACATTTCTCCAGTGCAACAGGGAACAGTATCTTCTGAAGCACACCGCATTCAAGGTCAGTACAATGCCCTGCCTGTCCAGCATCCAGTTTCTTCTTCCTTCATGGATTCCCAAAGCCTTGCATCTCAGCAAATGCAATATACTGATACTCAGGTAAACACCAATGTGACACCATACCACCAGACTGCAAACAACCGTCCAGTCTCACATCCATATGTGGCCAAACCTATGGACTTTAAGCTAGCTCCTAGGCTGAATGCCTACGCAGCCCCTACACTACCTACCTCTGTTAACCAGAACCCCACTAACAACGTAATCACCGCTACTCAGCCAGCAACTCAATATTTAAAGTCAGAGAGAACAGACATGTCAGAGTTTTCAAGGTACATGGTTCGCCGTGAGCTTACTAAGACTGGACTCACAAGGTTCGATGACCAACCTGAGAACTACAGAGGCTGGAAATGTGCCTTCAAAACTGCAATTAGTGACCTTGGCATTACTGCAACTGAAGAATTAGATTTGCTTATCCGGTGGCTTGGCCCACAGTCCACAGAACGTGCTAAAAGACTCAGATCCGTCCACATTTACAACCCCATAGCAGGCCTTACCGCTGCTTGGGAAAGACTGGAGAAAACCTATGGCAGTCCTGAAGCAATAGAGAATGCTCTGTTCAAACAGTTGCAAGGGTTTCCAAAGATATCTGGTAAGGATCATCAGAAATTTCAAGAACTTAGTGACCTACTCATGGAGCTCCTACTGGCTAAGGCGGACACTCTCCTACCGGGCCTCAGTTACCTGGACACTGCTCGTGGGGTAAACCCGATAGTCACCAAGTTGCCATATAATATTCAAGAAAGGTGGACCACAGTTGGGTCAAGATACAAAACTGAGAATAGAGTCTCCTTTCCTCCATTTCCTACTTCTGTGAGTTTATCAAGAACATTGCAGAATCCAAGAATGACCCAAGCTTTTCCTATGGGGATCCCAGTGTTCCTGGTTCACCTCCTATTAAGTATGACAGCTCACATTCTAACTACAGAAACCGCAGAGGCCCAGTTTCGGTGAAAAAGACTGATATTCTTCCTATACCTACATCAGCACCAGAAGAAAGCAGTTGCAATAACAACCAAGACGAAAAGGTAGAAAATCCTAACCGTCTGTGTCCTATTCACAAGAAGCCTCATCCCCTCAAGAAGTGTATTGGCTTCAGGAGGAAACCAATCCAGGAACGTAGAGAGCTTCTAAAGAAACTAGGGATATGTTTCAAATGTTGTTCCTCTACTGAACATGTTGCTAGAGACTGTAAAATTGCTATTAAGTGTATAGAGTGTGGCAGTGAGAACCATGTACAAGCTCTTCATCCATCCCAGCCTAGTGCCACACCACCTAGAGGTTCCCCTTCCCTAACTAAGCATGGCGGGGAGAACACAGATCAAGCAGCAAATACTACCACAGTATCTTCCTCATGTACAGAAGTCTGCGGAGAAGACCTTTGTGACAAGTCCTGTGCAAGGATATGCCTAGTCAATATATACCCCAAGGGCCAACCAGAAAGGGCTCTGAGGGTGTACGCCATCTTGGACGACCAGAGCAACCACTCACTTGCAAGGTCAGAACTCTTTGATCTGTTTAACTTAAAGGGTGATACCTATCCGTATACCTTGGGTACTTGTAGTGGCATATCAGAGGTTTCTGGAAGAAGGGCCAGTGGTCTCGTAATAGCTTCTCTCAAGGGCAATTTGGAGATACCTTTGCCCACACTTGTTGAGTGCAACCAGATACCATCAAACAGAGAAGAGATACCCACACCAGAGGCGGCTTTCCAGCACCCTCATCTAAGGGCTATAGCTAGTGAAATACCATCCCTTGACAAAAATGCAGACATTCTAGTTCTGCTAGGTAGAGACATTCTCAGACTGCACAAAATACGCCAGCAAATTAATGGACCGCATGATGCACCATTTGCCCAGCGCCTCGATCTAGGATGGGTTATCATTGGCAACGTCTGCATAGGTAGGATGAAAAGGCCCACCAATATTTCTTCATTTAAGACGCATATGTTACCAAATGGTCGCAGCACTTGTTTTCAGCCATGTCCACATCACTACCAAGTGAAAGAGAAGATAAGCAACAGTAAGTGGCTGCATAATCACTGAGACAATGTGAATACTTTCCTGCCTGGGGACGACACCCTTGGATTAACAGTGTTCAATACAACAAGTGATGACAACAATCTGGCACCGGCTATAGCTGATAAAGAATTTCTCAAACTTATGGACAAGGAATTCATTCAAGATGATTCCAACAGCTGGGTAGCACCCTTACCTTTCCGCTCCCCGAGATCAAAACTACCAAACAATCTGAAGCAAGCAGTTTCTAGATTTTCCTCTTTAAAACGTACCCTCAAGAGGAAACCAGAGATGGAGAAACACTTTGTAGGTTTCATGCAGAAGGTATTTGAGAGAGATCATGCAGAACCTGCACCTCCATTAAAGGAAGGAGAAGAATGCTGGTACCTTCCATCATTTGGCGTGTATCACCCTCGCAAACCTGACCAAATCAGGGTCGTGTTCGATTCTAGTGCTCAGTATGAAGGCGTCTCTCTCAACAACCTGGTCCTAACCTAAACAACAGCCTCATAGGAGTCTTAATCCGTTTCAGACAGGAACCAGTTGCAGTGATGGCCGACATCCAACAGATGTTTCATTGCTTCATTGTTAAGGATGATGACAGAAACTATCTCAGGTTCCTATGGCATAAGGACAATGATATCAACAATGAAGTCATAGATTACCGGATGAAGGTACATGTCTTTGGCAATAGCCCATCTCCTGCAGTAGCGATCTATGGACTGAGAAGGACCGCCCATGAAGGTGAGAAAGAGTATGGCTCTGATGCTCGTCAGTTTGTTGAGAGGAACTTCTATGTTGATGATGGTCTTAAATCCTTACCTGCAAGTGAAGAAGTGATCGATCTCCTCTCTAGAACACAGGAAATGCTGTCTGTAGCTAACCTCAGACTTCACAAGATCATCTCCAACAATATGGAGGTAATGAAGGCATTTCCCTCTGATGATCATGCAATCAACTTGAAGGATCTTGATCTCAGTTCTGATACTCCTCCTATGCAACGCAGCCTAGGATTGCTATGGAACACTGAACAAGACACATTCACATTCCAAGTGTCTTCTTGTGACAAACCTTTCACCAAACGAGGAGTTTTATCTGTTGTGAACAGCATTTATGATCCTCTTGGTTTCATTGCTCCCATCACCATTCAAGGCAAGCTACTACTAAGACAGCTTACCACTGAGAACATGGACTGGAACACTCCACTGCCTGCTGAGAAACAACTGAGGTCTGACTGTGGCACTAACTTCGTTGGAGCCTGCAAAGAACTGCAGTTAGACAACTTCTTATCCAACAATGGGTGCACTTGGACGTTTAACCCTCCACATTCATCCCATATGGGAGGTTCCTGGGAACGTATGATTGGGATCACACGCAGAATCCTTGACTCTATGTTGATGGACCACAAGTCGACACTTCTTGCTGAAGTGTCTGCGATAATCAATGCAAGGCCACTTGTCCCAGTATCTTCAGACCCTGAATCTCCAATTATCTTAACCCCAGCAACGCTTCTTACTCAGAAAATTGGTACTGCTGCTACCTCTCCACGTACCTTAGATCACAGTGACATTTACAGACGCCAATGGAAACAAGTTCAACACCTGTCCAATGTGTTCTGGCACCGCTGGAAAACAGAGTACCTCCACATGCTACAGAGCCGTCACAAATGGCAGACCTCAAAACCTAATCTCCAGGTGGGTGACCTCGTCCTTCTAAGGGATAAAGAAGTCCATCGGAATGAATGGCCTATGGGTCTCATCACTAAAGTTGTCCCTAGTGATGATGGGAAGACTCGGAAAGTGGAAGTCAAGGTAACCAAGGGAGGCTCAGTGCGAGTTTTATTCCGCCCAATTAATGAACTGGTGCTTCTTCTTCCAAGAGGAGACGTCACATAAAAGAAGATAAGGACACCATTCACAGCTCATGGCGGGGAGCTTCCTTCCATGAACTAAAACCGTGTACTTGTGGATTACAGTGTGGGTCGGTGGAGGTGTTGGCAAATTGCGGCTTCCCGATCTGAAGATTGGTTTATTTGGACTAACTGTTGATTATTGTTTGTTGTGCATGTTTCTTTTTTGTTTTTCAGGTTTGAAGAGGACTTTATGGACATCTCAGGACATTTAATGTTTGTTTTCATTGAAATCTAAAGATTTCAGGCGGGGAGTGTCATGTCCCAGGACTTGGTTTAATTCACTGACATGTATCTGTGATACTGTTTGTCTTTGTAGTTTGTCCCTTTTCTCTCTCTGTATCCTTAGCTGTGATGCTGTAGCTCCTCCTCTCTCCCCCTCAGTTTAGTTTCACTTCTTTGTAAGCAACATGTCTGCTCAGCTCCTGGTATTTCATCATTTTTCACCTACTGCTGTATGAGGTTTTACAAGATTTACTTGGATTAAAGCATCTGGAATCTTATCTACGCCTCCTCAGTTGAGTTGAACACTATCTGATAGATATCTTGGTGTAAATTGCTGGTTAGCATAGAGACTACAGGACACTCTCACAACCTCACACTTGCAGCCAAGCTATTGAGTCAGAACAGCTAATGAATTGAGGAAAATCAAGCGTGAAGCTGCCAAGATGCCATTAGCCACCAGTTTAGCCATATTTCAGAGCTGCAACGTTACTGGAGTATCAAAAAGCACAAGGTGTGCGATACTCAGGGACATGGCCAAGGTAAGGAAGGCTGAAAAACGATTAACATAAGATAAAACGTCAAGACTGGGGCAAGAAATATCTTAAGACTGATTTTTCAAAGGTTTTATGGACTGATGAAATGAGTGACTCTTTGTGGGCCAGATGGATGGGCCCGAGGCTGGATCAGTAAAGGGCAGAGCTCCACTCCGACTCAGACGCCACAAGATGGAGGTGGGTACTGGTATGGGCTGGTATCATCAAACATGAACTTGTGGGACCTTTTCAGGTGGAGGATGGAGTGAAGCTAAACTCCCAGACCTAGTGCCAGTTTCTGGAAGACACCTTCTTCAAGCAGTGGTACAGGAAGAAGTCGGTATCGTTCAAGAAAAACATGATTTTCATGCAGGACAAAGCTCCATCACATGCATCCAAATACTCCACAGTGTGGCTGGCCAGTAAAGGTCTAAAAGGAGAAAAAATAATGACATGTCCCCCTTGTTCACCCGATCTGCACCCCATAGAGAACCTGGCCCACATCAGAGGATGTTACTTATTATACTACCCACATGCTATAAAGTATATTGTACATCCGCCATATAGTAACATGATACATTAGGCTTGGCCCACATCAGAGGATGTTACTTTTTATATAACCCACATGCTATAAAGTATATTGTACATCCGCCATATAGTAACATGACACATTAGGCTTGGTCGATATCCTAGGATATTACTTTTTATACAACCCACATGCTATAAAGTATATTGTACATCCGCCATATAGTAACATGACACATTAGGCTTGGTCGATATCCTAGGATATTACTTATTATATAACCCACATGCTATAAAGTATATTGTACATCCGCCATATAGTAACATGACACATTAGGCTTGGCCTTTATCCTAGGATGTTACATTTTATATAACCCACATGCTATAAAGTATATTGTACATCCGCCATATAGTAACATGACACATTAGGCTTGGCCCACATAAGAGGATGTTACTTATTATACTACCCACATGCTATAAAGTATATTGTACATCCGCCATATAGTAACATGACACATTAGGCTTGGTCGATATCCTAGGATATTACTTTTTATACAACCCACATGCTATAAAGTATATTGCACATCCGCCATATAGTAACATGACACATTAGGCCTGGTCCATATCCTAGGATGTTACTTTTTATATAACCCACATGCTATAAAGTATATTCTACATCCGCCATATAGTAACATGACACAGTAGACTTGGTCCATATCCTAGGATTATACTTTTTGGCCAAGGTAAGGAAGGCTGAAAAACGAGAAACATAAGATAAAACATCAAGACTGGGGCAAGAAATATCTTAAGACTGATTTTTCAAAGGTTTTATGGACTGATGAAATGAGTGACTCTTGATGGGCCAGATGGATGGGCCCGAGGCTGGATCAGTAAAGGGCAGAGAGCTCCACTCCGACTCAGACGCCACAAGATGGAGGTGGGTACTGGTATGGGCTGGTATCATCAAACATGAACTTGTGGGACCTTTTCGGGTGGGGGATGGAGTGAAGCTAAATTCCCAGACCTAGTGCCAGTTTCTGGAAGACACCTTCTTCAAGCAGTGGTACAGGAAGAAGTCGGTATCGTTCAAGAAAAACATGATTTTCATGCAGGACAAAGCTCCATCACATGCATCCAAATACTCCACAGTGTGGCTGGCCAGTAAAGGTCTAAAAGGAGAAAAAATAATGACATGTCCCCCTTGTTCACCCGATCTGCACCCCATAGAGAACCTGGCCCACATCAGAGGATGTTACTTATTATACTACCCACATGCTATAAAGTATATTGTACATCCGCCATATAGTAACATGACACATTAAATTTGGTCCATATCATAGGATGTTACTTATTATACAACCCACATGCTATAAAGTATATTGTACATCCGCCATACAGTAACATGACACATTAGGCTTGGCCCACATCAGAGGATGTTACTTATTATATAACCCACATGCTATAAAGTATATTGTACATCCGCCATATAGTAACATGACACATTAGGATTGGCCCATATCAGAGGATGTTACTTATTATACTACCCACATGCTATAAAGTATATTGTACATCCGCCATACAGTAACATGACACATTAGGCTTGGCCCACATCAGAGGATGTTACTTATTATATAACCCACATGCTATAAAGTATATTGTACATCCGCCATATAGTAACATGACACATTAGGATTGGCCCATATCAGAGGATGTTACTTATTATACTACCCACATGCTATAAAGTATATTGTACATCCGCCATATAGTAACATGAAACATTAGGCCTGGTCCATATCCTAGGATGTTACTTTTTATATAACCCACATGCTATAAAGTATATTCTACATCCGCCATATAGTAACATGACACAGTAGACTTGGTCCATATCCTAGGATTATACTTTTTGGCCAAGGTAAGGAAGGCTGAAAAACGAGAAACATAAGATAAAACATCAAGACTGGGGCAAGAAATATCTTAAGACTGATTTTTCAAAGGTTTTATGGACTGATGAAATGAGTGACTCTTGATGGGCCAGATGGATGGGCCCGAGGCTGGATCAGTAAAGGGCAGAGAGCTCCACTCCGACTCAGACGCCACAAGGTGGAGGTGGGTACTGGTATGGGCTGGTATCATCAAACATGAACTTGTGGGACCTTTTCGGGTGGAGGATGGAGTGAAGCTAAATTCCCAGACCTACTGCCAGTTTCTGGAAGACACCTTCTTCAAGCAGTGGTACAGGAAGAAGTCGGTATCGTTCAAGAAAAACATGATTTTCATGCAGGACAAAGCTCCATCACATGCATCCAAATACTCCACAGTGTGGCTGGCCAGTAAAGGTCTAAAAGGAGAAAAAATAATGACATGGCCCCCTTGTTCACCTGATCTGAGCCCCACAGAGAACCTGTGGTCCCTCATAAAACGTAAGATCTAAAGGGAGGGAAACAGTAAGTCCACGTCTCTGAGCAGTGTCTGGGAGGCCGTGGTGGCCGCTGCACGCAATGTGATCGGAACAGATCAAGTAACTGACAGAATCTATGGATGGAAGGCTTCTGAGTGGCATCGGAAAGAAAGGTGGCGATATTGGTCACTGATTTGTTTTTGGTTTTGTTTTTGAATGTCAGAAATGTTTATTTCTAAATTTTCTGTTGTTATATTGGTTTACCTGGTGAAAATAAACAAGTGAGATGGGGATATATTTGGTTTTTATTAAGTTGCCTAATAATTCTGCACAGTAATAGTTACCTGCACAAACAAATATCCTCCTAAGATAGCCAAACCTAAAAAAAACCCACTCCAACTCCCAAAAATATTAAGCTTTGATATTTAGGAGTCTTTGGGGTTGATTGAGAACATAGTTGTTGTTCAATAATAAAAATAATCATCTCAAATACAACTTGCCTAATAATTCTGCACACAGTGTAATGTATTCTATGTTATTATAGTGTTGGTGATATAATTTAGCAACAGTTAGTGTCTGTTAGTTTCCATTTTTTTTTCCTTTTTTTTTTCTGCTTTCTCAGCATGTGCAGAAAAAAAAACCAGACGGTAATAACGGACACCCGTTACTCAGACTTCAATGTTAAAAAATAATGGATGCTTGACATCCGTCATGAAACGATTTTTTTTTACATGTATATATGTAATGTCTATTTTGTTTAGAAATGCGGTATATTTGTACATCTACTTCCCCTGTCTCTTGCTCTTCTTGGTTCTTTACATACACCGCAGTATGGCAGCAGGTGTACAGTCATGGCCCAAAGTTTTGAGAATGACACAAATATTGTATTGTCACATGATCTGCTGCCCTCTGGTTTTTCTGTGTGTTTGTCAGATGTTTTTATCACATACAGAAATAGAATTGCATTCATATTATGAGTAACAGAAGCTTATATTGACAGTTAGAATGAGTTAATGCAGCAAGTCAATATTTGCAGTGTTGACCCTTCTTCTTCAGGACCTCTGCAATTCTCCCTGGCATGCTCTCAATCAACTTCTGGACCAAATCCTGACTGATAGCAGTCCATTCTTGCAGAATCAATGCTTTCATTTTGTCTGAATTTGTTGGTTTTTGTTTGTCCACCCGTCTCTTGATGATTGACCACAAGTTCTCAATGGGATTAAGATCTGGGGAGTTTCCAGGCCATGGACCCAAAATCTCTATGTTTTGTTCCCTGAGCCATTTAGTTATCACCTTTGCTTTATGGCAAGGTGCTCCATCATGCTGGAAAAGGCATTGTTGAGCGCCAAACTGCTCTTGGACGGTTGGGAGAAGTTGCTCTTGGAGGACATTCTGGTACCATTCTTTATTCATGGCAAGACTGTGAGAGAGCCCATTCCCTTGGCTGAGAAGCAACCCCACACATGAATGGTTTCAGGATGCTTTACAGTTGGCATGAGACAAGACTGGTGGTAGCGCTCACCTCTTCTTCTCCGAATAAGCTGTTTTCCAGATGTTCTAAACAATCGAAAAGGGGATTCATCAGAGAAAATGACTTTCCCCCAGTCCTCAGCAGTCCACTCCCTGTACCTTTTGCAGAATATCAGTCTGTCCCTGATGTTTTTTCTGGAGAGAAGTGGCTTCTTTGCTGCCCTCCTTGAGACCAGGCCTTGCTCCAATAGTCTCCGTCTCACAGTGCGTGCAGATGCACTCACACCTGCCTGCTGCCATTCCTCAGCAAGCTCTGCACTGCTGGTAGCCCCATCCCGCAGCTGAAACACTTTTAAGAGACGGTCCTGCCGCTTGCTGGTCTTTCTTGGGCACCCTGGAGCCTTTTTGGCACCAATGGAACCTCTCTCCTTGAAGTTCTTGATGATGCGATAGATTGTTGACTGAGGTGCAATCTTTCTAGCTGCAATACTCTTCCCAGTTAGGCCATTTTTGTGCAGTGCAATGATGACTGCACGTGTTTCTTTAGAGATAACCATGGTTAACAGAAGAGAAACAATGATGGCAAGCACCAGCCTCCTTTTAAAGTGTCCAGTGGTGTCATTCTTACTTAATCATGACAGATTGATCTCCAGCCCTGTCCTCATCAACACCCACACCTGTGTTAATGGAGCAATCACTGAAACGATGTTAGGTGGTCCTTTTAAGGCAGGGCTGCAATGATGTTGAAATGTGTTTTGGGGGATAAAGTTCATTTTCTAGGCAAATATTGACTTTGCAAGTAATTGCTGTTAAGCTGATCACTCTTTATAACATTCTGGAGTATATGCAAATTGCCATTAGAAAAACTGAAGCAGTAGACTTTGTAAAAATTAATATTTGTATCATTCTCAAAACTTTTGGCCATGACTGTACACTCATGGTTACGAATGTTCTAGAAGAGAGCGTATAAGGTCTGTATCAATTTTTAGAATTATCATTCAGGTCAGTCGAGTTTGTGGCCTGGTTAGGTCTATAAACTGTCTCATTGGTTTCTTGCTAAATCTTGTATTTGCTATAGACAAGTTTATTGTAGCTTTGATGGGCTTTCTCTGGCCTGCTGGAATTCTGCTTCTCAGTACTGGTCTTGAGGGCTGGACTGGGTCTTTTTTTTGCAAGTGTGCAAATCTTTGACAGATCAGCTCGACACAAAATCCATAAGTATCTCCCCCTCAGCATGCAAGCTGCACTACTGTGTCAGTAAATGCACCCGCCGAGGATCAGCCTTGCAGAGGACTAAGGAGGAGGAGGAGAAGAGCTGGCAGCAGCTGAGATTTCCACTGCTCAGGGGCTGCATGCTTATTGGCTATTACTGCTCAGGAGCAGAGCTTATTGGATGAGACACTGGCAGTAACTGTCTGTGACAGCATCTCCACCAATCAGCGCTGCTGGGCGTGGCAACTTCATTCAGCTGCTGAGGTCTGGACCACTCCTGTACTTGCTGTAAGGGCCACAGATGATGGGACAGTATACATGTTTACTGTGTGTGCATGTGATTATGTATGTGTACAATGATGTATTTCTGTGTGTGATAGCGTGTGCCTGTGTGTGCAGATCTATGTGCTGTAATTATACCACTATACACGTGTGATAGCGTGTGCCTGTATGTGCAGATCTACAGTACAGACCAAAAGTTTGGACACGCCTTCTCATTCCAAGAGTTTTCTGTATTTTCATGACTATAAAAATTGTAGATTTGGGGCGTGGCTTGGGATCCGATGGAGTAGGACGCACTTTGGAGGAGCTCCTACCTCACCGTCAGCTACGTGGGACCATTTGGGACATACAGAACCCCATGGCTAAAAGAGCGAGCCGGACACCGGCTGCGGGAGATCCTGCACCCGCGGACAGGTCACAACCTACCCTGTCCGCGTTCCTGCAGCCGGCAACAGCTTCTGCTGCGCGGGCCTCCACGAGGCGCCGGCCATCTTCCTCCGCAGCAGCGCCGGCCGCCTCCGGAATAACCGCCGCAGCAGCTCCGCTGGCAGCGCGGGGGGCTCCCGCGCTGCAGAGAAGTCTTCCTGTTAGGCCTCCTGCTCTTCTAGAGGCTGAAAGCCCGGGCACTCGATCTTCACCGACGGGTAAGACAAGCGCTGCGGCCGCTCACACCGCAGCGCTGACTGCCCCCCCTCCCCCGCAGCTTCAGCCAGTACACTCCTCAGCGGGCTCCCCCATGCGATGTCAAGGGGACCCAGCACCCCAGGAGACCTCAGCAGGTGCCTCTCCTCCCCACATGTTGTCATCTGACTGTGGGAGGCCTCCTAGCCCTGTAGGGGATCCTCTCACCCCCCAGCAGTCCTTACAACTTCCTAGCCTCATGCCCTTGCAGCAGCCCCCACCCCTCCTAGGAGATGAGGAGGCAGACTTGGGGACGACTCCTTCTTTGTCCCCCCTGGCTATCTGTACCCAGCTCTCCCTGCCGTCTGCACCGCCACCCCGACTTCCGCTACAATCTGCTCTGGCAGCCTCTTCTGACCCTCCACCATGGCTTGATTACCTTGCTCATCTACCGTCAAAAGAGGACTTTGACTCCCTGGTTGCTAAAGTCACAACGGCATGTCGTTCAGAGATACGCACTGAAATCGCTGTCCTGCGGCAAGATCTCCAGCATATTGCAAACCAGGTTGATACCCTTCAGGATGATCATGACCAGACCCGTTCTCATGTGTCTCACCTCCAGGACACTGTCCTCTCCCAATGCCAGGTGGTTAATGACATGCAGCGACATTTAGAGGACTTGGACAACCGGGGCAGACGCAACAATATCAGAATCAGGGGGCTGCCTGAGGCTACCCAGGAGGAGGATTTACATGCTACCTTGGGGGAGGTTTTCAACTTCATCTTGCAGGAACCACCTACACATAAAATTAAACTGGATAGAGCGCACAGGGCCCTGCGTCCCAAGGGATCTGGCCCCACTCCGCGTGATGTTATTTGCTGTGTACACGATTATGCATTGAAGGAAACCATCCTCTCCAAGGCCCGTCGTCTTCAAGACTTTGAATTTGAAAGAGCCAAGATTCAACTTTATCAGGATCTTTCTTGGATTACGCTACAGAAAAGGAGATATCTGCGCCCTCTGCTACAGCTTCTGTGCGACCGGCAAATACCGTATCGCTGGGGATTCCCCTTTTCTTTGACAGCTAGGAACAATGGACGCTCTGCTACCCTGCGGTTCTATGCAGACCTGGAGCCATTCTGCGCTGCTATGGATATTCCTCTCCCTGATCTGCAGAATTGGGAACTGATTGCTCCACCACCACTGCCTCCCCCGGTCTGGACGGTCCAGAACCCGGCTAGACGCCAGCAACGTTCTTCCAGAAGATCAAGGGTGGAGCCCCCCCCTCCGTGACTGTATCTTTTTTCTCGGCTCTCCTAGTTCCTGGGAGGGATATGTCTACTTTGCTCACTAGGGGGTTCTGTTGTTATTGCTGTTTATGTTTATACGCATTTTTCTTTTTATGGTCCCACTACTTTTTTGCATTTTACTTATGTTTCAGTTTTGGCGGTCGGGCGGGTTAGACTCCCCCCCCCCCCCCCCCAGTGACTGACAGATGTTATTATCCTCAGGTCCCCAATTGTCTATTTTGATCTGCATATTGCTGATCCTCTCCCGCCTCCCACCCACTCCCCCCTCTACTGTGGGGGCTTCGTCCAGCTGTGGACCCACTGGTTGGGCCCCGGAAGGGTCATTTGTGGCCCTGACTTGGACATTTTTTTTTTGCCCCCAGCCGGGAGATATAGTCCCGACCACTAGATTTAGTTTAATTGTGTTTTTTAAATATTTTTGTTTTTTATTTGTTATGCCTCGTCCTTTTGTGTGTCTTTTGTCTCTTTCCCCTCCCCTTCTGCCCCTTCTCTTTTCTCCCCTTTTTCAGGTTCGGAGACTCGTTTGGCTACAGTGGCCTGGACCCTTCACCTTTATTTTTTTCAAGGCTTCCGACTCTCGATGGTTGGGTGAGATTTGCCTCTTCTTCATTTTTCCTTACGCTAGCTACAAACCCACTCTGTTTTCCCTATGGTTAAGTGCATTACATTAAATGTCAAGGGCCTGGGCTCCAACTCAAAACGGCGAATGGTCCTGCGGGAGCTTCGCTCCCTACAGGCAGAGGTAGCTTTTCTCCAAGAGACCCATTATGATCATACTGGCACGTTTAATTTTGCTCGCCATTACTTCCCCTCCGCTTACTCGGCATATTGTAGTCGTAGGAGGGGAGGAGTAGCTATTCTGCTTTCCCGTACCTGCCCTATCACTGTTTCGGCCTCTCATTTAGACCCCCAGGGTCGATATATTATCCTAGAGGGGCTTTTACACGGTCAACCTATCACTTTGTGTAACATATATGCCCCTAACTCTTCTCAGATCCCCTTCCTTAAACAGGTCCTGGGGAAATTGCAAATGTCTGAGGGATCTGCACTGTTACTGGGAGGAGACTTTAATATGGCTTTTTCTGAAAATATGGATAGATTTACCCTCAATAATGACCCTCCTGGACCCTCACAGACAAGACTAGCTAAGGAGTTTCGCTGCCTTGTGCGGTCGGCTGCCCTCTATGACCTTTGGCGGGTGGACAATCCCTCTGCTCGCTCCTTTATATTTTACTCTCACCCCCATAAAACCCACTCTAGAATAGACTACTTTTTCGGTAACACATTAACCCTTCGCTTATTAAAGTCAGCTGACATAGGCCCCATATCCTGGTCCGATCACGCACCCGTAATGCTAACACTGTCCCCCTCCCGCCCTCCGACAAAACGTTACCACTGGCGACTTAATGAATCCCTCCTTCATTCACGAGAGACCCAAGGTAAACTTCGTACTCACCTTCAAGAATATTTTCAAGTTAATCTTGAATCAGTCCCCGCTATATCTACACTGTGGGAAGCCCATAAGGCAGTAATGAGAGGTCACTGTATTGCACTGGGAACACAGGCCAAGAGAAATCGAAGGGTCAGAGAGGAGGCTTTAACTAGTAGCATCAGATCCCTAACCGAGCGACTAGCATCACGACCCACAGTATCCTTGTTGCGTCAATTGGTAGCTGCCAGGGCGGACCTCCGCGACCTCGCTACCCAGGCCACCCGTTGCCTTCTCCTCTACAGCCGCCAGAGGTATTATGAGAGGGGAAATAAGGCCCATACACTCCTAGCCAGAACCCTGAGAGACCGCCGGGTCTCCTCTACACCTCATTCCGTCCGAGATTCCCAGGGCACCCTACAACACCATCCCGACACCATAGCGACCCTGTTTAGAGATTATTACACTACACTGTATAACCTTCCCTCGCCTGCTAGGAGAGGCCCCACCACCACAGAGACAAATTTGCATTCCTATCTGACCTCCTGTCGGCTCCCAGTCCTCCCGGCCTCAGCTCTCTCTTCACTTAATGCTCCAATATTGGGCGAGGAGTTGACTGCCGTCTTGGAGGGTCTCCCTAATGGTAAAGCTCCGGGCCCTGATGGGTTCACTTATGCTTATTATAAAACTTTCCATTCTGATCTCCTCCCTCATATGGGTAAACTCTTCAACTCTTTTTTGGATGGAGCCCCGATCCCGCATACTATGCTGCACTCCCACATTTCCTTAGTCCCAAAGCCACATAAGGACCATCAGGAGTGTTCTAACAATCGTCCCATCGCCCTCCTGAATACAGACCTCAAACTATTTACAAAAATTTTGGCAAATAGGCTTGGCCTTTGGCTTCCGACTCTCATCCACAAGGACCAGGTGGGATTTGTCCCCTGTCGCCAGAGAGGACATAACACTATAAGGGCGGTGGACTTGATTGATGTGGCCAACCGTTCTTCCACCCCCACTTTGCTTTTAAGTCTGGACGCTGAGAAGGCCTTCGATCGCCTTGATTGGTCATTTATGATAGCCACCCTTGAGAGTTACGGGTTCTCAGGGGCCTTCCTCACGGCCATAAGGGCTCTCTATTCTCGCCCCTCGGCAGTGGTCAAGCTCCCTAATGCCCCTTGTCACCTTTAATATTTGCATTGTGTATTGAACCCCTGGCGGCCCAAATTAGATCTGCCTCAGATGTCACCGGGGTATTTGTGAGGGATAGGGAATTTAAAATTAGTTTATTCGCAGACGATGTCCTGTTGACCCTCACTAAACCCCATACCTCCCTTCCAAACCTTCTCTGAGTTTTAAAGGAATATGGAGACCTATCGGGCTATAAGGTTAACCCTAGTAAAACGGAAGCCCTGCCTCTAAATGTCCCAAGCGAGACTTTGCAGTTGCTTAAGTCTAATTTTACTTTCCAGTGGAGGGACCGCTCACTGCGCTATTTGGGTATCCAGTTATCCTCTTCATACCATACACTGTATTCAGTCAATTATCCTCACCTGTTTCATGAGCTCCGCTCTCTCCTAGATAAATGGCGTCCTCTCCATATTTCTCTCCTAGGCCGTATAACTGCGGTTAAGATGACCCTCCTCCCCAAGCTTCTTTATTTCTTTGAAACCCTCCCAGTGGCAGTCCCTAGGTCCGAATTGAAATCACTACAGAAAGCAATCTTCCAATTTATATGGAATGGCAAGCGCCATTGCATTCCCCGATCAGTGATGCTGGCGGGTAAGTCGGACGGGGGACTGGGGGCTCCACACCTGTTGCATTATTACTGGGCTGCTCATTTGCGGAGTATACCGTTTTGGGCGGCATCCCAGGCACACACGAAATGGGTGGAGATAGAGAAGCTTTGGCTAGCTCCTGTTCACCCCAATGCATATCTGTGGTCCTCCTCCCCCCCCCCACCCTCTACCCCGCTGCTAGGCCCTATCGGCTTTACCCGGTCTATCTGGAATACTTGTTCTAAGCTCTTTTGATTGGCCGCTCCGCACTCATCTATGATTTCCTTTTTATATAATCCACTCCTTCCAAGCGGACTCACCGCCGCTATGGTCAGGCCCTGGAGTGGGTTGGGTTTGTTTCACATAGCGGACTTGGTGGACTCGTCGACCTTGGAGCTCAGGTCCTTCGACTACCTCACTTCCACACAGCACTTGCCTACCTCAGAGTGGTTCCACTATCAGCAGATAGTCCATTTTGTGGTTTCCCAGTTTGGGTCCACCCGGGTCTCCCTCCCCACATTTTTTGAACGACTGTGTCGGCAGGTACCTCCACGAGAGGCCTGATCTCAAATATTTATAGGCTCTTGACCTCTCAGGGGGGGCAGACCCCGATGGCCCACAAATATATGACCCGGTGGTCTGGAACCCTGGGCACCCATATTCCGCACAGCCAGTGGCAGGTCATATGGTCCCGTGCAGCTAAATCCTCTTCCTGTGTAACGTTTAGGGAAACACAATACAAAATACTTATGCACTGGTATCATACTCCAGCTTTATTACATACTCTCAACCCCACTATTCCTTCCAGTTTCTGGCGATGCCAGGCGACACTTGGAACACTGTTTCATATTTTTTGGGAGTGCCCCTTAGTTCGCCCTTTCTGGCTCGAGGTTTAGAAGATGACTCACATTCTTTTCATCCAGGGTATACCCCTGGATCCCATGGTTTATCTGCTTAATCTCCCTCCAAAAGGTCTCGGTAAAAATACATCTAAACTATTCCTTTACTTGTGTACCGTGGCCAAAATGCTCATAGCCCGCCATTGGAGAAAGGCTTTTCCCCCAGTAATCTCAGAATTGATAGCCCGTCTGAAGGACATTCGCAGTCTGGAGTACTTGACCGCCTCCCTCAACCATACAGTAGAGGCATTTGAAGCAATTTGGTCCCACTGGGATTCCTACTGTGCCACACAGGGTCTCTGAGGCCTGACTCCCAACTTTGTTTCTCTCCTTATTGTTCCTTCCCTTTGTCATGTCTTTTGTATTCCCCAAATTGAGTCTTTCTGTTGTTGTTTTCTCTGATGTAACAGATTATTTGCTATACATTTGACTTGTATCTCTTTTAAAAAACTCTTTCAATAAAAATCACAGTTTAAAAAAATAAATAAATAATAAAAAAAAAAAATTGTAGATTCCCACTGAAGGCATCAAAACTATGAATTAACACATGTGGAATTATATACTTACCAAAAAAGTGTGAAACAACTGAAAATATGTCTTATATTCTAGGTTCTTCAAAGTAGCCACCTTTTGCTTTGATTACTGCTTTGCACACTCTTGGCATTCTCTTGATACATTCTCTAATACATTCTCATGAAAATACAGAAAACTCTTGGAATGAGAAGGTGTGTCCAAACTTTTGGTCTGTACTGTATGTGCTGTAATTATACCACTGTACACATGTGTGATAGCGTGTGCCTGTATGTGCAGATGTATGTGCTGTAATTATACCACTGTACACGTGTGTGATAGCGTGTGCAGATCTATGTGCTGTAATTATACCACTGTACACGTGTGTGATAGCATGTGCAGATATATGTGCTGTAATTATACCACTGTACACATGTGTGATAGCGTGTGCAGATCTATGTGCTGTAATTATACCACTGTACACGTGTGTGATAGCGTGTGCAGATCTATGTGCTGTAATTATACCACTGTACACGTGTGTGATAGCGTGTGCAGATCTATGTGCTGTAATTATACCACTGTACACGTGTGTGATAGCGTGTGCAGATATATGTGCTGTAATTATACCACTGTACACGTGTGTGATAGCGTGTGCAGATCTATGTGCTGTAATTATACCACTGTACACGTGTGTGATAGCGTGTGCAGATCTATGTGCTGTAATTATACCACTGTACACATGTGTGATAGCGTGTGTCTGTGTGTACAGATCTATGTGCTGTAATTATACCACTGTACACATGTGTGATAGCGTGTGCCTGTGTGTACAGATCTATGTGCTGTAATTATACCACTATACACATGTGTGATAGCGTGTGCCTGTATGTGCAGATCTATGTGCTGTAATTATACCACTGTACACGTGTGTGATAGCGTGTGCAGATCTATGTGCTGTAATTATACCACTGTACACGTGTGTGATAGCGTGTGCAGATGTATGTGCTGTAATTATACCACTGTACACGTGTGTGATAGCGTGTGCAGATCTATGTGCTGTAATTATACCACTGTACACATGTGTGATAGCGTGTGCAGTTCTATGTGCTGTAATTATACCACTGTACACATGTGTGATAGCGTGTGCCTGTATGTGCAGATCTATGTGCTGTAATTATACCACTGTACACATGTGTGATAGCGTGTGCCTGTATGTGCAGATCTATGTGCTGTAATTATACCACTCTACACATGTGTGATAGCGTGTGCCTGTGTGTACAGATCTATGTGCTGTAATTATACCACTCTACACATGTGTGATAGCGTGTGCCTGTGTGTACAGATCTATGTGCTGTAATTATACCACTATACACATGTGTGATAGCGTGTGCCTGTATGTGCAGATCTATGTGCTGTAATTATACCACTGTACACGTGTGATAGCGTGTGCCTGTGTGTGCAGATCTATGTGCTGTAATTATACCACTCTACACATGTGTGATAGCGTGTGCAGATCTATGTGCTGTAATTATACCACTGTACACGTGTGTGATAGCGTGTGCAGATCTATGTGCTGTAATTATACCACTGTACACGTGTGTGATAGCGTGTGCAGATCTATGTGCTGTAATTATACCACTGTACACGTGTGTGATAGCGTGTGCAGATCTATGTGCTGTAATTATACCACTGTACACGTGTGTGATAGCGTGTGCAGATCTATGTGCTGTAATTATACCACTGTACACATGTGTGATAGCGTGTGCAGATCTATGTGCTGTAATTATACCACTGTACACATGTGATAGCGTGTGTCTGTGTGTACAGATCTATGTGCTGTAATTATACCACTATACACATGTGTGATACCGTGTGCCTGTATGTGCAGATCTATGTGCTGTAATTATACCACTGTACACGTGTGTGATAGCGTGTGCAGATCTATGTGCTGTAATTATACCACTGTACACGTGTGTGATAGCGTGTGCAGATCTATGTGCTGTAATTATACCACTGTACACGTGTGTGATAGCGTGTGCAGATGTATGTGCTGTAATTATACCACTGTACACGTGTGTGATAGCGTGTGCAGATCTATGTGCTGTAATTATACCACTGTACACATGTGTGATAGCGTGTGCAGTTCTATGTGCTGTAATTATACCACTGTACACATGTGTGATAGCGTGTGCCTGTATGTGCAGATCTATGTGCTGTAATTATACCACTGTACACATGTGTGATAGCGTGTGCCTGTGTGTACAGATCTATGTGCTGTAATTATACCACTCTACACATGTGTGATAGCGTGTGCCTGTGTGTACAGATCTATGTGCTGTAATTATACCACTATACACATGTGTGATAGCGTGTGCCTGTGTGTACAGATCTATGTGCTGTAATTATACCACTGTACACATGTGATAGTGTGTGCCTGTGTGTGCAGATCTATGTGCTGTAATTATACCACTATACACATGTGTGATAGCGTGTGCCTGTATGTGCAGATCTATGTGCTGTAATTATACCACTGTACACGTGTGATAGCGTGTGCCTGTGTGTGCAGATCTATGTGCTGTAATTATACCACTATACACATGTGTGATAGCGTGTGCCTGTATGTGCAGATCTATGTGCTGTAATTATACCACTGTACACGTGTGATAGCGTGTGCCTGTGTGTGCAGATCTATGTGCTGTAATTATACCACTGTACACGTGTGTGATAGCGTGTGCAGATCTATGTGCTGTAATTATACCACTCTACACGTGTGATAGCGTGTGCAGATCTATGTGCTGTAATTATACCACTGTACACATGTGTGATAGCGTGTGCCTGTGTGTGCAGATCTATGTGCTGTAATTATACCACTGTACACATGTGTGATAGCGTGTGCAGATCTATGTGCTGTAATTATACCACTATACACATGTGTGATAGCGTGTGCCTGTGTGTACAGATCTATGTGCTGTAATTATACCACTCTACACATGTGTGATAGCGTGTGCCTGTATGTGCAGATCTATGTGCTGTAATTATACCACTGTACACATGTGTGATAGCGTGTGCCTGTGTGTACAGATCTATGTGCTGTAATTATACCACTCTACACATGTGTGATAGCGTGTGCCTGTGTGTGCAGATCTATGTGCTGTAATTATACCACTATACACATGTGTGATAGCGTGTGCAGATCTATGTGCTGTAATTATACCACTGTACACATGTGTGATAGCGTGTGCCTGTATGTGCAGATCTATGTGCTGTAATTATACCACTGTACATATGTGTGATAGCGTGTGCCTGTGTGTGCAGATCTATGTGCTGTAATTATACCACTGTACACATGTGTGATAGCGTGTGCAGATCTATGTGCTGTAATTATACCACTATACACATGTGTGATAGCGTGTGCCTGTGTGTACAGATCTATGTGCTGTAATTATACCACTCTACACATGTGTGATAGCGTGTGCCTGTGTGTACAGATCTATGTGCTGTAATTATACCACTGTACACATGTGATAGCGTGTGCCTGTGTGTGCAGATCTATTTGCTGTAATTATACCACTGTACACGTGTGTGATAGCGTGTGCAGATCTATGTGCTGTAATTATACCACTGTACACGTGTGTGATAGTGTGTGCAGATCTATGTGCTGTAATTATACCACTATACACATGTGTGATAGCGTGTGCAGATCTATGTGCTGTAATTATACCACTGTACACGTGTGTGATAGCGTGTGCCTGTGTGTACAGATCTATGTGCTGTAATTATACCACTGTACACGTGTGTGATAGCGTGTGCAGATCTATGTGCTGTAATTATACCACTGTACACGTGTGTGATAGCGTGTGCAGATCTATGTGCTGTAATTATACCACTGTACACGTGTGTGATAGCGTGTGCAGATCTATGTGCTGTAATTATACCACTGTACACGTGTGTGATAGCGTGTGCAGATCTATGTGCTGTAATTATACCACTATACACATGTGTGATAGCGTGTGCCTGTGTGTGCAGATCTATTTGCTGTAATTATACCACTGTACACGTGTGTGATAGCGTGTGCAGATCTATGTGCTGTAATTATACCACTGTAAACATGTGTGATAGCGTGTGCAGATCTATGTGCTGTAATTATACCACTGTACACGTGTGTGATAGCGTGTGCAGATCTATGTGCTGTAATTATACCACTATACACATGTGTGATAGCGTGTGCCTGTGTGTACAGATCTATGTGCTGTAATTATACCACTCTACACATGTGTGATAGCGTGTGCCTGTGTGTACAGATCTATGTGCTGTAATTATACCACTGTACACATGTGATAGCGTGTGCCTGTGTGTGCAGATCTATTTGCTGTAATTATACCACTGTACACGTGTGTGATAGCGTGTGCAGATCTATGTGCTGTAATTATACCACTGTACACGTGTGTGATAGTGTGTGCAGATCTATGTGCTGTAATTATACCACTATACACATGTGTGATAGCGTGTGCAGATCTATGTGCTGTAATTATACCACTGTACACGTGTGTGATAGCGTGTGCCTGTGTGTACAGATCTATGTGCTGTAATTATACCACTGTACACGTGTGTGATAGCGTGTGCAGATCTATGTGCTGTAATTATACCACTGTACACGTGTGTGATAGCGTGTGCAGATCTATGTGCTGTAATTATACCACTGTACACGTGTGTGATAGCGTGTGCAGATCTATGTGCTGTAATTATACCACTGTACACGTGTGTGATAGCGTGTGCAGATCTATGTGCTGTAATTATACCACTATACACATGTGTGATAGCGTGTGCCTGTGTGTGCAGATCTATTTGCTGTAATTATACCACTGTACACGTGTGTGATAGCGTGTGCAGATCTATGTGCTGTAATTATACCACTGTAAACATGTGTGATAGCGTGTGCAGATCTATGTGCTGTAATTATACCACTCTACACATGTGTGATAGCGTGTGTCTGTGTGTACAGATCTATGTGCTGTAATTATACCACTATACACATGTGTGATAGCGTGTACAGATCTATGTGCTGTAATTATACCACTGTACACATGTGTGATAGCGTGTGCCTGTGTGTGCAGATCTATTTGCTGTAATTATACCACTGTACACGTGTGTGATAGCGTGTGCAGATCTATGTGCTGTAATTATACCACTGTACACGTGTGTGATAGCGTGTGCAGATCTATGTGCTGTAATTATACCACTGTACACGTGTGTGATAGCGTGTGCAGATCTATGTGCTGTAATTATACCACTGTACACATGTGTGATAGCGTGTGCAGATCTATGTGCTGTAATTATACCACTGTACACGTGTGTGATAGCGTGTGCAGATCTATGTGCTGTAATTATACCACTATACACATGTGTGATAGCGTGTACAGATCTATGTGCTGTAATTATACCACTGTACACATGTGTGATAGCGTGTGCCTGTGTGTGCAGATCTATGTGCTGTAATTATACCACTGTACACGTGTGTGATAGCGTGTGCAGATCTATGTGCTGTAATTATACCACTGTACACGTGTGTGATAGCGTGTGCAGATCTATGTGCTGTAATTATACCACTGTACACGTGTGTGATAGCGTGTGCAGATCTATGTGCTGTAATTATACCACTATACACATGTGTGATAGCGTGTGCAGATCTATGTGCTGTAATTATACCACTATACACATGTGTGATAGCGTGTGCCTGTGTGTGCACATCTATGTGCTGTAATTATACCACTATACACATGTGTGATAGAGTATACAGATCTATGTGCTGTAATTATACCACTGTACACGTGTGTGATAGCGTGTTACTGTATATATCTGCTTATTATATCTGCTGATCTCTGTAGATACCTGCGAGTGTGACTGTTCTAATACAAACCAGGTTTCTGCATCTATTTTTATTCTTATTTGTAGTAAAGGGACACGGCTGTCCAGTATGTCAACCATATGCTTTGTGTTTCAACATATTCCTATCCATAAATCCATATTACATGCAGTTGGCATATCAATGGAATAATACTAGAAGTTAATATATTTCTATAGACATAAAGTGTCATTTGGATAATGCAGGTTTAACCCATTACGGTATTAAGGTCAATTTCTGGTCCAGGACCAGACACATTTTCGGGTTTTTTGTATGTGCGGCGGTTTTGAGGGCTGTAACATTTTTATCATTTGAGTTATTCAACTAATTTCTGCGTCTTTTTTCGGTGACATTTAGGGCTTGATTCTTATGTTTTTTTATTTATAAACAAAAGAGGAGGGGGAGGGGTCTGTTTATCGTCTGTTTTTCACTTTTCATTTTTGTAATTTAATAGCACAAAGTGCTACTAAAAAACATCTTAAGGTTGAGGCCCCACGTTGCGGAAACGCGGCTTTTTTTGTTGCATTTTTTTGAGTCAAAGCCAGGAGTGGCTACAGAAGGAATGGGAAATGTCTAGAAAGCTCTTATACTTCTACCTTCTGCTCAATCCATTCCTGGCTTTGACTCAAAAAGCCGCAGCAAAATCTGCAACAAAAAAAGTTGCGTTTCCACAACGTGGGGCCTCAGCCTAAAATAGTTTTTCCTCTCTGTTACGGTAATTTTTATTTTGTATTGTGTTGTTGGGGGTGGGGCTAGAACCTGTAATAAGGGCATGTTATTGATGTATTATTTTAATTATTTCATTTTTTTTTTTTTACATTGTGTCCCCATAAGGTCATAATAGACCTCTGATTTCCCCTATTACTGGGGCTGGTACATTTAGGTCCAGTTGCAGGAGGAATACAGACTCGTGCTCCTAACTATAGAGCTGATCTGGGCATGTAGGGCCCAGCAGCTCTAACAGACTCTGATCCTGGTGGCTCACGTGACCGCTGGGTCAGAGGGGAGCCGCATCATGGCGGCGCCCATAGCGGTGTATACTGTGCTTATTGAGTGCTGTGTACACAGCAATCAGGGAAGGCAGGGACGGTAATAATCCTTCCCTGCCTCTAGGGGAGCTCTGGCTGAAGTTACAGTCAACTCGTTTCGACAGCCGCACGATTTCGTGTAGCTGCTGAAAACTGCAAAAACGTAGCGGTACGTCCTTGCAGAACAAGGAAGACACTATCCGGACGTAAAAACCCAATGGGCTGTCCAGAAGTGGTAAATAGTATAATAATACGTGTTTTTATGGCTCTTACTGTAACATTTACATTATTTATCCTAGGGGTAGGTCACCATTATGAAATCTGGATTTGGTTGGAAGACCCCTTTAGGCTAAGCCCCCTCGTTGCAGAAACACTTGCCTTTTCCCTATAGATATAATATGGGAAGAAAAACGCAATGAAAAATTCTGCTGGGAAAAAAAACAGTTTCTGCTGCGTTTTTTCCCGCAGTGTTTTTAGCTGCATTCTGCAACTTGGGGCCTTAACTTAATGCTAGCCTCGCACTAGCGTTCGGCTTTCCGTTCTTCGGGCCCGCTCGGGGAACTGAAAAACGGAAAGCTAACCTGCTTAAAAAGTGGTTACCCACCTGGTTTCCGCCTGAAAAATGCGGAGAGAAAAGTCCTGCTTGAATTTTTTGAAGTTGGTTTGGGAACGTAAACCCCAAACGTATAGCGAGCACTAGTGTGAACCTAGCTTTAGTCATTTTATTTAGAGCCCGGAGTCTGACTCCAGCTCCACAGCCCTGGGATTTACATTGTGCTTTTCTCAACACGTGCACCTTCTTATCAGAAATACTCGCATTTGTAGTATAAAAGGCATTTTTGCTGTGAATTCATCGTGGAAGCTTAGCCTTAAAGTGAGTCTGTCCCCAGGATGAAGCATATTAAACCAACAACACAGTTACATAGGTCAGTCTCACCTTACACCATATTCCCCATAACAATTCATAAATCTTTTTCTGAGAAATTCATTTTTTTCACAATATGCAAATGAACAATCTTGAGCACTGAGGGCGGGTCTGTTGCTACAAACTGCTGAAATATGCCTCCGAGAACATGAGAACATGGGGTGAGCCAAGATTTCAGCAGGGAGCATCTTCCATGAGGTGATCTGAGGCGATGGCCTCATGGAATAAACGTGGGGGCTGCTTTTTTTTTTTTTTAATCGGCCGCTACTATTGTGTTATTACTCACTCACCTGTGCACGCTCCTGTCCAGACCTCTTTATGCTGCCTACTCTAGGCAGCTCTACACTATGTACAGTATCCCGATGTTCTTCAGGCTCGGCTACAGCGCACCCTGGAGTCGTCCTGGACAGGAGCATGGACAGGTGAGTAAAAATTATTGGCTGGTACGCTGTGTGAGGGTGGGGGTGAAAATGAGGTCCTAAACGGGGTGGGGGGGTATAAGAAAAGGGGTTATATACTGCTGTGGGCTTTAAAAAGGGTTCATAAACTATGTGGGGCCATAAATAGGGGGATCATATGTTGTGTGGGAGAGGTAATAAAAAGGGGGTCATATACTGTGTGGCTGGTCAGAAAAAGGGGGTCATATACTGTGTGGGGCTATAAAAGGTGTCATATTGTGGGGGGCCATAAAAAGCTGACTCATATACCTTGTGGGGGGCAAAAAAGAGAGGGTCATAATCCATGTGGTGAGCCAGAAAAAGGGGGTCATATACCGTGTGGTGGGTCAAAAAAAAATGTGCTTGTACAGTATATCATGTGGGGGCCAAAAAAAGAGGGGTGTTATACAGTGCCTTGCGAAAGTATTCGGCCCCCTTGAACTTTTCAACCTTTTGCCACATTTCAGGCTTCAAACATAAGGATATAAAATTTTAAATTTTTGGTGAAGAATCAACAAGTGGGACACAATTGTGAAGTGGAACTAAATTTATTGGTTATTTTAAACTTTTGTAAAAAATAAAAAACTGAAAAGTGGGGCGTGCAATATTATTCGGCCCCTTTACTTTCAGTGCAGCAAACTCAGTCCAGAAGTTCAGTGAGGATCTCTGAATGATCCAATGTTGTCCTAAATGACTGATGATGATAAATATAATCCACCTGTGTGTACAAGTCTCCGTATAAATGCACCTGCTCTGTGATAGTCTCAGGGTTCTGTTTAAAGCGCAGAGAGCATCATGAAGACCAAGGAACACACCAGGCAGGTCCGTGATACTGTTGTGGAGAAGTTTAAAGCCAGATTAGGATACAAAAAGATTTCCCAAACTTTAAACATCCCAAGGAGCACTGTGCAAGCAATCATATTGAAATGGAAGGAGTATCAGACCACTGCAAATCTACCAAGACCTGGCCGTCCCTCTAAACTGTCATCTCAAACAAGGAGAAGACTGATCAGAGATGCAGCCAAGAGGCCCATGATCACTGGATGAACTGCAGAGATCTACAGCTGAGGTGGGAGAGTCTGTCCATAGGACAACAATCAGTCGTACACTGCACAAATCTGGCCTTTATGGAAGAGTGGCAAGAAGAAAGCCATTTCTCAAAGAGATCCATAAAAAGCCACCTGGGAGACACCAAACATGTGGAAGAAGGTGCTCTGCTCAGATGGAACCAAAATCCAACTTTTTGGCCACAATGTAAAACGATATGTTTGGCGTAAAAGCAACACAGCTCATCCCCCTGAACACACCATCCCCACTGTCACACATGGTGGGGGCAGCATCATGGTTTGGGCCTGCTTTTCTTCAGCAGGGACAGGGAAGATGGTTAAAATTGATGGGAAGATGGATGGAGCCAAATACAGGACCATTCTGGAAGAAAACCTGTTGGAGTCTGCAAAAGACCTGAGACTGGGACGGAGATTTATCTTCCAACAAGACAATGATCCCAAACATAAAGCCAAATCTACAATGGAATGGTTCCCAAATAAACGTATCCAGGTGTTAGAATGGCCAAGTCACAGTCCAGACCTGAATCCAATCGAGAATCTGTGGAAAGAGCTGAAAACTGCTGTTCACAAACGCTCTCCATCCAACCTCACTGAGCTCCAGCTGTTTTCCAAGGAAGAATGGGCAAGAACTGATAGAGACAACCCCAAGCGACTTGTAGCTGTAATCGCAGCAAAAGGGGGCGCTACAAAGTATTAACTTAAGGGGGCCGAATAATATTGCACGCCCCACTTTTCAGTTTTTATTTTGTACAAAAGTTTAAAATATCCAATACATTTTGTTCCACTTCACGATTGTGTCCCACTTGTTCTTGATTCCGCACCAAAAAATTAAAATTTTATATCCTTATGTTTGAAGCCTGAAATGTGGCAAAAGGTTGAAAAGTTCAAGGGGGCCGAATACTTTCGCAAGGCACTGTACTATGTGGGGGCCAAGTAAGGTGATATTTTCATCTGCCAATGAGAGAGTGTTCTAATTAGGGGGGCCTCACGTAACCAAAGATAGCTGGTTTGGGTATTTTTTTTTTTTTTTGGTGGGAGGGGGCGCCTATATAGTTTTCCCCAGGTTCACCCCTATCCCTGGCCTTGTCATTTAAAGAAGGTGTGATCACAGATCATATAGCTAACAGGGCCTCCCAGTCTGAAATAGCTAAACCTAGCAGCAGAATTCTGAAATAAATTGTATGTTCCCCGATTCCACTTAAAGGGGTTCTCCAAAACCAAATTTATTTTTCATACTATTGAACTATCTACAGGTTGGTTGATCAATATGTGATTTTTTTATTTGAGGTATGATACCCAGACCCCACATAATTAGCTGTTCTAGCTAATAGTGGATGTAGAGCACGTGCAGCATGGCTCCTAAGTGGGCGGTGCTGCTAAAGATGACATGAAACAGAATAGCGGAAATTATGGCTGGGTCGGTGCATGAACATAATGGAAGATGCAGGTAAATGACGGTCCTTTTTCATTTTCTAGCCCTTTCTTTCTATTTTTATTTAATATTATGACCCTGGATAACCCCTTGAAGGAGAGAGCTATGGGAGGTGGAAATTACCATGGGCTCAGTGTACAGCTTGTAACACAAGCAAGAAGTGACCACCAAGAGGACCCTCAGCTGAACAGGGAATTACTAAGTGATAATTACTGTATCTAAAGCTAAGTGCCCATCTGTGTTGGAGTCTCCGTAGAGAGAAATATCCCGTACAGAGGACACCACTTGCAGTACTAACAATGTTCACTACTGAAATGAGTGAGTAGTGCCGTGTGCGGAGTCTTGCGACCTCCACCCATCTATAAAGCAGGTGTGTCTTATTTTATGGATAGGACGTCAGTGTCATGTCCCACCTCGGGTCACGCATACAGTGCTTCACTGTCGATTGTCATGCATTGTCTTACTTGTGCTTCTCATCTAATCGTGTCCTATCTTTGCTACCTTACTCACTCTCTACCCCCGCTCCAGTTTCTGTAAGTTGTTTATTACCATCTTTTTTACACCCTGTATTACATCAATCAAGAGTCTACTTGAATAAACCTTCAAGTGAACGTCTTCCACGTGTCTTACAGAGGAGTTGAGCTATCTGGTAATGTTTAGTGGAACAACCTCAGCGAAGTCTCTCTCAGATCTCCATCACAGACTCCATGCAGGTCTGTAGCCTCTACTCTGAGCCAGAATAGTCAGTTTAAATTGGTACAGTATATAGTTTCATATGACTACGACATCTTTCTGTTATCAGTAGTACCAAACACTTGGCTGAATTTATTAAAGAGGACCTTTCACCACCCCAGGGCTGTGCAGTTCTCTGCACCATGTTGTAGGCGCTGCTGCACAGACCTTGGGGCTCTTTGAATTTTCTTCCTAGCACCGTTGTGGAGTTATGAACCCTGTCATTAAAGCTTTTCACTGTCAGAAGGGCGTTCCCTGACAATAAGTGAAGGGCTAACTCATTTGCATTTTAATTAGCATAGGGCAGTGTCAGGGGGGCTTTGGCTGTGTGATCTCATGAGAAGTTGCGAGATCTGACGAGAGCACACAGCCAAAGCTGCTCTAATACAGACCTCTGCTAATTGGAATGCAAATGACGTAGCCCTTCACTTACAGAGGACTGTATTAGAGCAGCTTCGGCTGATGGGTGGGGGTCCCGGCAGTTGTACTCCCACTGATCAGCAGGTTATCACCTTATTCTGTAAAGAGGGAATAACTTCTTATCTTGATCCAACCCCTTTGATACGACTTTCCATCAATTTTAAACTACTTTTTTTTCAAAGTTCTGATTTTGGCTTATAATTACTGATGCAAAATACTTGCTATCCACACTGACCCCGGTTATTTATTTATTTTTTTTCCCAAAACTGTTTTTATTGAGCATCACATAAAAAAGATACAGTACACATTCATACATGAATGCAAAATCGCAAACAGAAATGTGAAATACAATACTCGAATTTTATTAATGAACAGGGAGGGGAGAGGCAGAGAGAGGGGGTGGGAGTGGAAGATTGGGGTGGGGGCTGCATGGCTGGAAATAACAGAGCAGCAAGACCAAGGAGGGCGGGAGAGGGGGTCGGAGGCGTAGATTGGGAGCAAGTAAGAGCCAACGGTAGTCGTTTCAGTATAAATAGTCAAGTGGGCAGGGAGGGTGAATATGCGTGGCTATTGCTCAAAGAGGGTCTCTTAATCGATAACCTTGGGGTCCAAGTCTTGAGAAATGTAGGTCTGGACATGGTGTTCCAGTGTGCCAATTCTTCTATCCTACAGATGTTGTTGACCTTATTAACCCATTGAGAGAAGGATGGGGGGGTGGAAGATTTCCACGGGGCTGGGATTAAGAGCCTGGCTGTCATCAGTAGGTGGGTGGCCAGGTCTTCTTGACCCCTGGCTTTTGACTACATCTCAGCCATGTTTTAGCTGTGCAACAGGCCAATATCTTGTACCCTATTGTAATGGATCAGAAAATTTTTTTCCATATTGAATCTGACATCTATACAGCAAACGGAGATTGTCTATTTTAGTGACTGAGGTACCGGCAGATAAAGCAGTTTTATGCCCAATGTCATGTTAATAAAGAAGCCGCTGACAACAGCGCCCCCAGTCATTATAGGATAGGCCGACAGGTCGGAGGGGGGAATGGGGGTTCCACACATATTGCACTACTACTGGGCTGCCCATTTGCGTAGTATACCGTTCTGGGCAGCGCCCCAGGCGCATACGAAATGGGTGGAGATAGAGAAGCTTTGGCTGGCTCCTGTTCACCCCAATGCATTTTTGTGGTCCGCCTCCCCCCTCTGCCCATGACCTCGCTACTTGGCCCTATTGGCTTTACTCGGACTGTCTGGAACACCTGTTCTAGATTGTTTCGATTGGCCTCCTTGCACTCATCCATGATTTCCTTTTTATATAATCCACGTCTCCCAAGCGGACTCACTGCTGCTATGGTCAAGCCCTGAGGGAAGCTGGGTTTATTCCACATAGCGGACTTGGTTGACCCGTCGTCCTTGGAGCTCAGGCCCTTCGATTACCTAACCTCTACACAGCACTTGCCTACCTCAGAGTGGTTCCACTATCAGTAAATAGTTCATTTTGTGGTCTCCCAATTTGGATCCACCCGGGTCTCCCTCCCTACAGCTTTTGAACGACTATGTCGGGCGGGTACCTCTACTAGAGGCCTGATTTCTAATATTTATGGGCTTTTGTCCTCTCAGGGGGGCAGGCCCCGGTGGTCCACAGATATATGACCCGGTGGTCTGGAGCCCTGGGCGAGCGCATCTCGCACAGTCAGTGGCAGGTTATTTGGAAACGCAATACAAGATACTTAAGCATTGGTATCACACTCCAGCTCTACTGCATACTCTCAACCCCACTATTCCTTCTAGTTGCTGGCGGTGTCAGGCAACGCCAGGAACATTGTTCCATATATTCTGGGAGTGCCCCCTGGTTCGCACTTTTTGGATTGAGGTTGGGAGGCTGACTAATATTCTCTTCATCCAGGGTGTTCCCTTGGACCCCATGGTTTATTTGCTGAATCTCCCTCCAAAAGGTCTCAGTAAAAATACATCGAAATTATTCCTTTACTTGTGTACTGCGGCTAAAACGCTTATAGCTCGCCATTGGAGAGAGGCTCTTCCCCCAACGATCTCAGAATTGATAGCCCGACTGAAGGACATCCGCAGTCTGGAGTATCTGACTGCTTCCCTTAATCATACGGTGGAGGCATTTGAAGCAATTTGGTCTCACTGGGATACCTACTGTGCCACACAAGGTCTCTGAAGTCTGACCCCCGGCTTTGTCTCTTTCCTCATTGTTCCTTTCCTTTGTCTGTTTTTGTGTATTCCCCAAATTTTGTCTTAGTGTTGTTGTTTTTATATTTGTTGACTTGGTGGATTGAATGTTATCTATGTTATTGTCAAAATATTCTAATAAAAATTACAGTTTAAAAAAAAGAAATGAGCACACCATTGTTTTTCTTGTGCAAGTCTCCATGTGTTTGAAGTGTCACATGACCCCCTTCCCATTGAAAAAAGTAAAGTTAAATCCAAAATGGCGGCTTTGCAGATAGCCGCCATGGGCGTCACCCGTCCTCAAATGTTTCCCCCTCCCATGTACTAATATGCCACAAACGATAAAGTGATATCAGCAACCACTTCCATTTTATCTGGGTGTATATAGTCACATTCTCCTGTATATAGTCACATACCCCTGTATATAGTCACATACCTCTGTATATAGTCACATTCTCCTGTATATAGTCACATTCTCCTGTATATAGTCACATTACCCTGTATATAGTCACATACCCCTGTATATAGTCACATTGTCCTGTATATAGTCACATATCCCTGTATATAGTCACATATCCCTGTATATAGTCACATATCCCTGTATATAGTCACAGTGTCCTGTATATAGTCACATACCCCTGTATATAGTCACATTGTCCTGTATATAGTCACATATCCCTGTATATAGTCACATATCCCTGTATATAGTCACATTGTCCTGTATATAGTCACATTCTCCTGTATATAGTCACATACCCCTGTATATAGTCACATACCCCTGTATATAGTCACATACCCCTGTATATAGTCACATACCCCTGTATATAGTCACATATCCCTGTATATAGTCACATACCCCTGTATATAGTCACATATCCCTGTATATGGTCACATATCCCTGTATATAGTCACATTCTCCTGTATATAGTCACATATCCCTGTATATAGTCACATACCCCTGTATATAGTCACATACCCCTGTATATAGTCACATACCCCTGTATATAGTCACATTCTCCTGTATAAAGTCACATTCTCCTGTATATAGTCACATACCCCTGTATATAGTCACATATTCCTGTATATAGTCACATATCCCTGTATATAGTCACATTGTCCTGTATATAGTCACATACCCCTGTATATAGTCACATTCTCCTGTATATAGTCACATTCTCCTGTATATAGTCACATTCTCCTGTATAGTCACATTGTCCTGGATATAGTCACATTGTCCTGGATATAGTCACATTCTCCTGTATATAGTCACATTCTCCTGTATATAGTCACATACCCCTGTATATAGTCACATACCCCTGTATATAGTCACATTCTCCTGTATATAGTCACAGTGTCCTGTATATAGTCACATATCCCTGTATATAGTCTCATTGTCCTGTATATAGTCACATACCCCTGTATATAGTCACATACCCCTGTATATAGTCACATTCTCCTGTATAGTCACATTGTCCTGGATATAGTCACATTCTCCTGTATATAGTAACATTCTCCTGTATATAGTCACATACCCCTGTATATAGTCACATTCTCCTGTATATAGTCACAGTGTCCTGTATATAGTCACATATCCCTGTATATAGTCACATATCCCTGTATATAGTCTCATTGTCCTGTATATAGTCACATACCCCTGTATATAGTCACATACCCCTGTATATAGTCACATTCTCCTGTATATAGTCACATATCCCTGTATATAGTCACATACCCCTGTATATAGTCACATACCCCTGTATATAGTCACATACCCCTGTATATAGTCACATTCTCCTGTATAAAGTCACATTCTCCTATATATAGTCACATACCCCTGTATGTAGTCACATACCCCTGTATATAGTCACATATCCCTGTATATAGTCACATATCCCTGTATATAGTCACATACCCCTGTATATAGTCACATTGTCCTGTATATAGTCACATACCCCTGTATATAGTCACATACCTCTGTATATAGTCACATTCTCCTGTATATAGTCACATTCTCCTGTATATAGTCACATTCTCCTGTATAGTCACATTGCCCTGGATATAGTCACATTGTCCTGGATATAGTCACATTCTCCTGTATATAGTAAAATTCTCCTGTATATAGTCACATTCTCCTGTATATAGTCACATACCCCTGTATATAGTCACATTCTCCTGTATATAGTCACAGTGTCCTGTATATAGTCACATATCCCTGTATATAGTCACATATCCCTGTATATAGTCTCATTGTCCTGTATATAGTCACATACCCCTGTATATAGTCACATACCCCTGTATATAGTCACATTCTCCTGTATATAGTCACATATCCCTGTATATAGTCACATACCCCTGTATATAGTCACATACCCCTGTATATAGTCACATACCCCTGTATATAGTCACATTCTCCTGTATAAAGTCACATTCTCCTGTATATAGTCACATACCCCTGTATGTAGTCACATACCCCTGTATATAGTCACATATCCCTGTATATAGTCACATATCCCTGTATATAGTCACATTGTCCTGTATATAGTCACATACCCCTGTATATAGTCACATTCTCCTGTATATAGTCACATTCTCCTGTATATAGTCACATTCTCCTGTATATAGTCACATTCTCCTGTATAGTCACATTGTCCTGGATATAGTCACATTCTCCTGTATATAGTCACATTCTCCTGTATAGTCACATTGTCCTGGATATAGTCACATTCTCCTGTATATAGTAACATTCTCCTGTATATAGTCACATTCTCCTGTATATAGTCACATACCCCTGTATATAGTCACATTCTCCTGTATATAGTCACAGTGTCCTGTATATAGTCACATATCCCTGTATATAGTCACATATCCCTGTATATAGTCTCATTGTCCTGTATATAGTCACATACCCCTGTATATAGTCACATACCCCTGTATATAGTCACATTCTCCTGTATATAGTCACATATACCTGTATATAGTCACATACCCCTGTATATAGTCACATACCCCTGTATATAGTCACATACCCCTGTATATAGTCACATTCTCCTGTATAAAGTCACATTCTCCTATATATAGTCACATACCCCTGTATGTAGTCACATACCCCTGTATATAGTCACATATCCCTGTATATAGTCACATATCCCTGTATATAGTCACATACCCCTGTATATAGTCACATTGTCCTGTATATAGTCACATACCCCTGTATATAGTCACATACCCCTGTATATAGTCACATTCTCCTGTATATAGTCACATTCTCCTGTATATAGTCACATTCTCCTGTATAGTCACATTGCCCTGGATATAGTCACATTGTCCTGGATATAGTCACATTCTCCTGTATATAGTCACATTCTCCTGTATATAGTCACATACCCCTGTATATAGTCACATACCCCTGTATATAGTCACATTCTCCTGTATATAGTCACAGTGTCCTGTATATAGTCACATATCCCTGTATATAGTCACATATCCCTGTATATAGTCTCATTGTCCTGTATATAGTCACATACCCCTGTATATAGTCACATACCCCTGTATATAGTCACATTCTCCTGTATATAGTCACATTGTCCTGTATATAGTCACATATCCCAGTATATAGTCACATACTCCTGTATATAGTCACATACCCCTGTATATAGTCACATTCTCCTATATATAGTCACATACCCCTGTATATAGTCACATATCCCTGTATATAGTCACATATCCCTGTATATAGTCACATATCCCTGTATATAGTCACATATCCCTGTATATAGTCACATTGTCCTGTATATAGTCACATATCACTGTATATAGTCACATACCCCTGTATAGTCACATACCCCTGTATATAGTCACATTCTCCTGTATATAGTCACATTCTCCTGTATATAGTCACATACCCCTGTATATAGTCACATACCCCTGTATATAGTCACATTCTCCTGTATATAGTCACAGTGTCCTGTATATAGTCACATATCCCTGTATATAGTCACATATCCCTGTATATAGTCTCATTGTCCTGTATATAGTCACATACCCCTGTATATAGTCACATACCCCTGTATATAGTCACATTCTCCTGTATATAGTCACATACCCCTGTATATAGTCACATACCCCTGTATATAGTCACATTCTCCTGTATATAGTCACAGTGTCCTGTATATAGTCAAATTCTCCTGTATATAGTCACATTATCCTGTATATAGTCTCATTGTCCTGTATATAGTCACATACTCCTATATATAGTCACATATCCCTGTATATAGTCACATATCCCTGTATAGTCACATACCCCTGTATATAGTCACATTCTCCTGTATATAGTCACATATCCCTGTATATAGTCACATATCACTGTATATAGTCACATTGTCCTGTATATAGTCACAGTGTCCTGTATATAGTCACATTATCCTGTATATAGTCTCATTGTCCTGTATATAGTCACATATCCCTGTATATAGTCACATATCTCTGTATATAGTCACATTCTCCTTGTATATAGTCACAGACCCCTGTATATAGTCACATTCTCCTGTATATAGTCACATTCTCCTGTATATAGACTCATTGTCCTGTATATAGTCACAGTGTCCTGTATATAGTCACATATCCCTGTATATAGTCACAGTGTCCTGTATATAGTCACAGTGTCCTGTATATAGTCACATATCCCTGTATATAGTCACATATCTCTGTATATAGTCACATTCTCCTTGTATATAGTCACAGACCCCTGTATAGTCACATTCTCCTGTATATAGTCACATTATCCTGTATATAGTCTCATTGTCCTGTATATAGTCACATTCTCCTGTATATAGTCACATACCCCTGTATATGGTCACATATCCCTGTATAGTCACATATCCCTGTATATGGTCACATTCTAATGTATATAGTCACATTGTCCTGTATATAGTCAGATACCCCTGTATATAGTCACATTCTAATGTATATAGTCACATTGTCCTGTATATAGTCACATACCCCTGTATATAGTCACATATCCCTGTATAGTCACATATCCCTGTATATAGTCACATATCCCTGTATATAGTCACATTCTCCTGTATATAGTCACATTCCCCTGTATATAGTCACATACCCCTGTATATAGTCACATTGTCCTGTATATAGTCACATATCCCTGTATATAGTCACATATCCCTGTATATAGTCACATATCCCTGTATATAGTCACAGTGTCCTGTATATAGTCACATACCCCTGTATATAGTCACATTGTCCTGTATATAGTCACATATCCCTGTATATAGTCACATATCCCTGTATATAGTCACATTGTCCTGTATATAGTCACATATCCCTGTATATAGTCACATACTCCTATATATAGTCACATATCCCTGTATATAGTCACATATCCCTGTATAGTCACATACCCCTGTATATAGTCACATTCTCCTGTATATAGTCACATATCCCTGTATATAGTCACATATCACTGTATATAGTCACATTGTCCTGTATATAGTCACAGTGTCCTGTATATAGTCACATTATCCTGTATATAGTCTCATTGTCCTGTATATAGTCACATATCCCTGTATATAGTCACATATCTCTGTATATAGTCACATTCTCCTTGTATATAGTCACAGACCCCTGTATATAGTCACATTCACCTGTATATAGTCACATTCTCCTGTATATAGACTCATTGTCCTGTATATAGTCACAGTGTCCTGTATATAGTCACATATCCCTGTATATAGTCACAGTGTCCTGTATATAGTCACAGTGTCCTGTATATAGTCACAGTGTCCTGTATATAGTCACATATCCCTGTATATAGTCACATATCTCTGTATATAGTCACATTCTCCTTGTATATAGTCACAGACCCCTGTATAGTCACATTCTCCTGTATATAGTCACATTATCCTGTATATAGTCACATTCTCCTGTATATAGTCACATTCTCCTGTATATAGACTCATTGTCCTGTATATAGTCACATTCTCCTGTATATAGTCACATACCCCTGTATATGGTCACATATCCCTGTATAGTCACATATCCCTGTATATGGTCACATTCTAATGTATATAGTCACTTTGTCCTGTATATAGTCACATACCCCTGTATATAGTCACATTCTAATGTATATAGTCACATTGTCCTGTATATAGTCACATACCCCTGTATATAGTCACATATCCCTGTATAGTCACATATCCCTGTATATAGTCACATTCTCCTGTATATAGTCACATTCCCCTGTATATAGTCACATACCCCTGTATATAGTCACATTGTCCTGTATATAGTCACATATCCCTGTATATAGTCACATATCCCTGTATATAGTCACATATCCCTGTATATAGTCACAGTGTCCTGTATATAGTCACATACCCCTGTATATAGTCACATTGTCCTGTATATAGTCACATATCCCTGTATATAGTCACATATCCCTGTATATAGTCACATTGTCCTGTATATAGTCACATACCCCTGTATATGGTCACATATCCCTGTATATAGTCACATTCTCCTGTATATAGTCACATTCTCCTGTATATAGTCACAGTGTCCTGTATATATTCACATATCCCTGTATATAGTCACATATCCCTGTATATAGTCACATACCCCTGTATATAGTCACATTCTCCTGTATATAGACTCATTGTCCTGTATATAGTCACATTGTCCTGTATATAGTCACATTCTCCTGTATATAGACTCATTGTCCTGTATATAGTCACAGTGTCCTGTATATAGTCACATTGTCCTGTATATAGTCACATATCCCTGTATATAGTCACATACCCCTGTATATAGTCACATACCCCTGTATAGTCACATACCCCTGTATATAGTCACATTCTCCTGTATATAGTCACATTGTCCTGTATATAGTCACATTCTCCTGTATATAGTCACATACCCCTGTATATAGTCACATACCCCTGTATATAGTCACATTCTCCTGTATATAGTCACAGTGTCCTGTATATAGTCACATATCCCTGTATATAGTCACATATCCCTGTATATAGTCTCATTGTCCTGTATATAGTCACATACCCCTGTATATAGTCACATACCCCTGTATATAGTCACATTCTCCTGTATATAGTCACATATCCCTGTATATAGTCACATACCCCTGTATATAGTCACATACCCCTGTATATAGTCACATACCCCTGTATATAGTCACATTCTCCTGTATATAGTCAAATTCTCCTGTATATAGTCACATTATCCTGTATATAGTCTCATTGTCCTGTATATAGTCACATACTCCTATATATAGTCACATATCCCTGTATATAGTCACATATCCCTGTATAGTCACATACCCCTGTATATAGTCACATTCTCCTGTATATAGTCACATATCCCTGTATATAGTCACATATCACTGTATATAGTCACATTGTCCTGTATATAGTCACAGTGTCCTGTATATAGTCACATTCTCCTGTATATAGTCACATTCGCCTGTATATAGTCACATACCCCTGTATATAGTCACATTCTCCTGTATATAGTCACATTATCCTGTATATAGTCTCATTGTCCTGTATATAGTCACATATCCCTGTATATAGTCACATATCTCTGTATATAGTCACATTCTCCTTGTATATAGTCACAGACCCCTGTATATAGTCACATTCTCCTGTATATAGTCACATTCTCCTGTATATAGACTCATTGTCCTGTATATAGTCACAGTGTCCTGTATATAGTCACATATCCCTGTATATAGTCACAGTGTGCTGTATATAGTCACAGTGTCCTGTATATAGTCACATATCCCTGTATATAGTCACATATCTCTGTATATAGTCACATTCTCCTTGTATATAGTCACAGACCCCTGTATAGTCACATTCTCCTGTATATAGTCACATTATCCTGTATATAGTCACATTCTCCTGTATATAGTCACATTCTCCTGTATATAGACTCATTGTCCTGTATATAGTCACAGTGTCCTGTATATAGTCACATATCCCTGTATATAGTCACAGTGTCCTGTATATAGTCACATTCTCCTGTATATAGTCACATACCCCTGTATATGGTCACATATCCCTGTATAGTCACATATCCCTGTATATGGTCACATTCTAATATATATAGTCACATTGTCCTGTATATAGTCACATACCCCTGTATATAGTCACATTCTAATGTATATAGTCACATTGTCCTGTATATAGTCACATACCCCTGTATATAGTCACATTCTCCTGTATATAGTCACATTGTCCTGTATATAGTCACATTGTCCTGTATATAGTCACATACCCCTGTATATAGTCACATATCCCTGTATAGTCACATCTCCCTGTATATAGTCACATATCCCTGTATATAGTCACATTCTCCTGTATATAGTCACATTCCCCTGTATATAGTCACATACCCCTGTATATAGTCACATTGTCCTGTATATAGTCACATATCCCTGTATATAGTCACATATCCCTGTATATAGTCACATATCCCTGTATATAGTCACAGTGTCCTGTATATAGTCACATATCCCTGTATATAGTCACATATCCCTGTATATAGTCACATATCCCTGTATATAGTCACATTGTCCTGTATATAGTCACATACCCCTGTATATGGTCACATATCCCTGTATATAGACTCATTGTCCTGTATATAGTCACATTGTCCTGTATATAGTCACATATCCGTGTATAGTCACATATCCCTGTATATAGTCACATTCTCCTGTATATAGTCACATACCCCTGTATATAGTCACATTATCCTGTATATAGTCTCATTGTCCTGTATATAGTCACATATCCCTATATATAGTCACATATCACTGTATATAGTCACATTCTCCTGTATATAGTCACAGTGTCCTGTATATAGTCACATATCCCTGTATATAGTCACATACCCCTGTATATGGTCACATATCCTTGTATAGTCACATATCCCTGTATATAGTCACATTCTCCTGTATATAGTCACATTCTCCTGTATATAGTCACATATCCCTGTATATAGTCACACACCCCCTTATATAGTCACATATCCCTGTATATAGTCACATTGTCCTGTATATAGTCACATACCCCTGTATATAGTCACATATCCCTGTATATAGTCACATTGTCCTGTATATAGTCACATTGTCCTGTATATAGTCACATTCCCCTGTATATAGTCACATTCTCCTGTATATAGTCACATACCCCTGTATATAGTCACATTGTCCTGTATATAGTCACATTTCCCTGTATATAGTCACATATCCCTGTATATAGTCACATATCCCTGTATATAGTCACATTCTCCTGTATATAGTCACATACCCCTGTATATAGTCACATTGTCCGTCATATAGTCACATATCCCTGTATATAGTCACATATCCCTGTATATAGTCACATTGTCCTGTATATAGTCACATTCCGCTGTATATAGTCACATTCCCCTGTATATAGTCACATTGTCCTGTATATAGTCACATTCTCCTGTATATAGTCACATTCCCCTGTATACAGTCACATTGTCCTGTATATAGTCACAATGTCCTGTATATAGTCACATTCTCATGTATATAGTCACATATCCCTATATATAGTCACATACCCCTGTATATAGACTCATTGTCCTGTATATAGTCACATTGTCCTGTATATAGTCACATACCCCTGTGTATAGTCACATATCCCTGTATATAGTCAAATTCTCCTGTATATAGTCACATACCCCTGTATATAGTCACATTCCCCTGTATACAGTCACATTGTCCTGTATACAGTCACATTGTCCTGTATATAGTCACAATGTCCTGTATATAGTGACATATCCCTGTATATAGTCACATACCCCTATATATAGTCACATTCTCATGTATATAGTCACATATCCCTGTATATAGTCACATACCCCTATATATAGTCACATACCCCTGTATATAGACTCATTGTCCTGTATATAGTCACATTGTCCTGTATATAGTCACATACCCCTGTATATAGTCACATTCCCCTATATATAGTCACATTGTCCTGTATATAGTCACACTGTCCTGTATAAAGTCACATATCCCTGTATATAGTCACATATCCCTGTATAGTCACATATCCCTGTACATGGTCACATATCCCTGTATATAGTCACATTCTCCTGTATATAGTCACATTGTCCTGTATATAGTCACATTGTCCTTTATATAGTCACATATCCCTGTGTATAGTCACATACCCCAATATATAGTCTCATTGTCCTGTATATAGTCACATTGTCCTGTATATAGTCACATACCCCTGTATATAGTCACATTCCCCAGTATATAGTCACATACCCCTGTATATAGTCACAATGTCCTGTATATAGTCACATTCTCATGTATATAGTCACATTGTCCTGTATATAGTCACATATCCCTGTATATAGTCACATTGTCCTGTATATAGTCACATATCAGTGTATAGTCACATATCCCTGTATATAGTCACATATCCCTGTATAGTCACATACCCCTGTATATAGTCACATACCCCTGTATATAGTCACATACCCCTGTATATAGTCACATATCCCTGTATATAGTCACATTCTCCTGTATATAGTCAGACCCCTATATATAGTCACATACCCCTGTATATAGTCACATATCCCTGTATATAGTCACATTCTCCTGTATATAGTCACATACCCCTGTATATAGTCACATTCCCTGTATATAGTCACATACCCCTGTATATAGTCACATTCTCCTGTATATAGTCACATGCCCCTGTATATAGTCACATTATCCTGTATATAGTCTCATTGTCCTGTATATAGTCACATATCCCTGTATATAGTCACAATGTCCTGTATATAGTCACAGTGTCCTGTATATAGTCACATATCCCTGAATATAGTCACAGTGTCCTGTATATAGTCACATTCTCCTGTATATAGTCACATATCCCTGTATATAGTCACATTCTCCTGTATATAGTCACATTCTCCTGTATATAGACTCATTGTCCTGTATATAGTCACATTGTCCTGTATATAGTCACATTGTCATGTATATAGTCACATTGTCCTGTATATAGTCACATATCCCTGTATATAGTCACATTGTCCTGTATATAGTCACATATCAGTGTATAGTCACATATCCCTGTATATAGTCACATATCCCTGTATATAGTCACATTATCCTGTATATAGTCACATTGTCCTGTATATAGTCACATACCCCTGTATATAGTCACATATCCCTGTATATTGTCACATATCCCTGTATATAGTCACATTCCCCTGTACATAGTCACATACCACTGTATATAGTCACATACCCCTGTATATAGTCACATATCCCTGTATATGGTCACATTGTCCTGTATATAGTCACATACCCCTGTATATAGTCACATATCCCTGTATATAGTCACATTATCTTGTATATAGTCACATTCTCCTGTATATAGACTCATTGTCCTGTATATAGTCACATTGTCCTGTATATAGTCACATTGTCCTGTATATAGTCGCATACCCCTGTATATAGTCACATACCCCTGTATATAGTCACATATCCCTGTATATAGTCACATTGTCTTGTATATAGTCACATTCTCCTGTATATAGACTCACTGTCCTGTATATAGTCACATTGTCCTGTATATAGTCACATACCCCTGTATATAGTCACATTCTCCTGTATATAGTCACATTCTCCTGTATATAGTCACATTCTCCTGTATATAGTCACATTGTCCTGTATATAGTCACATTGTCCTGGATATAGTCACATTCTCCTGTATATAGTCACATTCTCCTGTATATAGTCACATTGTCCTGTATATAGTCACATACCCCTGTATATAGTCACATATCCCTGTATATAGTCACATTGTCCTGTATATAGTCACATATCAGTGTATAGTCACATATCCCTGTATATAGTCACATACCCCTGTATATAGTCACATACCCCTGTATATAGTCACATATCCCTGTATATAGTCACATTCTCCTGTATATAGTCAGACCCCTATATATAGTCACATACCCCTGTATATAGTCACATATCCCTGTATATAGTCACATACCCCTGTATATAGTCACATTCTCCTGTATATAGTCACATACCCCTGTATACAGTCACATTCCCCTGTATACAGTCAAATACCCCTGTATATAGTCACATACCCCTGTATACAGTCACATACCCCTGTATACAGTCACATACCCCTGTATATAGTCACATTCCCCTGTATATAGTCACATTCTCCTGTATATAGTCACATTCCCCAGTATATAGTCACATTCCCCTGTATATAGTCACATTCTCCTGTATATAGTGACATTCTCCTGTATATAGTCACATTGTCCTGTATATAGTCACATTGTCCTGTATATAGTCACATTCTCATGTATATAGTCACATACCCCTATATATAGTCACATACCCCTGTATATAGACTCACTGTCCTGTATATAGTCACATTGTCCTGTATATAGTCACATTGTCCTGTATATAGTCACATTGTCCTGTATATAGTCACATTCTCCTGTATATAGTCACATATCCCTGTATATAGTCACATACCACTGTATATAGTCACATTGTCCTGTATATCGTCACAGTGTCCTGTATATAGTCACATACCCCTATATATAGTCACATACCCCTGTATATAGTCACATTCTCCTGTATATAGTCACATTCTCCTGTATATAGTCACATATCACTGTATATAGTCACATTGTCCTGTATATAGTCACATACCCCTGTATATAGTCACATATCCCTGTATAGTCACATCTCCCTGTATATAGTCACATATCCCTGTATATAGTCACATTCTCCTGTATATAGTCACATTCCCCTGTATATAGTCACATACCCCTGTATATAGTCACATTGTCCTGTATATAGTCACATATCCCTGTATATAGTCACATATCCCTGTATATAGTCACATATCCCTGTATATAGTCACAGTGTCCTGTATATAGTCACATACCCCTGTATATAGTCACATTGTCCTGTATATAGTCACATATCCCTGTATATAGTCACATATCCCTGTATATAGTCACATATCCCTGTATATAGTCACATTGTCCTGTATATAGTCACATACCCCTGTATATGGTCACATATCCCTGTATATAGACTCATTGTCCTGTATATAGTCACATTGTCCTGTATATAGTCACATATCCGTGTATAGTCACATATCCCTGTATATAGTCACATTCTCCTGTATATAGTCACATACCCCTGTATATAGTCACATTATCCTGTATATAGTCTCATTGTCCTGTATATAGTCACATATCCCTATATATAGTCACATATCACTGTATATAGTCACATTCTCCTGTATATAGTCACAGTGTCCTGTATATAGTCACATATCCCTGTATATAGTCACATACCCCTGTATATGGTCACATATCCTTGTATAGTCACATATCCCTGTATATAGTCACATTCTCCTGTATATAGTCACATTCTCCTGTATATAGTCACATATCCCTGTATATAGTCACACACCCCCTTATATAGTCACATATCCCTGTATATAGTCACATTGTCCTGTATATAGTCACATACCCCTGTATATAGTCACATATCCCTGTATATAGTCACATTGTCCTGTATATAGTCACATTGTCCTGTATATAGTCACATTCCCCTGTATATAGTCACATTCTCCTGTATATAGTCACATACCCCTGTATATAGTCACATTGTCCTGTATATAGTCACATTCCCCTGTATATAGTCACATATCCCTGTATATAGTCACATATCCCTGTATATAGTCACATTCTCCTGTATATAGTCACATACCCCTGTATATAGTCACATTGTCCGTCATATAGTCACATACCCCTGTATATAGTCACATATCCCTGTATATAGTCACATATCCCTGTATATAGTCACATTGTCCTGTATATAGTCACATTCCGCTGTATATAGTCACATTCCCCTGTATATAGTCACATTGTCCTGTATATAGTCACATTCTCCTGTATATAGTCACATTCCCCTGTATACAGTCACATTGTCCTGTATATAGTCACAATGTCCTGTATATAGTCACATTCTCATGTATATAGTCACATATCCCTATATATAGTCACATACCCCTGTATATAGACTCATTGTCCTGTATATAGTCACATTGTCCTGTATATAGTCACATACCCCTGTGTATAGTCACATATCCCTGTATATAGTCAAATTCTCCTGTATATAGTCACATACCCCTGTATATAGTCACATTCCCCTGTATACAGTCACATTGTCCTGTATACAGTCACATTGTCCTGTATATAGTCACAATGTCCTGTATATAGTGACATATCCCTGTATATAGTCACATACCCCTATATATAGTCACATTCTCATGTATATAGTCACATATCCCTGTATATAGTCACATACCCCTATATATAGTCACATACCCCTGTATATAGACTCATTGTCCTGTATATAGTCACATTGTCCTGTATATAGTCACATACCCCTGTATATAGTCACATTCCCCTATATATAGTCACATTGTCCTGTATATAGTCACACTGTCCTGTATAAAGTCACATATCCCTGTATATAGTCACATATCCCTGTATAGTCACATATCCCTGTACATGGTCACATATCCCTGTATATAGTCACATTCTCCTGTATATAGTCACATTGTCCTGTATATAGTCACATTGTCCTTTATATAGTCACATATCCCTGTGTATAGTCACATACCCCAATATATAGTCTCATTGTCCTGTATATAGTCACATTGTCCTGTATATAGTCACATACCCCTGTATATAGTCACATTCCCCAGTATATAGTCACATACCCCTGTATATAGTCACAATGTCCTGTATATAGTCACATTCTCATGTATATAGTCACATATCCCTGTATATAGTCACATTGTCCTGTATATAGTCACATATCAGTGTATAGTCACATATCCCTGTATATAGTCACATATCCCTGTATAGTCACATACCCCTGTATATAGTCACATACCCCTGTATATAGTCACATACCCCTGTATATAGTCACATATCCCTGTATATAGTCACATTCTCCTGTATATAGTCAGACCCCTATATATAGTCACATACCCCTGTATATAGTCACATATCCCTGTATATAGTCACATTCTCCTGTATATAGTCACATACCCCTGTATATAGTCACATTCCCTGTATATAGTCACATACCCCTGTATATAGTCACATTCTCCTGTATATAGTCACATGCCCCTGTATATAGTCACATTATCCTGTATATAGTCTCATTGTCCTGTATATAGTCACATATCCCTGTATATAGTCACAATGTCCTGTATATAGTCACAGTGTCCTGTATATAGTCACATATCCCTGAATATAGTCACAGTGTCCTGTATATAGTCACATTCTCCTGTATATAGTCACATATCCCTGTATATAGTCACATTCTCCTGTATATAGTCACATTCTCCTGTATATAGACTCATTGTCCTGTATATAGTCACATTGTCCTGTATATAGTCACATTGTCATGTATATAGTCACATTGTCCTGTATATAGTCACATATCCCTGTATATAGTCACATTGTCCTGTATATAGTCACATATCAGTGTATAGTCACATATCCCTGTATATAGTCACATATCCCTGTATATAGTCACATTATCCTGTATATAGTCACATTGTCCTGTATATAGTCACATACCCCTGTATATAGTCACATATCCCTGTATATTGTCACATATCCCTGTATATAGTCACATTCCCCTGTACATAGTCACATACCACTGTATATAGTCACATACCCCTGTATATAGTCACATATCCCTGTATATGGTCACATTGTCCTGTATATAGTCACATACCCCTGTATATAGTCACATATCCCTGTATATAGTCACATTATCTTGTATATAGTCACATTCTCCTGTATATAGACTCATTGTCCTGTATATAGTCACATTGTCCTGTATATAGTCACATATTCCTGTATATAGTCACATTGTCCTGTATATAGTCACATACCCCTGTATATAGTCACATATCCCTGTATATAGTCACATTGTCCTGTATATAGTCACATTGTCCTGTATATAGTCGCATACCCCTGTATATAGTCACATACCCCTGTATATAGTCACATATCCCTGTATATAGTCACATTGTCTTGTATATAGTCACATTCTCCTGTATATAGACTCACTGTCCTGTATATAGTCACATTGTCCTGTATATAGTCACATACCCCTGTATATAGTCACATTCTCCTGTATATAGTCACATTCTCCTGTATATAGTCACATTCTCCTGTATATAGTCACATTGTCCTGTATATAGTCACATTGTCCTGGATATAGTCACATTCTCCTGTATATAGTCACATTCTCCTGTATATAGTCACATTGTCCTGTATATAGTCACATACCCCTGTATATAGTCACATATCCCTGTATATAGTCACATTGTCCTGTATATAGTCACATATCAGTGTATAGTCACATATCCCTGTATATAGTCACATACCCCTGTATATAGTCACATACCCCTGTATATAGTCACATATCCCTGTATATAGTCACATTCTCCTGTATATAGTCAGACCCCTATATATAGTCACATACCCCTGTATATAGTCACATATCCCTGTATATAGTCACATACCCCTGTATATAGTCACATTCTCCTGTATATAGTCACATACCCCTGTATACAGTCACATTCCCCTGTATACAGTCAAATACCCCTGTATATAGTCACATACCCCTGTATACAGTCACATACCCCTGTATACAGTCACATACCCCTGTATATAGTCACATTCCCCTGTATATAGTCACATTCTCCTGTATATAGTCACATTCCCCAGTATATAGTCACATTCCCCTGTATATAGTCACATTCTCCTGTATATAGTGACATTCTCCTGTATATAGTCACATTGTCCTGTATATAGTCACATTGTCCTGTATATAGTCACATTCTCATGTATATAGTCACATACCCCTATATATAGTCACATACCCCTGTATATAGACTCACTGTCCTGTATATAGTCACATTGTCCTGTATATAGTCACATTGTCCTGTATATAGTCACATTGTCCTGTATATAGTCACATTCTCCTGTATATAGTCACATATCCCTGTATATAGTCACATACCACTGTATATAGTCACATTGTCCTGTATATCGTCACAGTGTCCTGTATATAGTCACATACCCCTATATATAGTCACATACCCCTGTATATAGTCACATTCTCCTGTATATAGTCACATTCTCCTGTATATAGTCACATTCTCCTGTATATAGACTCATTGTCCTGTATATAGTCACATTGTCCTGTATATAGTCACATTCTCCTGTATATAGTCACATTGTCCTGTATATAGTCACATACCCCTGTATATAGTCACATTGTCCTGTATATAGTCACATTGTCCTGTATATAGTCACATACCCCTGTATATAGTCACATACCCCTGTATATAGTCACATTCCCCTATATATAGTCTCATTGTCCTGTATATAGTCACATATCCCTGTATATAGTCACATACCACTGTATATAGTCACATTGTCCTGTATATAGTCACAGTGTCCTGTATATAGTCACATACCCCTATATATAGTCACATACCCCTGCATATAGTCACATTCTCCTGTATATAGTCACATTCTCCTGTATATAGTCACATTCTCCTGTATATAGACTCATTGTCCTGTATATAGTCACATTGTCCTGTATATAGTCACATTCTCCTGTATATAGTCACATATCCCTGTATATAGTCACATACCACTGTATATAGTCACATTGTCCTGTATATAGTCACAGTGTCCTGTATATAGTCACATACCCCTATATATAGTCACATACCCCTGTATATAGTCACATTCTCCTGTATATAGTCACATTCTCCTGTATATAGTCACATTCTCCTGTATATAGTCACATTGTCCTGTATATAGTCACATTGTCCTGTATATAGTCACATACCCCTGTATATAGTCACATTGTCCTGTATATAGTCACATATCCCTGTATATAGTCACATTCCCCTATATATAGTCACATTGTCCTGTATAGTCACATACCCCTGTATATAGTCACATATCACTGTATATAGTAACATTCTCCTGTATATAGTCACATATCCCTGTATATAGTCACATATCCCTGTATATAGTCACATTCTCCTGTATATAGTCACATATCACTGTATATAGTCACATTGTCCTGTATATAGTCACATACCCCTGTATATAGTCTCATTGTCCTGTATATAGTCACAGTGTCCTGTATATAGTCACATACCCCTGTATATAATCACATACCCCTGTATATAGTCACATTCCCCTTTATATAGTCACATACCCCTGTGTATAGTCACATTGTCCTGTATATATAGTCACATACCCCTGTATATAGTCACATTCCCCTTTATATAGTCACATACTCCTGTATATAGTCACATACCTCTGTATATAGTCACAATGTCCTGTATATAGTCACATTCCCCTGTATATAGTCACTTACTCCTGTATATAGTCACATACCCCTGTATATAGTCACATATCCCTGTATATAGTCACATACCCCTATATATAGTCACATTCTCATGTATATAGTCACATATCCCTGTATATAGTCACATACCCCTATATATAGTCACATAACCCTGTATATAGACTCATTGTCCTGTATATAGTCACATTGTCCTGTATATAGTCACATACCCCTGTATATAGTCACATTCCCCTATATATAGTCACATTGTCCTGTATATAGTCACACTGTCCTGTATAAAGTCACATATCCCTGTATATAGTCACATATCCCTGTATAGTCACATATCCCTGTACATGGTCACATATCCCTGTATATAGTCACATTCTCCTGTATATAGTCACATTGTCCTGTATATAGTCACATTGTCCTTTATATAGTCACATATCCCTGTGTATAGTCACATACCCCAATATATAGTCTCATTGTCCTGTATATAGTCACATTGTCCTGTATATAGTCACATACCCCTGTATATAGTCACATTCCCCAGTATATAGTCACATACCCCTGTATATAGTCACAATGTCCTGTATATAGTCACATTCTCATGTATATAGTCACATTGTCCTGTATATAGTCACATATCCCTGTATATAGTCACATTGTCCTGTATATAGTCACATATCAGTGTATAGTCACATATCCCTGTATATAGTCACATATCCCTGTATAGTCACATACCCCTGTATATAGTCACATACCCCTGTATATAGTCACATACCCCTGTATATAGTCACATATCCCTGTATATAGTCACATTCTCCTGTATATAGTCAGACCCCTATATATAGTCACATACCCCTGTATATAGTCACATATCCCTGTATATAGTCACATTCTCCTGTATATAGTCACATACCCCTGTATATAGTCACATTCCCTGTATATAGTCACATACCCCTGTATATAGTCACATTCTCCTGTATATAGTCACATGCCCCTGTATATAGTCACATTATCCTGTATATAGTCTCATTGTCCTGTATATAGTCACATATCCCTGTATATAGTCACAATGTCCTGTATATAGTCACAGTGTCCTGTATATAGTCACATATCCCTGAATATAGTCACAGTGTCCTGTATATAGTCACATTCTCCTGTATATAGTCACATATCCCTGTATATAGTCACATTCTCCTGTATATAGTCACATTCTCCTGTATATAGACTCATTGTCCTGTATATAGTCACATTGTCCTGTATATAGTCACATTGTCATGTATATAGTCACATTGTCCTGTATATAGTCACATATCCCTGTATATAGTCACATTGTCCTGTATATAGTCACATATCAGTGTATAGTCACATATCCCTGTATATAGTCACATATCCCTGTATATAGTCACATTATCCTGTATATAGTCACATTGTCCTGTATATAGTCACATACCCCTGTATATAGTCACATATCCCTGTATATTGTCACATATCCCTGTATATAGTCACATTCCCCTGTACATAGTCACATACCACTGTATATAGTCACATACCCCTGTATATAGTCACATATCCCTGTATATGGTCACATTGTCCTGTATATAGTCACATACCCCTGTATATAGTCACATATCCCTGTATATAGTCACATTATCTTGTATATAGTCACATTCTCCTGTATATAGACTCATTGTCCTGTATATAGTCACATTGTCCTGTATATAGTCACATTCTCCTGTATATAGTAACATTCTCCTGTATATAGTCACATTCTCCTGTATATAGTCACATACCACTGTATATAGTCACATATTCCTGTATATAGTCACATTGTCCTGTATATAGTCACATACCCCTGTATATAGTCACATATCCCTGTATATAGTCACATTGTCCTGTATATAGTCACATTGTCCTGTATATAGTCGCATACCCCTGTATATAGTCACATACCCCTGTATATAGTCACATATCCCTGTATATAGTCACATTGTCTTGTATATAGTCACATTCTCCTGTATATAGACTCACTGTCCTGTATATAGTCACATTGTCCTGTATATAGTCACATACCCCTGTATATAGTCACATTCTCCTGTATATAGTCACATTCTCCTGTATATAGTCACATTCTCCTGTATATAGTCACATTGTCCTGTATATAGTCACATTGTCCTGGATATAGTCACATTCTCCTGTATATAGTCACATTCTCCTGTATATAGTCACATTGTCCTGTATATAGTCACATACCCCTGTATATAGTCACATATCCCTGTATATAGTCACATTGTCCTGTATATAGTCACATATCAGTGTATAGTCACATATCCCTGTATATAGTCACATACCCCTGTATATAGTCACATACCCCTGTATATAGTCACATATCCCTGTATATAGTCACATTCTCCTGTATATAGTCAGACCCCTATATATAGTCACATACCCCTGTATATAGTCACATATCCCTGTATATAGTCACATACCCCTGTATATAGTCACATTCTCCTGTATATAGTCACATACCCCTGTATACAGTCACATTCCCCTGTATACAGTCAAATACCCCTGTATATAGTCACATACCCCTGTATACAGTCACATACCCCTGTATACAGTCACATACCCCTGTATATAGTCACATTCCCCTGTATATAGTCACATTCTCCTGTATATAGTCACATTCCCCAGTATATAGTCACATTCCCCTGTATATAGTCACATTCTCCTGTATATAGTGACATTCTCCTGTATATAGTCACATTGTCCTGTATATAGTCACATTGTCCTGTATATAGTCACATTCTCATGTATATAGTCACATACCCCTATATATAGTCACATACCCCTGTATATAGACTCACTGTCCTGTATATAGTCACATTGTCCTGTATATAGTCACATTGTCCTGTATATAGTCACATTGTCCTGTATATAGTCACATTCTCCTGTATATAGTCACATATCCCTGTATATAGTCACATACCACTGTATATAGTCACAGTGTCCTGTATATAGTCACATACCCCTATATATAGTCACATACCCCTGTATATAGTCACATTCTCCTGTATATAGTCACATTCTCCTGTATATAGTCACATTCTCCTGTATATAGACTCATTGTCCTGTATATAGTCACATTGTCCTGTATATAGTCACATTCTCCTGTATATAGTCACATTGTCCTGTATATAGTCACATACCCCTGTATATAGTCACATTGTCCTGTATATAGTCACATTGTCCTGTATATAGTCACATACCCCTGTATATAGTCACATACCCCTGTATATAGTCACATTCCCCTATATATAGTCTCATTGTCCTGTATATAGTCACATATCCCTGTATATAGTCACATACCACTGTATATAGTCACAGTGTCCTGTATATAGTCACAGTGTCCTGTATATAGTCACATACCCCTATATATAGTCACATACCCCTGTATATAGTCACATTCTCCTGTATATAGTCACATTCTCCTGTATATAGTCACATTCTCCTGTATATAGACTCATTGTCCTGTATATAGTCACATTGTCCTGTATATAGTCACATTCTCCTGTATATAGTCACATATCCCTGTATATAGTCACATACCACTGTATATAGTCACATTGTCCTGTATATAGTCACAGTGTCCTGTATATAGTCACATACCCCTATATATAGTCACATACCCCTGTATATAGTCACATTCTCCTCTATATAGTCACATTCTCCTGTATATAGTCACATTCTCCTGTATATAGTCACATTGTCCTGTATATAGTCACATTGTCCTGTATATAGTCACATACCCCTGTATATAGTCACATTGTCCTGTATATAGTCACATTGTCCTGTATATAGTCACATTGTCCTGTATATAGTCACATATCCCTGTATATAGTCACATTCCCCTATATATAGTCACATTGTCCTGTATAGTCACATACCCCTGTATATAGTCACATATCACTGTATATAGTAACATTCTCCTGTATATAGTCACATATCCCTGTATATAGTCACATATCCCTGTATATAGTCACATTCTCCTGTATATAGTCACATATCACTGTATATAGTCACATTGTCCTGTATATAGTCACATACCCCTGTATATAGTCTCATTGTCCTGTATATAGTCACAGTGTCCTGTATATAGTCACATACCCCTGTATATAATCACATACCCCTGTATATAGTCACATTCCCCTTTATATAGTCACATACCCCTGTGTATAGTCACATTGTCCTGTATATATAGTCACATACCCCTGTATATAGTCACATTCCCCTTTATATAGTCACATACTCCTGTATATAGTCACATACCTCTGTATATAGTCACAATGTCCTGTATATAGTCACATTCCCCTGTATATAGTCACTTACTCCTGTATATAGTCACATACCCCTGTATATAGTCACATATCCCTGTATATAGTCACATATCCCTGTATATAGTCACATACCCCTGTATATAGTCACATACCCCTTTATATAGTCACATACCCCTGTATATAGTCACATTGTCCTGTATATAGTCACATATCCCTGTATATAGTCACATACCCCTATATATAGTCACATTGTCCTGTATAGTCACATACCCCTGTATATAGTCACATTCTCCTGTATATAGTCACATACCCCTGTATATAGTCACATATCCCTGTATATAGTCACATTCTCCTGTATATAGTCACATATCACTGTATATAGTCACATACCCCTGTATAGTCACATATCCCTGTATATAGTCACATTGTCCTGTATATAGTCACATTCTCCTGTATATAGTCACATTACCCTGTATATAGTCACATACCCCTGTATATAGTCACATTGTCCTGTATATAGTCACATTGTCCTGTATATAGTCACATACCCGTGTATATAGTCACATTCTCCTGTATATAGTCACATACCCCTGTATATAGTCACATTCTCCTGTATATAGTCACATATCCCTGTATATAGTCACATATCCCTATATATAGTCACATACTCCTGTATATAGTCACATACCCCTGTATATAGTCACATTCTCCTGTATATAGTCACATTGTCCTGTATATAGTCACATATCCCTGTATATAGTCACATTCTCCTGTATATAGTCACATTCTCCTGTATATAGTCACATTGTCCTGTATATAGTCACATATCCCTGTATATAGTCACATTGTCCTGTATATAGTCACATATCCCTGTATATAGTCACATACTCCTATATATAGTCACATACCCCTGTATATAGTCACATACCCCTGTATATAGTCACATTCTCCTGTATATAGTCACATTGTCCTGTATATAGTCACATACCCCTGTATATAGTCACATTCTGCTGTATATAGTCACATTGTCCTGTATATAGTCACATTGTCCTGTATATAGTCACATTGTCCTGTATATAGTCACATATCCCTGTATATAGTCACATTCCCCTGTATATAGTCACATACCCCTGTATATAGTCACATACCCCTGTATATAGTCACATTCTCCTGTATATAGTCACATATCCCTGTATATAGTCACATACCCCTGTATATAGTCACATATCCCTGTATATAGTCACATACCCCTGTATATAGTCACATATCCCTATATATAGTCACATACTCCTGTATATAGTCACATACTCCTGTATATAGTCACATACCCCTGTATATAGTCACATTCTCCTGTATATAGTCACATTGTCCTGTATATAGTCACATATCCCTGTATATAGTCACATTCTCCTGTATATAGTCACATATCCCTGTATATAGTCACATTGTCCTGTATATAGTCACATATCCCTGTATATAGTCACATTCTCCTGTATATAGTCACATATCCCTGTATATAGTCACATTCCCCTGTATATAGTCACATATCCCTGTATATAGTCACATACCCCTGTATATAGTCACATATCCCTATATATAGTCACATACTCCTGTATATAGTCACATACTCCTGTATATAGTCACATACCCCTGTATATAGTCACATTCTCCTGTATATAGTCACATTGTCCTGTATATAGTCACATATCCCTGTATATAGTCACATTCTCCTGTATATAGTCACATATCCCTGTATATAGTCACATTGTCCTGTATATAGTCACATATCCCTGTATATAGTCACATACTCCTATATATAGTCACATACCCCTGTATATAGTCACATACCCCTGTATATAGTCACATTCCCCTGTATATAGTCTTATTGTCCTGTATATAGTCACATTGTCCTGTATATAGTCACATACCCCTGTATATAGTCACATACCCCTGTATATAGTCACATTCTCCTGTATATAGTCACATATCCCTGTATATAGTCACATACCCCTGTATAGTCACATATCCCTGTATATAGTCACATTGTCCTGTATATAGTCACAGTGTCCTGTATATAGTCACATTCCCCTGTATATAGTCACATACCCCTGTATATAGTCACATTCCCCTGTACATAGTCACATACCCCTGTATATAGTCACATATCCCTGTATATAGTCACATATCCCTGTATATAGTCACATTCCCCTGTATATAGTCTTATTGTCCTGTATATAGTCACATACCCCTGTATATAGTCACATTCTCCTATATATAGTCACATACCCCTGTATATAGTCACATACCCCTGTATAGTCACATATCCCTGTATATAGTCACATACCCCTGTATATAGTCACATTCCCATGTATATAGTCACATTGTCCTGTATATAGTCACAGTGTCCTGTATATAGTCACATCCCCCTGTATATAGTCACATTCCCCTGTATATAGTCACATTCCCCTGTACATAGTCACATACCCCTGTATATAGTCACATATCCCTGTATATAGTCACATTCCCCTGTATATAGTCTTATTGTCCTGTATATAGTCACAAGTCACATGATATTACTATAGTATTACACCTACAGTACAACACTGACACCTAGTGGTCATTATATAATATTACTATAGTATTACACCCTACAACAGTGACACCTAGTGGCCATAATATATTACTATAGTATTACACCTACAGTACAACAGTGACACCTAGTGGCCATAATATAATATTACTATAGTATTACACCTACAGTACAGCAGTGACACCTAGTGGCCATAATATAATATTACTATAGTATTACACCGCGGAACCTACAACAGTGACACCTAGTGGTCATAATATAATATTACTATAGTATTACACCCAGTACAACACTGACATCTAGTGGCCATAATATAATATTACTATAGTATTACACCTACAGTACAACAGTGACACCTAGTGGCCATAATATAATATTACTATAGTATTACACCTACAGTACAACAGTGACACCTAGTGGCCATAATATAATATTACTATAGTATTACACCTACAGTACAACAGTGACACCTAGTGGCCATAATATAATATTACTATAGTATTACACCTACAGTACAACAGTGACACCTAGTGGCCATAATATAATATTACTATAGTATTACACCTACAGTACAACAGTGACACCTAGTGGCCATAATATAATATTACTATAGTATTACACCTAGCAGACCCCTACAACAGTGACACCTAGTGGCCATAATATAATATTACTATAGTATTACACCTACAGTACAACAGTGACACCTAGTGGCCATAATATAATATTACTATAGTATTACACCACAGTACAACAGTGACACCTAGTGGCCATAATATAATATTACTATAGTATTACACCTACAGTACAACAGTGACACCTAGTGGCCATAATATAATATTACTATAGTATTACACCTACAGTACAACAGTGACACCTAGTGGCCATAATATAATATTACTATAGTATTACACCTACAGTACAACAGTGACACCTAGTGGCCATAATATAATATTACTATAGTATTACACCTACAGTACAACAGTGACACCTAGTGGCCATAATATAATATTACTATAGTATTACACCTACAACAGTGACACCTAGTGGCCATAATATAATATTACTATAGTATTACACCTACAGTACAACAGTGACACCTAGTGGCCATAATATAATATTACTATAGTATTACACCTACAGTACAACAGTGACACCTAGTGGCCATAATATAATATTACTATAGTATTACACCTACAGTACAACAGTGACACCTAGTGGCCATAATATAATATTACTATAGTATTACACCTACAGTACAACAGTGACACCTAGTGGCCATAATATAATATTACTATAGTATTACACCTACAACAGTGACACCTAGTGGCCATAATATAATATTACTATAGTATTACACCTACAGTACAACAGTGACACCTAGTGGCCATAATATAATATTACTATAGTATTACACCTACAGTACAACAGTGACACCTAGTGGCCATAATATAATATTACTATAGTATTACACCTACAGTACAACAGTGACACCTAGTGGCCATAATATAATATTACTATAGTATTACACCTACAGTACAACAGTGACACCTAGTGGCCATAATATAATATTACTATAGTATTACACCTACAGTACAACAGTGACACCTAGTGGCCATAATATAATATTACTATAGTATTACACCTACAACAGTGACACCTAGTGGCCATAATATAATATTACTATAGTATTACACCATACAACAGTGACACCTAGTGGCCATAATATAATATTACTATAGTATTACACCAATACAACAGTGACACCTAGTGGCCATAATATAATATTACTATAGTATTACACCTACAGTACAACAGTGACACCTAGTGGCCATAATATAATATTACTATAGTATTACACCTACAGTACAACAGTGACACCTAGTGGCCATAATATAATATTACTATAGTATTACACCTACAACAGTGACACCTAGTGGCCATAATATAATATTACTATAGTATTACACCTACAGTACAACAGTGACACCTAGTGGCCATAATATAATATTACTATAGTATTACACCTACAACAGTGACACCTAGTGGCCATAATATAATATTACTATAGTATTACACCTACAGTACAACAGTGACACCTAGTGGCCATAATATAATATTACTATAGTATTACACCTACAGTACAACAGTGACACCTAGTGGCCATAATATAATATTACTATAGTATTACACCTACAGTACAACAGTGACACCTAGTGGCCATAATATAATATTACTATAGTATTACACCTACAGTACAACAGTGACACCTAGTGGCCATAATATAATATTACTATAGTATTACACCTACAGTACAACAGTGACACCTAGTGGCCATAATATAATATTACTATAGTATTACACCTACAGTACAACAGTGACACCTAGTGGCCATAATATAATATTACTATAGTATTACACCTACAACAGTGACACCTAGTGGCCATAATATAATATTACTATAGTATTACACCTACAGTACAATAGTGACACCTAGTGGCCATAATATATATTACTATATTACACCTACAGTACAACAGTGACACCTAGTGGTCATAATATAATATTACTATAGTATTACACCTACAACAGTGACATCTAGTGGCCATAATATAATATTACTATAGTATTACACCTACAACAGTGACACCTAGTGGCCTAATATAATATTACTATTAGTATTACACCTACAGTACAACAGTGACACCTAGTGGCCATAATATATTACTATAGTATTACACCTACAACACTGACACCTAGTGGCCATAATATAATATTACTATAGTATTTCACCTACAGTACAACAGTGACACCTAGTGGTCATAATATAATATTACTATAGTATTACACCTACAACAGTGACACCTAGTGGTCATAATATAATATTACTATAGTATTTCACCTACAGTACAACAGTGACACCTAGTGGTCATAATATAATATTACTATAGTATTACACATACAATACAACAGTGACATCTAGTGGCCATAATATAATATTACTATAGTATTACACCTACAGTACAACAGTGACACCTAGTGGCTATAATATTATATTATTATAGTATTACACCTACAGTACAACAGTGACACCTAGTGGCCATAATATAATATTACTATAGTATTACACCTACAGTACAACAGTGACACCTAGTGGCCATAATATAATATTACTATAGTATTACACCTACAGTACAGCAGTGACACCTAGTGGTCATAATATAATATTACTATAGTATTACACCTACAGTACAACAGTGACACCTAGTGGCCATAATATAATATTACTATATTACACATACAGTACAACACTGACATCTCGTGGCCATAATTTAATATTACTATAGTATTACACCTACAGTACAACAGTGACACCTAGTGGCCATAATATAATATTACTATAGTATTACACCTACAACACTGACACCTAGTGGCCATAATATAATATTACTATAGTATTACACCTACAGTACAACACTGACATCTAGTGGTCATAATATAATATTACTATAGTATTACACCTACAACAGTGACATCTAGTGGCCATAATATAATATTACTATAGTATTACACATACAACACTGACACCTAGTGGCCATAATATAATATTACTATAGTATTACACCTACAGTACAACACTGACATCTAGTGGCCATAATATAATATTACTATAGTATTACACCTACAGTACAACAGTGACACCTAATGGTCATAGTATAATATTACTATAGTATTACACCTACAACAGTGACACCTAGTGGCTAAAATATAATATTACTATAGTATTACACCTACAGTACAGCAGTGACACCTAGTGGCCATAATATAATATTACTATAGTATTATACCTACAGTACAGCAGTGACACCTAGTGGCCATAATATAATATTACTATAGTATTACACCTACAGTACAACAGTGACATCTAGTGGCCATAATATAATATTACTATAGTATTACACCTACAGCAGTGACTCCTAATGGCCATAATATAATATTACTATAGTATTACATCTACAGTACAACAGTGACATCTAGTGGTCATAATATAATATTACTATAGTATTACACCTACAACAGTGACATCTAGTGGCCATAATATAATATTACTATAGTATTACACATACAACACTGACACCTAGTGGCCATAATATAATATTACTATAGTATTACACATACAATACAACAGTGACATCTAGTGGCCATAATATAATATTACTATAGTATTACACCTACAGTACAACAGTGACACCTAGTGGCCATAATATAATATTACTATAGTATTACACCTACAGTACAGCAGTGACACCTAGTGGTCATAATATAATATTACTATAGTATTACACCTACAACAGTGACATCTAGTGGCCATAATATAATATTACTATAGTATAACACCTACAACAGTGACACCTAGTGGCCTAATATAATATTACTTTAGTATTACACCTACAGTACAACAGTGACACCTAGTGGCCATAATATAATATTACTATAGTATTACACCTACAACACTGACACCTAGTGGCCATAATATAATATTAATTTAGTATTACACCTACAGTACAACACTGACACCTAGTGGCCTAATATAATATCACTATAGTATTTACTTTCGTCAGTGTTAATGGATACCAACAAGCGTTTATTGCTGCTGTTTCGGCAATTCAAGCCTGGGCTGGGGCACTGGTGGGTGGAGGGCCCCGCACTATGTCCATACATGGTTTCCTTCCACACTCATAGACATACTGATATGGAATGTAGATTGTGAGTCCTAGATGGGGCAGGAATAGTTTGTGCCTGCCTATTGAATCCATTACTCTGACTGTTAGAGATACGCCTGGATATGTGAGTGGGGGTCCTACTACTCCAAATCAGTAGGTGGTGGTAGCGTCTATCTGTGGTGTGAGTTACCCTTCGTCTGTGTCCCCAAGTTCAAGATTGAGTGAGTGGAGTCAAGGCAACCCCTGACAGGCGCAGCCACATCCCGTATCTATAAATAGTCAGAATTATCTAGAATCATCCATAAATATCATAATGTTACATAATTCACAATAGATATCCAATATCATAAACAGGCAGGACTCCAAAAATTATGGTCTAAAAATAAGTGGGGGCACTTTATTTCCTCATGCTAGTAATGTCTCAGCTGATATACCTGAGCCTGGGGCAGTTACTGTATGGTGGACACTAAAGGCAGCACATACTGTAAATGGGAAGTATACTGGGTAGAGGCCAGTAAAGGAGGCAGCATGCTGTATGGGAGCCAATTAGGAGGCAATTTACTATGGTGGCCAATAAACCATGTGGGAGGGTCAGTAAAGTGGGCAATAAACTACGTGGGGGGTATTAGTAAAGGGGGATTTATACTGTGTGGAAGTCCAATAAGGAGTAAATATACTGGGTGGGGGCCAGGAAGGGGATGTTACACCATGTAGCGGCCAAAGGAGGATCCAGTTAAGTTTGCTGTGGGGTCTTTTCTAGTTGATCCCCGTCCATAAATCTTTTACATTTATATTACAAAAAGTTTTTCACACTCCAAACAGAAAGAAAATTGTGCGTTTTATTCATAACATGTGATTGTGCACAAGTGGAGTAAACTCTGAGTTCACACCGTGACCTTCCCCAGACTCTACGGTAACTAAAAATATAAATAATGTTCTACACTATGAGATATATATATATGTATATATATATTGTAGGGAACAGCTCACACGGTGGGGGTCGGCAATGTCCAAGTTCACACAGGCAGCAGGATTAAAACTCCAACGGTGCTTTATTTAGGCGCTTTAACACAAAATGACATTGGATAAACAAAACAAACAAAAAAAAAAAGCCTAAGCCTGTCCGGCTCTAACTAAACAGTATCAGGCCCCTCGCTAGCCTAGTGCAGGCAAATACTTATCATAGTATAAAGTGTATAAACCTCCACTCCAGGGGTGCTCTGTCTCTCTGCCAGCCTGCCACCTGTCAGCCCTCCTTTTGCCAGGCTTCCTTCCTCAGTAATCCCTCACAGGAAGCCTCAGCTGAGAGCCCCAGGGAGTAGGGAAACCCTGTAGTGGACCAGGGGTGTGGACTGGAGGACTCCACTACCAACCTGTCCTCCAGTCCAGAAAATCCAGCCCATGTCACTTAAATAAAGAGCCCTGGCAGACTACGTTCTGCTAGGGCAAACTGTATCCTGGATTTTTGTTACCCTGCCTGGCTGAGGAAACCAGGTGAGATATACACTCGTCCACAACTTTACCACAATATATATATATATATATATATATATATATATATATATACACACGCACACACTTTGTTCCACGAGTGGATAAATGGCAGTATAACGGATAAGCAGAGTCCACCGATCCGGATCAACTTCACTAGAGAAATCCAGGTTAAAATATCAGTGACATGAGGAATACAAGATACAGTACAGTAAAGCAATCGTGATCGCCGGGCCCCTTTCCAATAGATTCCAGCCCAGGGGAGGTGACAAAAAAAAAAAAAAAAAAAAAATACTTAAACTCACCTCTCCGGGGCTCTTCTGACTGGTGACTGAGGTCACGTGTGCCAGACATCACTGCTAGGGCCTGTGATTGGGCCCTAGTAGTCACATGAAGCACGCCGGCATAAAGACATCATCGTGCCCCAAGTGAGCGCTGAGGCCCAATCACAGACCCCAGCAGTGACATCTGGACCACGTGACCTCATTCGCAAGGCAGAAGAGGACCAAGCAAGATGCAGAAAACAGCCGGACGAAGTGAGGATGTCCAGGAGAGGTGAGACAAGGTGAGAAGAAGTGTTTGTTATTTTTAATCACTTCCCCTGGGCCTCTGATTATACTCTGTGGTCTGAGGAGACCCAAGAGTATAATAATAGCACCGGCTCTGGGGGAAGGGGGGGCTCTTGGGAGCATATAATATTGTGTGGGGGCCACTGTTGGAATATAATACTGTATGAGGGCCATTGTGAAGCATATGATACTGTGTGGGGGTTTTGCAGCGGATTTCGTCCCTAAATTAGCAGCAGATTTCTCACTCATTCTGCCTCCTATTGAAATTAATTGGAGGAGTAAACTGGAAAAAAAAGATGTCCTGCTGGATCTTGCCTTAGATTCTGCAACTGATTCAGAGGCCGCAGCTTAATACTCCCCTCTGGTTATTCATTTGGGCCTAATCAGCGGTGGAAGCAGCAACAGAATACTGATACCCTGCACCGTGAGCCGGGGGCAGAAAATAAAGAGGAATCCAAGGCGGATGTCTGCCTCAAATTCCTCTTTACTTTCCAAAGTCTGAACAGGTTGTATCTACTTTTATGGAATGTATTACAATCCACTCCAGTAGGTCTACCTCAGCAAAACATCCAATTTCCATAGTTTTTTGTTTTTTTTTGCTGCAGTGTGCATGAGTTACTCCAAAAGGGCCCACTGAGGCTCTGTCGCCCAAGGTCCCACACAAACCTGGAGCCAGCCCTGCTATAAAACATAGTGTATGACACTGTCAGGGCTCCTAGGACTATATATCTATAATACATAGTGTATGACACTGTCAGGGCTCCTAGCACTATATATCTATAATACATAGTGTATGACACTGTCAGGGCTCCTAGGACTATATATCTATAATACATAGTGTATGACACTGTCAGGGCTCCTAGGACTGTATATCTATAATACATAGTGTATGACACTGTCAGGGCTCCTAGGACTGTATATCTATAATACATAGTTTATGACACTGTCAGGACTCCTAGGACTATATGTCTATAATACATAGTGTATGACACTGTCAGGGCTCCTAGGACTGTATATCTATAATACATAGTTTATGACACTGTCAGGACTCCTAGGACTATATGTCTATAATACATAGTGTATGACACTGTCAGGACTCCTAGGACTGTATATCTATAATACATAGTGTATGACACTGTCAGGGCTCCTAGGACTATATATCTATAAAACATAGTGTATAACACTGTCAGGGCTCCTAGGACTATATAGCTATAATACATAGTTTATGACACTGTCAGGGCTCCTAGGACTATATAGCTATAATACATAGTGTATGACACTGTCAGGGCTCCTAGGACTATATATATATCTATAATACATAGTGTATGACACTGTCAGGGCTCCTAGGACTATATATCTATAATACATAGTGTGTGACACTGTCAGGACTCCTAGTACTATATATCTATAATACATAGCATATGACACTGTCAGGGGTCCTAGGACTATATATCTATAATACATAGTGTATGACACTGTCAGGACTCCTAGGACTATATATCTATAATACATAGTGTATGACACTGTCAGGTCTCCTAGGACTATATATCTATAATACATAGTGTATGACACTGTCAGGACTACTAGGACTTATATATATATATATATATATATATATATATCTATAATACATAGTGTATGACACTGTCAGGGCTCCTAGGACTATATATCTATAAAACATAGCGTATGACACTGTCAGGGCTCCTAGGACTATATATCTATAATACATAGTGTATGACACTGTCAGGGCTCCTAGGACTATATATCTATAATACATAGTGTGTGACACTGTCAGGACTCCTAGGACTATATATCTATAATACATAGTGTATGACACTGTCAGGACTCCTAGGACTATATATATATAATACATAGTGTATGACACTGTCAGGGCTCCTAGGACTATATATATATATCTATAATACATAGTGTATGACACTGTCAGGGCTCCTAGTACTATATATCTATAATACATAGTGTATGACACTGTCAGGACTCCTAGGACTATATATCTATAATACATAGTGTATGACACTGTCAGGGATCCTAGGACTATATATCTATAATACATAGTGTATGACACTGTCAGGGCTCCTAGGACTATATATCTATAATACATAGTGTATGACACTGTCAGGGCTCCTAGGACTATATATCTATAATACATAGTGTATGACACTGTCAGGACTCCTAGGACTATATATATATAATACATAGTGTATGACACTGTCAGGGCTCCTAGGACTATATATATATATCTATAATACATAGTGTATGACACTGTCAGGGCTCCTAGTACTATATATCTATAATACATAGTGTATGACACTGTCAGGACTCCTAGGACTATAGATATATAATACATAGTGTATGACACTGTCAGGACTCCTAGGACTATATATCTATAATACATAGTGTATGACACGGTCAGGGCTCCTAGGACTATACAATATATCTATAATACATAGTGTATGACACGGTCAGGGCTCCTAGGACTATACAGTGGGGAAAAAAAAGTATTTAGTCAGCCACCAATTGTGCAAGTTCTCCCACTTATAAAGATGAGGCCGGCCTGTAATTGTCATCATAGGTAGACCTCAACTATGAGAGACAAAATGAGAAAACTAATCCAGAAAATCACATTGTCTGATTTTTAAAGAATTTATTTGCAAATTATGGTGGAAAATAAGTATTTGGTCACCTACAAACAAGCAAGATTTCTGTCTCTCCCAGCCCTGTAACTTCTTCGGTAAGAGGCTCCTCTGTCCTCCACTCATTACCTGTAGTAATGGCTCCTGTGTGACATTGTTATCAGTATAAAAGACTCCTGTCCACAACCTCAAACAGTTACTCTCCAAACTCCACTATGGTGAAGACCAAAGAGCTGTGGAAGGACCAGAAACAAAATGGTAGCCCTGCACCAGGCTGGGAAGACTGAATCTGCAATAGGCAAGCAGCTTGGTGTGAAGAAATCAAATGCGAAAAAAATTGTGCAGCTTGTACATTACTGAGACTGGCACGATCACAGACACACAAGCCATAGTGACACCAGACAGGTCTAAGCAATTCCCTATATACATTTTTGTGTATATACATACCTCATTGGGAGGAGCTATATATATATGTTATCATTATATGGTGACCACAGATACTGGCTGTACACAGGGCTCTGCATACAGTAAATACAGTACAGGAAAATGTTGTTACTTGCAGGTGACGTCTCTGACTAATCAGTCACATTTCTCGTCTCTTCCATCTGGACCGCCATGACCACTTCTTCCATTCGCAGCTTGTCTCTGTAAAGTTTGTAACACAGACATCTTTGGCTCCTCACTTTTCCAGACATGTGGTCTACATTTTCCTTGCCTATACAAGGTCCCCATCCTGTTGCTATCCCCAATTATAAACTACATGATCTAAAAATCCCCTGTAAACGAATGATACCCCCATATGTACAGTCATATGAAAAAGTTTGGGCACCCCTATTAATCGTAATAATTTTTAGTTCTAAATATTTGGGTGTTTGCAACAGCCATTTCAATTTGATATATCTAATAACTGATGGACACAGTAATATTTCAGGATTGAAATGAGGTTTATTGTACTAACAGAAAATGTGCAATATGCATTAAACCAAAATTTGACCGGTGCAAAAGTATGGGCACCTCAACAGAAAAGTGACATTAATATTTAGTAGATCCTCCTTTTGCAAAAATAACAGCCTCTAGTCGCTTCCTGTAGCTTTTAATCAGTTCCTGGATCCTGGATGAAGGTATTTTTGACCATTCCTCTTTACAAAACAATTCCAGTTCAGTTAAGTTTGATGGTCGCCGAGCATGGACAGCCCGCTTCAAATGATCCCACAGATGTTCAATGATATTCAGGTCTGGGGACTGGGATGGCCATTCCAGAACATTGTAATTGTTCCTCTGCATGAATGCCTGAGTAGATTTGGATCATTGTCTTGCTGAAATATCCATCCCCGGCGTAACTTCAAATTCGTCACTGATTCTTGTACATTATTCTCAAGAATCTGCTGATACTGAGTTGAATCCATGCGACCCTCAACTTTAACAAGATTCCCGGTGCCGGCATTGGCCACACAGCCCCAAAGCATGATGGAACCTCCACCAAATTTTACAGTGGGTAGCAAGTGTTTTTCTTGGAATGCTGTGTTTTTTTGACGCCATGCATAACGCCTTTTTGTATGACCAAACAACTCAATCTTTGTTTCATCAGTCCACAGGACCTTCTTCCAAAATGAAGCTGGCTTGTCCAAATGTGCTTTTGCATACCTCAGGCGACTCTGTTTGTGGCGTGCTTTCAGAAACGGCTTCTTTCGCATCACTCTCCCATACAGCTTCTCCTTGTGCAAAGTGTGCTGTATTGTTGACCGATGCACGGTGACACCATCTGCAGCAAGATGATGCTGCAGCTCTTTGGAGGTGGTCTGTGGATTGTCCTTGACTGTTCTCACCATTCTTCTTCTCTGCCTTTCTGATATTTTTCTTGGCCTGCCACTTCTGGGCTTAACAAGAACTGTCCCTGTGGTCTTCCATTTCCTTACTATGTTCCTCACAGTGGAAACTGACAGGTTAAATCTCTGAGACAACTTTTTGTATCCTTCCCCTGAACAACTATGTTGAACAATCTTTGTTTTCAGATCATTTGAGAGTTGTTTTGAGGAGCCAATGATGCCACTCTTCAGAGGAGATTCAAATAGGAGAACAACTTGCAATTGGCCACCTTAAATACCTTTTCTCATGATTGGATACACCTGGTTATGAAGTTCAAAGCTCAGTGAGGTTACAAAACCAATTTTGTGCTTCAGTAAGTCAGTAAAAAGTAGTTAGGAGTATTCAAATCAATAAAATGATAAGGGTACCCAAATTTTTGCATCGGTCAAATTTTGGTTTAATGCATATTGCACATTTTCTGTTAGTACAATAAACCTCATTTCAATCCTGAAATATTACTGTGTCCATCAGTTATTAGATATATCAAATTGAAATGGCTGTTGCAAACACCCAAATATTTAGAACTAAAAATGATTAAGATTAATAGGGGTGCCCAAACTTTTTCATATGACTGTATCTTAAATTAACAATGCCCCTTTGTGCCCCTTAATTAATTCCTCCTGTGTGCCCCCTTAAAGGGAGGTTCAGTCATTTAGAAAATAAAGGAATGTTCTTGTCTCATCAGATGTTGTCAGTTGTCAGGACACATTGTTGTACTTACCTCTACTCTGGGGCTGGCAGCAGATTTATGGACAGAGATGGAGACTCTGTCCGGGCCTCGGATGTATGGCAGCCCCATAATTTGTACTTATTACCCCACCCATCCAGGTCAGGGGCAGATGAGAGCCACAGCATCTGATCACTTAGGGTCCCTCCCTTCCCCCATCCTACAGGCTTTAACCCTTGTGTTACAGTGAGGACTGACTCACAAGCACTAGATTCATAGGAATGTAATTTAGCCTATAAAGGGCACATTTAGTAGTCAGTCCAGTCCTATATCCCATATACTAGAGGCCATTTCCAAGAAAACATGTGCCATTAACCCCAACATATTTGGATGGACATCTAGCTGAATCAAGACTGGAAGAGGATATATATGGCATATATGTTTTTCTTCCCTAGCTGCACATTACTTATGTATAATCTTATATTTGTCATTTTTCACTTCTTAGCATTCATTTTTTTTATATATTTTTTTTTAACACTTGCCTATTCCATTTATGTTGGTGTAAATGAACAGAATTCATGTTGCACTTTATTCAGATATACAATAAGCCTTTAGTTATATTATGTTGCACTAATGTATTTTTAATCGTGTTGTTCTGCTATATTTTCACTATATATGGGACATTAGATTGTTTTCACCATTCTTTTCATTTCTAATATTCCCTCCTCTTCATGTCCTTTACCATCAGCTTTTGCCCTAGCACTTTATAATAACGGTGGAGATATACATGGGAATCTTCCTCACTTCTAGATAGTCCTGTCCTTCCATAGATTTGCTGACCGCCGAGGGGCACATGCCTGGAATTATACCTAAACCACCACATCCTAAAAGCTGCCAAAACTGTGGGCAGTGTACCTTTGAGATGTATGGATGTCATTGTGACATCATGCGCTCTGAGGTCACTTCCAGCAGGGTCGGCCATTTTAATTTGGTGTACGCTGAATATTCACCATTATACCAGGTAAACAAACGTTATACAAGGTAAAAATTCACTCAGGTGCTGTCATTTACGTTAATGTCATGGTTTTTATAAAAAGTACCATTCCCTCTGTTGACAGCACCCCCCTGACGAAGGCGCATGCCGAAACGCGCAGCGGGTGATAGCATTTGGGTCTGCCGGATGTGCGTGTGCCTCTACATGGGTGATGTTATGCATCGGTTTATTCACTTTCTGCCTGTTTAAGATAGCGACTATACACGTGTGCACATTTGTTACTTTTAGATGCTGCATTGTCACTTTTATTCTATGGATTTGTACAATACACTCACTTTTGTGGCCACTCATAACATAAGTAGGTTTTCTTGGACTAAATACTATATGGTATTAAATTCTTACCGAGGGCAGCCAGACACCTTTTTTCTGCACTGCCGGTCCCTGTTCATGTCTATTATGTTTTTGTGAGTTTTTATCTAATAAAAATTGATCTAATTAAAAAATTTATCTAATAAAAATTTATATTTTTGATATATTTTTGTGTTTGTTATTTTTGGTGTTTTTTTCGGTATTTCACTTGTTCTGTTTGTCACTAAACACATATTACATTTGGGGCATCCTAGTTTATCTAATAAGGAGACTATATGGGTATTATTTTTCTTCCCGTAATAGTCTTTTATTTTTTCTAAGTGTTATATGTTATTTCATTAACCCCGTAGTGTACAGAGAGAAATGAGGGTTTTCCAGCGGAGGAGGATCCCCCGATCCAAAATGTGCACTGGGACCCTAGATATGCCAGTAGTGCTACCCAGGGTGTCCAATGTTGTGAATTTGTGACCTCGATCCAGCCATTAGTTTGCAGTGTGGCCCGTTGACTAGCACATAATGGTATCTGCCTTGTCCTCCATTTGTCTGGCTTAAAGGGGTTGTCTGGGGAGTTAAATTTACCTTCCCTCTCCAGAAAGTTTCTTCATCCTGGACCCGGGGTTCTGGGCTTGTTTTGACCCTGGGTCATGTGACCAGAACCAGCCCCCATCCACCGAGTCACTCTGCCTCCTCTCTCTGGTTACCTGTGTTATGGGGTCTGGTGTTACAATAGTCATCCAGCACCCATAACACAGGCTACTACCCCTCACACTCTTCACTGGCACCAACTGTAGCACTGATTTCCCCCCCCCCCCCTCACACTGTTCAATGGCACCGGCTGTAGCACTGATTTCCCGTCGCACTCTTCACTGACACTGACTATAGCACTAGACCCCTCCCCCACTCCTCACTGGCAATGACTATAGCACTGATTCCCTGCCCTAACATTCTTCACTGACTGTAGCACTGGACCCCTCTTCTACTCTTCACTGGCACTGACTGTATCACTGATTCCCCCTCACAATCCTTACTGGCACTGACTGTAGCACTGGACCCCTCTCACACTCCTCACTGACACTGACTATAGCACTGGACCCATCTCCCACTCCTCACTGGCACTGACTATAGCACTGGACCCATCCCCCATTCCTCACTGCCACTGACTATAGCACTGAACCCCTCTCCTACTCCTTACTGGCACTGACTGTAGCACTGATTCCCCCTCACAATCCTTACTGGCACTGACTATAGCACTGGACCCCTCCCACCTCCTTACTGGCACTGACTATAGCACTGATTCCCCCTCACAATCCTTACTGGCACTGACTGTAGCACTGGACCCCTCTCACACTCCTCACTGACACTGACTATAGCACTGGACCCATCTCCCACTCCTCACTGGCACTGACTATAGCACTGGACCCATCCCCCATTCCTCACTGCCACTGACTATAGCACTGAACCCCTCTCCTACTCTTCACTGGCACTGACTGTAGCACTGATTCCACCCTCATACTCCTCACTGACACTGACTATAGCACTGGACCCCTCTCCTACTCCTCACTGACACTGATTATAGCACTGGACCCATCCCCCACTCCTCACTGGCACTGACTATAGCACTGATCCCCTCTCCTACTCCTCACTGGCACTGACTATAGCACTGAACCCCTCTCCTACTCCTCACTGGCACTGACTATAGCACTGATCCCCTCCCCCACTCCTGACTGGCACTGACTGTAGCACTGATTCCACCCTCATACTCCTCACTGACACTGACTATAGCACTGAACCCCTCTCCTACTCCTCACTGGCACTGACTATAGCACTGAACCCCTCTCCTACTCTTTCTTCTTCTTTTGTTTGAGTTGGAAGGGACCTCAAGGGCCATCAAGTCCAACCCCCTGCAAAAGCAGGAATTCCTAAAACATCCCAGCTATATGTTTATCCAGTTTCCACTTGAAGATTTCAATTGATGAAGAACTCACCACCTCCCGTGGCAGCCTATTCCACTCCCTCACTACCCTTACTGTTAGAAAGTTTTTCCTAATGTCTAATCTGAATCTCCTTCCCCTTAGTTTCATCCCATTACTTCTTGTGCTTCCTTCTGCTAATGAGAATAGGATAGATCCCTCTGCACTGTGACAACCTTTCAGATATTTAAATACCGCTATTAAGTCTCCCCTTAGCCTTCTCTTCTGCAAACTAAGCAGTCCCAATTCTTTTAGCCTTTCTTCGTAGGACATGGTTTGTAGACCTTCCACCATTTTGGTTGCTCTTCTCTGGACCTGCTCCAATAAATCGATGTCTTTCTTAAACTGGGGCGCCCAGAACTGTACACAGTATTCCAGGTGGGGTCTGACCAGGGCAGAGTACAGTGGAATAATTACCTCTCTGGATCTAGCTTCAATGCTCGTCTTGATACATCCTAGAATTTTATTAGCCTTTTTAGCCACCGCACCGCACTGTTGACTCATGTTGAATTTGTGATCTACTCCTCACTGACACTGACTATAGCACTGGACCCCTCTCATACTCCTCAATGGCACTGACTATAGCACTGGACCCATCCCCCATTCCTCACTGCCACTGACTATAGCACTGATCCCCTCTCCTACTCCTCATTGGCACTGACTATAGCACTGATTCCACCCTCATACTCCTCACTGACACTGACTATAGCACTGGACCCAACCCCCATTCCTCACTGCCACTGACTATAGCACTGATTCCCCCTCTCATACTCCTCACTGACACTGACTATAGCACTGGACCCCTCCCCCACTCCTCACTGGCACTGACTATAGCACTGATTCCACCCTCATACTCCTCACTGACAGTGACTATAGCACTAGACCCCTCTCATACTCCTCAATGACACTGACTATAGCACTGGACCCATCCCCCACTCCTCACTGGCACTGACTATAGCACTGATTCCACCCTCATACTCCTCACTGACACTGACTATAGCACTGGACCCCTCTCATACTCCTCAATGACACTGACTATAGCACTGGACCCATCCCCCACTCCTCACTGGCACTGACTATAGCACTGGACCCATCCCCCACTCCTCACTGGCACTGACTATAGCACTGATTCCACCCTCATACTCCTCACTGGCACTGACTATAGCACTGATCCCCTCCCCCCACTCCTCACTGGCACTGACTGTAGCACTGTTTCCACCCTCATACTCCTCACTGGCACTGACTATAGCACTGATCGCCTCCCCCACTCCTCACTGGCACTGACTGTAGCACTGTTTCCACCCTCATACTCCTCACTGGCACTGACTATAACACTGGACCCCCCCTCACACTAAACAGCAAGAGTTTGCTGATTAGTCAGATGATCGGCTGCTCTATTAGACAGGGCAATGATCTGCACCGTGCACTTAATTACCCTAAATATTGGGTTGTCTTATGGGGCCTATAGTGGGCACTACTAACCTTGTTTGTTTTTCTGCCTGCAAGGGGCAACCTGCTTTTTATGTAAAATAGTCAAACAGGGTTGACTGGGGCAGATTTTATTGCAATGAAGGTTTTTTCCAGGTGTTTTTACTTTCTCACCACCTTAGTAATGGAGTTTTTTGTGTTTTCCATTACTCGGCTGGGGCTAACGCTAACCCACCCCACTATTACCCCAGTACCCAAAGCACCAGGGGCTTGGGAATAGCCAGGTACCATCAAAACTGTCTCACCTAAATGGATGATCTGGTCCTGGGTGGTCATGGGCTAGTATTGTTAAGGTGTGTGGGCCAATAACCATGGACCTTCACACTTTGGTTATGCTAGCCCCAGCTGCTGGTTATGAAAGAATAAATCCCTGTAATGAATAATTAAACCTTCTCAGTCGCAGGGGGCGCCCATTATCAGAACCCTAAAAAATTGAGATTAGCAATGCAGTGGAAAGGGGAGACCGGAGCGCTGCGCAGTAAAGCGCAGGGAGCTTGACTGGGGGCGGGCTGTAGGGGGGACCAATAACGCGCTAGGGCGCGAAGAATTGGGGGGCGGGGCTTAACCCCGTTCGAATTGACTATGCCGCGCAGCCCGGGAAGCGGCCATTCCGGAGCTGCGCGCCATGCTAACGAGCGGTCAGCTCCCTTCCCCCCACCTTTTCACTGTAATGGCATCCCTCGATACAATCCTGGAGCAGATCAGAGCTGCTGCCGGCGTCCATGGAGAGGCCTGGCTGCAGGAGCGGCTGGCTGACATTATGCAGCCTGCCGCCCCCCCCCATTAACCCTTCACTACCCCCAGAGGCGTCTGAGCGGCGGCGGCCACGCAGGACTCGCCCGCCAGCACGTTTGAGCCCTGATGAGCCCCCTAGGGACGGCGACATAGGAGTCCCTCTCGGGCCCCTCCAGGCCGGGCACCCCGCTCCACTGCTCAGGGGCGGAGGTCCCGGTCTGGGAGGAATCCTGCCAGTCGCCTGGCCCCTGCGGAGGTGGAGATCCCTGCCACTGGCCTCAGTGGGGGGACCTCCACATCCAGTCTCCATATGGCTACAGCACGTGGTGCAGCGGTCCCCTCCTGTGATGCTCCAGCGGGAGGGGGACTGGGTCTTCAAGTCCCGTCGGTTCCGGCTTTCCAAGTGCCCTCGGTACAGCAGCGAGAAATTCTGAACGACGAGCAGCACGGCGCTGGCCCCTCCTTCACGGCACCACAGCCCCGGTCCGAGGTGCATCCAGTGGTTTCAAGTGCATACGCGGGTGCAGGTCAACCTTCCCAGGGATGTCGGTCGTGCTGCAGCTGTCAGCGGGATGGTTCTCAACAATCAACAGGCGCCAGCGTTCTCCTGTACAGTGACCCAGGTCAGCAGGATGCAGGACCGTCGACTGGTGGGCCCACAGCACCTACGCAGTCTGGTGAGTACCATTCATTGTCGTGTCCGTTTCCTCCTATTCTAATGTCCCAGGGGTTAGGGATAGATAGGCCGGAGTCCCCAGTGGGTGGTGGTGTAGCTTCTGAGGGGATTAGGGAGCTATTGGGTAGCGTGAGGGAGCTACTGTTGCGCTGCGAACAGAGTGTTAGCGGTTCCCCGGTGGCGGCGTGGGTCCCTCCTGCGGTCCAGTCAGTAGCGTCACAGAGTGCGCCGGTGGTAGGGGCTCCGGCGGGTGTCACAGTGTCTGTCCAGACAGATAAAGAGAAGGTTGATTCGGTGAGGCTAGACGACAGGGCTCGGGGGGAGGTTTATGTGTGTTTTGAGGTTCCTCTAGGGGCGCATTTAAAAAAGGAAGTGAGGGAGAAGATTTGGAAGGACGAGTACGTCGAAATCTTCTCCTTGCTCCCTTTAGCTAAATTTAACTTAGACAAGAGTAAGAAGGAGGATAGCAAAAAAGAGAAGGAAGAAAAACGTAGGTGGCGCCTGATTCCACAGACTTTTGCTAATTGGCTTCAGGCCTTTGCCATTTTAGCGAGTGTCATTGGTGAAAAGGCTCCTGACAACTGTTCGGGGCTTTTTTGCTATCAGGACTCTATAGGTGAGGCGTATCGTGTGTATGGGGGTCAGACATGGCTGCGGTATGATGAGCAGTTCCGTCAGCGTAAGGCGGTTCGGCCCAGCATACGGTGGGACCAGAAAGATATAGGTTTGTGGCTTCGGGTTATGGCGCCAGCTCGCTTTGGCCAGTCCTTTCCTGGGGCGGCCGGTGGAACCGGCCATAGTGGTCTCAGTTACGGCTCAGGGGGGGCAGGTGCACAGGCCCAGCAACGTTACGGGCTGTGTTGGCAGTTCAATGAAGCCCAATGTAAATTTGGCTTCAACTGTAGATTCAAACATGCCTGTTCATTCTGCGGAGGGGTGTCCCATGGTGCGGCACGTTGCTTGCGCAAACAAAGGACCAAGGCCTTGCCTAATAGTGGACAAGGGGCTGACGCCGGTGAAGCTGGAAGCCATGCTTCCGTACCTAAATAGTTATGTTAACAGGGAGAGTGCAAAGTTTCTGGTAGAAGGTTTTAGGGAGGGTTTTAGGATTCCCCTGCCGACGCACACAGTCCCCTTTTGTATAACTAACTTGAGGTCTGCAGCGGAACACTCGGGGGTGGTGTCCAAAAAACTGAGGAAGGAGGTGGCCTTGGGGCGCATGGCAGGCCCCTTTGCATCACCCCCTTTGGAAGGTTTAATTGTATCTCCTTTGGGGGTGGTGCCGAAGAAGGAGCCGAACCAGTTTCGGCTCATACATCATTTGTCTTATCCCAAAGGAGCGTCGGTCAACGATGGTATTGCACCCGAGCTTTGTTCGGTAGTATATACCTCGTTTGATGCAGCTGTGCATTGGGTACGGCGTTGTGGTCCAGGGGCCCTCTTAGCTAAGATGGATGTGGAGGCGGCGTTCAGGTTACTGCCGGTACACCCTGACAGCGTTAGGTTACTGGGTTGCTACTGGGACGGCGGGTATTACGTGGATCGTTGCCTCCCTATGGGTTGCTCAATATCGTGCGCATACTTTGAGGCGTTCAGCACCTTTTTAGAGTCGGTAATTCGGGAGGTGTCGGGGGTTGAGTCAGTGATACACTACCTCGATGATTTCCTCTGTATAGGTCCGGCGGGCTCCGATGTATGCGCAGTTTTGCTGGCAACCACGCAGTGGGTCGCAGGTAAGTTTGGGGTACCGTTGTCACCGGAAAAGACTGAGGGTCCGTGCACTAGATTGAGTTTCTTGGGCATAGAGCTTGACACTGTGGCAATGGAATTCCGGTTGCCTGGTGACAAGCTGGTTGATCTTAGGGAGAGGGTGAGGCGTGCTCGTCACATGCGAAAAATTACTTTGCGCGACCTCCAGTCATTGTTAGGCAGTTTAAATTTTGCCTGCCGCATTATCCCCATGGGTAGGATTTTTTGTCGCCGGCTGGTAGGGGCCTGAAAGGGGTGTCAAATCCACGACACCTTATTCGGCTGGGGGTGATACATCGGGAGGACCTGGCAGTATGGGACACATTTTTAGACCAGTTCAATGGTAGATCACTGGTCCAGTCAGCTGTGATCGATGTGTTCGATTGTGACCTCTTTACGGATGCGGCAGGGGGCCACTGTTTTGGGGCCTATTACAGGGGGCAGTGGTGCACCGCTCCTTGGCCTGCGTCATGGCGTGAACAAGGTCTGACGCGGAATTTGACTGTACTTGAGTTATTCCCGATTTTAGTCGCGGTGTCCATATGGGGTGGGGCGTTCCAGGATAAAAAAAAGTTAGGTTTCATTGTGATAACATGTCAGTTGTGTCGGCCATTAATAATGTGACTGCGTCTTCTCCTCCAGTTATCAAGTTGCTTCAGCGTTTAGTATTGCGTTGCTTGTGCCTGAATGCATGGGTGGTGGCAGTGCATGTTCCGGGGGTTAAAAATGACGTTGCTGATTCTTTGTCTCGTTTCCAGTGGGAGCGGTTTCGTGCCCTGGCTCCGGGGGCGAAAGTGGAAGGGATTCCATGTCCTCCAGAATTATGGGACTTGGTTTGCGAAAAGCAGGGACATTGATTCAGGCATCGTTGGCCCCCGGCACCTGGGATAAGTATTCAAGGGCTTGGCAGCTTTGGGAGGATTGGGTGGGAGATTTAGGTCAGGTACATACTGATGAGGATAGGGTTGGGGCTTTATTGTTCTTGTTAAGCCGTTGGTCTTCAGATGGATGGTCCGTGGCGAAAGTTAATGGTGCGGTAGCGGCATTGGCATTTGGTTTCAAGATGAGGGGTTTGGCGGACTTTACCAAACATTTCTTGGTTCAACGTGCGCTTAAGGGGTTCCGCAGGGGCAGGGGAAGTAGTGACACACGGCGCCCGGTTACATTTCAGCTTTTGGAGCGTTTGGGGTTGGAGCTGGGCCGTTTTTGTTCTTCGCACTATGAATGCGTTTTGTTTCACCTGGCTTTTTCTCTAGCTTTTTTCGGGGCTCTCAGGGTGGGTGAGTTGGTGTCCGTGTCGACTAAGCGGCCGGGTGGTTTACAGGTGGATGATGTGTACATGGAGGAAGGGGTCCTAGTGGTCAGGGTTCGCAGGTCTAAGACGGATCAGGCGGGGGCAGGGAAGTATCTGCGCCTGGGTGCGGTTGTAGGGTCAGATATGTGCCCGGTGCGTTGTTTGCTTGTTTTTCGGGGGGTTGGTTCCAGCTTCTGCGGGCGGTCCCCTCCTGCGTCATGAGGATGGTTCGTTCCTTTCCCGTTATCAGTTCTCGGCTGTTTTTAGGGGTTGTTTGGACTCGCTGGGCCTTGACGCCTCTCGATATGCTCCACACTCTTTTCGCATTGGCGCAGCGACTGAAGCAGCTAGTTAGGGGTTGAGCTCGGAGGTGGTCCGACGTATCGGTAGGTGGGAATCGCAGAGGTATAAATCATACATACGTCCACACCTTGCCCAAATGTGAATCATTGTGTTGTTGGGGTATTTTCTCCGCCCTCCCCCTACTTTATTTCTTCTTTTCGTAGGCCCTCCTGCTCGGTTAGTCTGGATCTTCGGCCATTCTTTTGTGTTCTGGGGCGCGGAGAGGGCCAGCGTGCAGCGGAATGGTCGGCAGCTGGGGTTCGACAGGGCTGCGGTCATTGTACGTTGGATTGGAGTCCGAGGTATGGTGTGGAGTCGGGTCATGCCCGAAATCCACAGGTGCACGAGGTTGGATCGGTCTCCGGACATTATCGTGATACATGCTGGTGGCAATGACCTGGGGGTTCGTCCCTTTCGTGATTTAGTGAGGGACATAAAGTATGACCTGTTGAGGTTGTGGTCCATGTTTCCGGGGATTGTTACCGTGTGGTCCGATATTGTACCGAGAAAAACATGGCGGGAGGCTAGGTCTGTTGAAAGGCTCAACAAGGCCAGGATTAAGGTTAACCGGGCTGTTGCGGGGTTTGTGTCCAGGAACGGCGGTGTGTGCGTGCGGCACAAGGAGTTGGAGTCTGGGGAGGGGGAGTTTTGGTTGCGGGACGGGGTCCATCTGAATGCGGTGGGTATAGATTTGTGGACACTAGGTATCCAGGAGGGTGTTGAGAGGGCCCTGGAAGTGTGGCGGGTCTCTCACGCTTAAGGGATTAAGGTGTGCTCGCAGTGGTGGGTGGGGTCCTTGGAGTTGGTGGTCAATTGGCTAAAAGTGTGGAGTCAACGGTAGGCTCCACCTATACATTTGGTGGTAATTGCACATTTTGGTGGATGGCCTGGCGCACGGTGAACGGTTACAGGGTAAATTGGCCCTGGGAGCTGGTACATGGAAGAAGGAGTTCGTCTTTATTCATGGTGCCGCCGAGCCGGTGGTCGCGGCTGGTGGTAAATTTATGGTGTGGTTATGTTAGCGCCAGGCCGGGGGATTGATAGTTTTTTGTAGCTCCAAGGACTCTTACCCAGGTTAAGCGTTTATTGTTAAATTATTTTAAGTTATGCAAATTATAATAAGTTATACTTGTTGTTATTTATTTGTTGTTTGTTAATAAATACGGCTGCTGTGGCCGATTTAATCCAACCCTTTGGTCTCGGTTTATTTCTAAGGGGTGGGGGGTTTGAGAGCTGGGGGCAGGGGTCGAGGCTGGAAAAGAGGTGGAAGGCATTTAGGCCCAGCAGTTTGGGTATCAAAGGTGGTGGTGGGGTTCATAGGGGGACCCCCTTATCAGCAATGCCCAGTCATGATGGAGTTCACATGTTAGTGCGCATGCGCATAGAATTGGCCGATTATCACTATGTTCCTTTTATCGGTGGTCTGACTAATCTGTGAGAAGATCTGGGGTGGATTCCTTTACATCCTGGAGGCTTGTCTTGTATGCCCCCTTGGGAAGAGGCTACATCTACTCTCAGATCATTCTGGACGATAGCACATCCCAGATACCTCTGAGGATGCACCAAATGTAGGAAAGCATGTTATGTGGGGGTGATTTTCCATCTGGTATGCATGAGAGGTGTCCTTAGTCCGACTGCTGAAACAGTGAAGCCATCCCATGGTATACAGTTATATACTGACAGGACTTAATAGGGATGTAATAAAACTTTGATTGTATCTTCTAAGTTGATATAAGACACCGACGGTAAATATGGCTACTGGTTTGCATTAGGGACGCACAAGACTCCTGGAGCACATGTGAACCTAGCCCTAGACTGCTGCCACATAATGGAGGTGGATATACAGTAGCTACCGGGGCACCAATGCCTTCACTTCTCAGCACATGGAGCGGCAATTCATTTCAGCTGTATGTAATGACTGGCCGTGCATGCAGGACTTTTTCTTCTGTTACAAAAGTAAACAAACATGACGGAAGATAGAAGATAGCGCCATGATGGAAGATAGATTAGTGTCAATGGGAACGGACACAGAATTAGTCTGCGTTCATTCTCTGCAACAGTTTCATGTCCGTTGCCATCATCCTATGAAACAGTGCACTGTCCATATATACAGGAAGAGAGAAGTGGTACTGTGCACTGTCCATATATACAGGAAGAGAGAAGTGGTACTGTGCACTGTCCATATATACAGAGTAAGAGAAGTGGTACTGTGCACTGTCCATATATACAGGATAAGAGAAGTGATACTGTGCACTGTCCATATATACAGTATAAGAGAAGTGGTACTGTGCATTGTCCATATATACAGGAGAAGAGAAGTGGTACTGTGCACTGTCCATATATACAGGAGGAGAGAAGTGGTACTGTGCACTGTCCATATATACAGGATAAGAGAAGTGGTACTGTGCACTGTCCATATATACAGGACGAGAGAAGTGGTACTGTGCACTATCCATATATACAGGAGGAGAGAAGTGGTACTGTGCACTGTCCATATATACAGGACAAGAGAAGTGGTACTGTGCACTGTCCATATATACAGTACAGACCAAAAGTTTGGACACACCTTCTCATTCCAAGAGTTTTCTGTATTTTCATGACTATAAAAATTGTAGATTCACACTGAAGGCATCAAAACTATGAATTACCACATGTGGAATTATATACTTAACAAAAAAGTGTGAAACAACTGAAAATATGTCTTATATTCTAGGTTCTTCAAAGTAGCCACCTTTTGCTTTGATTACTGCTTTGCACACTCTTGGCATTCTCTTGAGGAGCTTCAAGAGGTAGTCACCTGAAATGGTTTTCACTTCACAGGTGTGCCCTGTCAGGTTTAATAAGTGGGATTTCTTGCCTTATAAATGGGGTTGGGACCATCAGTTGTGTTGTTCAGAAGTCAGGTGGATACACAGCTGATAGTCCTACTGAATGGAGTGTTAGAATTTGTATTATGGCAAGAAAAAAGCAGCTAAGTAAAGAAAAACGAGTGGCCATCATTACTTTAAGAAATGAAGGTCAGTCAGTCCGAAAAATTGGGAAAACTTTAAAAGTGTCCCCAAGTGCAGTGGCCCAAACAATCAAGCGCTACAAAGAAACTGGCTCACATGAGGACCGCCCCAGGAAAGGAAGACCAAGAGTCACCTCTGCTGCGGAGGATAAGTTCATCCAAGTCACCAGCCTCAGAAATCGCAGGTTAACAGCAGCTCAAACTAGAGACCTGGTCAATGCCACACAGAGTTCTAGCAGCACACACATCTCTACAACAACTGTTAAGAGGAGACTGTGTGCAGCAGGCCTTCATGGTAAAATAGCTGCTAGGAAACCACTGCTAAGGACAGGCAACAATCAGAAGAGACTTGTTTGGGCTAAAGAACACAAGGAATGGACATTAGACCTGTGGAAATCTGTGCTTTGGTCTGATGAGTCCAAATTTGAGATCTTTGGTTCCAACCACCGTGTCTTTGTGCGACGCAGAAAAGGTGAAGGAATGGTCTCTACATGCCTGGTTCCCACCGTGAAGCATGGAGGAGGAGGTGTGATGGTGTGGGGGTGCTTTGCTGGTGACTGTTGGGGATTTATTCTGAACCAGCATGGTTACCACAGCATCTTGCAGCGGCATGCTATTCCATCCGGTTTGCGTTTAGTTGGACCAACAGGACAATGACCCCAAACACACCTCCAGACTGTGTAAGGGCTATTTGACCAAGAAGGAGAGTGATGGGGTGCTACCCAGATGACCTGGCCTCCACAGTCACCAGACCTGAACCCAATCCAGATGGTTTGGGGTGAGCTGGACCGCAGAGTGAAGGCAAAAGGGCCAACAAGTGCTAAGCATCTCTGGGAACTCCTTCAAGGCTGTTGGAAGACCATTTCAGGTGACTACCTCTTGAAGCTCATCAAGAGAATGCCAAGAGTGTGCAAAGCAGTAATCAAAGCAAAAGGTGGCTACTTTGAAGAACCTAGAATATAAGACATATTTTCAGTTGTTTCACACTTTTTTGTTAAGTATATAATTCCACACGTGTTAATTCATAGTTTTGATGCCTTCAGTGTGAATCTACAATTTTTATAGTCATGAAAATACAGAAAACTCTTGGAATGAGAAGGTGTGTCCAAACTTTTGGTCTGTACTGTATACAGAGTAAGAGAAGTGGTACTGTGCACTGTCCATATATACAGAGTAAGAGCAGATACTGAGAATTACACTGACTTGATATTGATGGTCTAACCTAAGAATAGGCCATCAATGTTGCAAAGTAGGGTAATCCTTTAAAAAGTGCTTGTGTGCAGAGAAGTTCTTCATTCTGTAGGGGCGGTCAGGACTAATATTAAGGCTGCTATGACAAAGTTCATAGAAAACAATCAGATTATGCAAACAAGAAAAGAACTTTTTAATTTTAGTTACATTTTCAGCGCAACCATTTACAACAGAACAAAATATTTCCCAAACAGTAATTGACAACTTTCCATGATCCTTCCGTCTGGTAACAAATATACAACGTATTGTTCAATAAAAAACATATCTGTAACGCAACGGCTCATCTGCTTCAACATTTCTCACGAGCCTAAGCCCCAGTATCTCAACGGCCAGGACTACTGGAACTGTCGTCCTCCTGCAAATCTCCTCCCTAAGAAAGCAAATAGGAAGTTACAGAATTACACATTTGGACATTATGTGGAGAAAGAAATCAGATCACAGATTTTCATTTCTCAAGAGGTTCTGAAGCATGGGCTTCATTTCTAGAAGAATCAAACTTGGGGGAATATATAGGGTATGAATATTGGTGCAAAGGTAAAGGATCAGGTTTAGGGTCAGCACTAGCGATGGGCAAACCTTTCAAGATTCATTATGTGTTCAGGCTCAGTGGCTCAAATTTCCAGTTCCCTGTTAAAACATAGTGTATGACACTGTCAGGGCTCCTAGGACTATATATCTATAATACATAGTGTATGACACTGTCAGGGCTCCTAGGACTATATATCTATAATACATAGTGTATGACACTGTCAGGGCTCCTAGGACTATATATCTATAATACATAGTGTATGACACTGTCAGGGCTCCTAGGACTATATATATATAATACATAGTGTATGACACTGTCAGGACTCCTAGGACTATATATCTATAATACATAGTGTATGACACTGTCAGGTCTCCTAGGACTATATATCTATAATACATAGTGTATGACACTGTCAGGGCTCCTAGGACTATATATCTATAATACATAGTGTATGACACTGTCAGGACTGCTAGGACTATATATCTATAATACATAGTGTATGACACTGTCAGGACTCCTAGGATTATATATCTATAATACATAGTGTATGACACTGTCAGGACTCCTAGGACTATATATCTATAATACATAGTGTATGACACTGTCAGGGCTCCTAGGACTATATATCTATAATACATAGTGTATGACACTGTCAGGGCTCCTAGGACTATATATCTATAATACATAGTGTATGACACTGTCAGGACTCCTAGGACTATATATATATCTATAAAACATAGTGTATGACACTAATTTGGAATATTTGGGACGAATCTGTCTTGTTAGGAGCTGATTCACATCTCTAGTCAGCACACAACCTTAACCTTCACATCACACAAGTATATACAGATTCCTACATTATGCAAAACATAGTACTTGCCCTTCTGTTGAAACGCAATCTCACACAGCCAAGGAGGTACAGCCTGGGAAGCCTAGAGAAAATACAGGATTGTGGGAAATGGCCGACTGACCCTACGGACATCATAAGATACAATACCCCAGAGCACACACCAGAGCTGAAAAGTGTCAGGTATAACTGCTGACAACCCTGCCAGTCACAAACCCCTTGACACCCCAACCATTTTTTTGTTTTTGCAGTTTCTTTTCACTCCTCCCCTACTGTAAGCTGTCACTTTTTTATTTTTCTGTTCACAGAGCTACATGAAGACTTATTTTTACAGGCGCCATTTAATATCTGTGCAATGTACAAGGAAGCTGCAAAATAACTGAACGGGGAGGAATTGGGAAAAAATGCAATTGTGCCATGTTCTATATACTATCTATCTACTATCTATCTCATATCTATATACTATCTATCTATCTACATACTATCTATCTATCTCCTATATATCTATCTATCTATCTATCTATCTCATATCTATCTATCTCATATCTATCTCATATCTATCTCCTATCTATTTATCTATCTCTCATATCTATCTATCTATCTATCTATCTACATACTATCTATCTATCTCATATCTATATACTATCTACATACTATCCATCTTATATCTATCTACTATCTATCTCCTATCTATTTAACTATCTATCTATCTCTCATCTTCTATCTATCTATCTATCTATCTATCTATCTATCTATCTATCTATCTACATACTATCTATCTATCTCATATCTATATACTATCTACATACTATCCATCTCATATCTATCTACTATCTATCTATCTCATATCTATCTCTCTATCAATCTCATATCTATCTATCTATCTATCTATCTATCTATCTATCTATCTATCTATATATTGTGGGCCAGTACAATCACAGTGATACCAAATTTATACCATTTTTTCATGTCTTAATACATTTAAAAAAGTATTTTTTAAAAAGTTTGCACAAGTGTTTGCTTCTGTCCGCGATTGGCCAGGAGATCACCTAGAGGCACCTTCGCTTTGGTTCCCCATGTCTGGAAGAAACATCCCATTTGCCATCACATGACCAGACCAACCAGCGATCTTAGAGGTCACATGACCACCCAAATCAGTAATCTCAGACACATGGCAACTGGGGCCAGTTACTGAATGAAGAGCATCACGTTCAGCCACTGGGAACCAGAGCATTGGCCCCGATTCATACACGTGACCCTGAAGGGTGTGAATGAATGCAGTGGTCATGTCAAGACGAACAGACGGGCATCATCACTTCCTGTCAGTGGGGATCGGGCAGGGAACACTGGAGTCTTGGGACAGATTATTGCAGGATTTTCTGCTCATATCCTTTTTTTAGAAATATCTCAGAAAGCACCTTTAAATAAGAATTCTGGGGCAATGTGCGTCAAGAAAGTGGCATAAACTTTACACCTCATTTTTTATGTGTTTTAGACTAACAGTTTGTATATCTTGCATGATATGTGGGAGGGCTTGTCGAAAAGGGGATGTGGCTTAATATGCTAAACTGTGAGCCAGAAACTGAGCCATTATTTTGGTAGTTGTGCCAAAATTACATACATTGCACCAAATTTTTATCGTTAACTAAGCCAACTAATAAGTGGTGTAAAAGTGCAGCAGATTATCACCGTGCATTGGACACTCCGGAAAATCTGGTGCAGTCTAAGACTGTCTGGTCTCACTCTGCACTGTCTAAAAGTTACATAGTATTAGTTTCAGCTAGTTTAGTATCAGTTCCTGAGCCTGAAGAGCTGCTACATAAGCAGGGGCTGAGGGGAGAGGGAACTGTTCAAGGCCAGGTTCCTATGTTGCAAAAATATATCATTTTGGGCATGGCGGAAACACCGTTGCAGAGAATGCTAATCCCATCCAAACATTGCAGAAAAAAATCACAGCATATCAATTATAACTGCGGAAATGCTGGTGCTTCCTGTATATGTATAATAGGGGCAGAAAGTCCGCAGAGGAAAACTCTGCAAAATCGCAATGAAAAATTCTGCAGAAAAAGCCTCTGTGTTTTCTTTCCGCTGTGTTTTTTTGCTGTGTTTCGCTACTTGGGGACTTCGCCTAATATGCAGTGTTATGGATGGTCACGGCTAATGCTTGAAGGGCATCTTATTCGCAAGAATTGCTATGTTACGTGTCAGGGTTCCACTTACTTTAGTCAAGACGCGGACCAGCGAACAGACAATTCTGAGTTCGTCCTCTCCATTTCTAATAAAAAAGGAAATTGCTCTTCCCGAGTTTCCACACTGGCTGATCCGTCCAATTCTGTTAATATAATCACAGATATTGCTCGGCATATCAAAATTTATCACAAGATGAACATTCCCGACAGCTAATCCTCTGGCAATGACAGAAGTGGCAACAAGAACCGGACACTCCCCAGAGCGGAAATCTCTCAGAGCTTCCTCCCGATCTCTCTGACCTCTGTCCCTAAAAACAAAATATCAGCACATTTCACAAACGTAGTAAATGAAGCCGCATTATAGGGAACGAATTACATACATTACAGGATCAACCTACAGGTACTGCGATATAAGTGCACCAAAACATAGGCAAACTCAAAAAAAGAGAGCAGCACATAATAATAACATATAAAAAAAAAAGATACAAACACCACATAGGCAAGAGAATGTAAGATACAGTATAGCATTTATAGAGAAACACAAAAACACCACATACAGAAGAGAATGTAAGATACAGTATAGCATTTATAGGAAACACAAAAACACCACATACAGAAGAGAATGTAAGATACAGTATAGCATGTATAGGAAACACAAAAACTCCACATACAGAAGAGAATGTAAGATACAGTATAGCATGTATAGGGAAACACAAAAACACCACATACACAAGAGAATGTAAGATACAGTATAGCATTTATAGAGAAACACAAAAACACCACATACAGAAGAGAATGTAAGATACAGTATAGCATTTATAGGAAACACAAAAACACCACATACAGAAGAGAATGTAAGATACAGTATAGCATGTATAGGAAACACAAAAACTCCACATACAGAAGAGAATGTAAGATACAGTATAGCATGTATAGGGAAACACAAAAACACCACATACACAAGAGAATGTAAGATACAGTATAGCATGTATAGGAAACACAAAAACACCAAATGCAGAAGAGAATGTAAGATACAGTATAGCATGTATAGGAAACACAAAAACTCCACATACAGAAGAGAATGTAAGATACAGTATAGCATGTATAGGGAAACACAAAAACACCACATACACAAGAGAATGTAAGATACAGTATAGCATGTATAGGAAAACACAAAAACACCACATACACAAGAGAATGTAAGATACAGTATAGCATGTATAGGGAAACACAAAAACACCACATACACAAGAGAATGTAAGATACAGTATAGCATGTATAGGAAACACAAAAACACCAAATGCAGAAGAGAATGTAAGATACAGTATAGCATGTATAGGAAACACAAAAACTCCACATACACAAGAGAATGTAAGATACAGTATAGCATTTATAGAGAAACACAAAAACACCACATACAGAAGAGAATGTAAGATACAGTATAGCATTTATAGGAAACACAAAAACACCACATACAGAAGAGAATGTAAGATACAGTATAGCATGTATAGGGAAACACAAAAACACCACATAAAGAAGAGAATGTAAGATACAGTATAGCATGTATAGGGAAACACAAAAACACCACATACACAAGAGAATGTAAGATACAGTATAGCATGTATAGGAAACACAAAAACTCCACATACAGAAGAGAATGTAAGATACAGTATAGCATGTATAGGGAAACACAAAAACACCACATACACAAGAGAATGTAAGATACAGTATAGCATGTATAGGAAAACACAAAAACACCACATACACAAGAGAATGTAAGATACAGTATAGCATGTATAGGGAAACACAAAAACACCACATACACAAGAGAATGTAAGATACAGTATAGCATGTATAGGAAACACAAAAACACCAAATGCAGAAGAGAATGTAAGATACAGTATAGCATGTATAGGAAACACAAAAACTCCACATACACAAGAGAATGTAAGATACAGTATAGCATTTATAGAGAAACACAAAAACACCACATACAGAAGAGAATGTAAGATACAGTATAGCATTTATAGGAAACACAAAAACACCACATACAGAAGAGAATGTAAGATACAGTATAGCATGTATAGGGAAACACAAAAACACCACATAAAGAAGAGAATGTAAGATACAGTATAGCATGTATAGGGAAACACAAAAACACCACATACACAAGAGAATGTAAGATACAGTATAGCATTTATAGAGAAACACAAAAACACCACATACAGAAGAGAATGTAAGATACAGTATAGCATTTATAGGAAACACAAAAACACCACATACAGAAGAGAATGTAAGATACAGTATAGCATGTATAGGAAACACAAAAACTCCACATACAGAAGAGAATGTAAGATACAGTATAGCATGTATAGGGAAACACAAAAACACCACATACACAAGAGAATGTAAGATACAGTATAGCATGTATAGGAAACACAAAAACACCAAATGCAGAAGAGAATGTAAGATACAGTATAGCATGTATAGGAAACACAAAAACTCCACATACAGAAGAGAATGTAAGATACAGTATAGCATGTATAGGGAAACACAAAAACACCACATACACAAGAGAATGTAAGATACAGTATAGCATGTATAGGAAAACACAAAAACACCACATAAAGAAGAGAATGTAAGATACAGTATAGCATGTATAGGGAAACACAAAAACACCACATACACAAGAGAATGTAAGATACAGTATAGCATGTATAGGAAACACAAAAACACCAAATGCAGAAGAGAATGTAAGATACAGTATAGCATGTATAGGAAACACAAAAACTCCACATACAGAAGAGAATGTAAGATACAGTATAGCATGTATAGGGAAACACAAAAACACCACATACACAAGAGAATGTAAGATACAGTATAGCATGTATAGGGAAACACAAAAACACCACATACACAAGAGAATGTAAGATACAGTATAGCATGTATAGGAAAACACAAAAACACCACACAGAAGAGAATGTAAGATACAGTATAGCATGTATAGAAAAACACAAAAACACCACATAGACAAGAGAATGTAAGATACTGTATAGCATGTATAGGAAACACAAAAACACCACATATACACTACTAATACAGTATATATACACACTATATCTAATATATAATATATATGCACACTCACTATATCTAAAGATATATACTATAAATATATATATATATATATATATACACAATATAGCTAATAAATAATATATAGTATAAATATATAACACACTATATCTAATAAATAATACTGTATATATTATATTTTTACACTATCTCTAATAAATAATATATACTATATATATACAGTGCCTTGTGAAAGTATTCGGCCCCCTTGAACTTTTCAGCCTTTTGCCACATTTCAGGCTTCAAACATAAGGATATAAAATTTTAATTTTTTGGTGAAGAATCAACAACAAGTGGGACACAATTGTGAAGTGGAACGAAATTTATTGGATATTTTAAACTTTTGTAAAAAATAAAAAACTGAAAAGTGGGGCGTGCCAAATTATTCGGCCCCCTTAAGTTAATACTTTGTAGCGCCCCCTTTTGCTGCGATTACAGCTACAAGTCGCTTGGGCTATGTCTCTATCAGTTCTTGCCCATTCTTACTTGGAAAACAGCTGGAGCTCAGTGAGGTTGGATGGAGAGCGTTTGTGAACAGCAGTTTTCAGCTCTTTCCACAGATTCTCGATTGGATTCAGGTCTGGACTTTGACTTGGCCATTCTAACACCTGGATACGTTTATTTGGGAACCATTCCATTGTAGATTTGGCTTTATGTTTGGGATCATTGTCTTGTTGGAAGATAAATCTCCGTCCCAGTCTCAGGTCTTTTGCAGACTCCAACAGGTTTTCTTCCAGAATGGTCCTGTATTTGGCTCCATCCATCTTCCCATCAATTTTAACCATCTTCCCTGTCCCTGCTGAAGAAAAGCAGGCCCAAACCATGATGCTGCCCCCACCATGTGTGACAGTGGGGATGGTGTGTTCAGGGGGATGAGCTGGGTTGCTTTTACGCCAAACATATCGTTTTGCATTGTGGCCAAAAAGTTGGATTTTGGTTTCATCTGAGCAGAGCACCTTCTTCCACATGTTTGGTGTCTCCCAGGTGGCTTTTTATGGATATCTTTAAGAAATGACTTTCTTAAAGTCTTGCCACTCTTCCATAAAGGCCAGATTTGTGCAGTGTACGACTGATTGTTGTCCTATGGACAGACTCTCCCACCTCAGCTGTAGATCTCTGCAGTTCATCCAGAGTGATCATGGGCCTCTTGGCTGCATCTCTGATCAGTCTTCTCCTTGTTTGAGATGAAAGTTTAGAGGGACGGCCGGGTCTTGGTAGATTTGCAGTGGTCTGATACTCCTTCCATTTCAATATGATCGCTTGCACAGTGCTCTTTGAGATGTTTAAAGTTTGGGAAATCTTTTTGTATCCAAATCCGGCTTTAAACTTCTCCACAACAGTATCACGGACCTGCCTGGTGTGTTCCTTGGTCTTCATGATGCTCTCTGCGCTTTAAACAGAACCCTGAGACTATCACAGAGCAGGTGCATTTATACGGAGACTTGATTACACACAGGTGGATTATATTTATCATCATCAGTCATTTAGGACAACATTGGATCATTCAGAGATCCTCACTGAACTTCTGGACTGAGTTTGTGGCTCTGAAAGTAAAGGGGCCGAATAATATTGCACGCCCCACTTTTCAGTTTTTTATTTTTTACAAAAGTTTAAAATAACCAATAAATTTCGTTCTACTTCACAATTGTATCCCACTTGTTGTTGATTCTTCACCAAAAAATTTAAATTTTATATCTTTATGTTTGAAGCCTGAAATGTGGCAAAAGGTTGAAAAGTTCAAGGGGGCCAAATACTTTCGCAAGGCACTGTATATATACTATATCTAAATAATGTTATATATATATATATATATATATATATATATATATATATACACACACTATACTGTATGTAATAAATAATATATACTATAAATATATATATACTGTATATATACACTATACCTAATAAATATATACTATAAATACAAACAATATACAGTATAATAATAATATACACTATACACCCTATCTCTAATAAATAATAACTCATAACTATACTACTATTTTTACGTACCAATAAATAATATGAATATAAGTACATGGTGCAATATGTCACATAACCATAATAAATACTACAAATATTAATATATATTCAATAATGTGCTAAATACAACCCACATAGATAGTGACTACATGATATACATTAAGAGTAATGTAACGTTTCACCACACAAGGCTTCGTGAGGCTTTTGGGTAAATTTTGTTTATTTTTTCAGTAAATACAGTATTTTAGTATTACGTGTTGGCGCTCTGTTATTGTATCGCATAAGATTATACATTTTTCTACACGGCTTTGTCAGAAAAGAATAAAATTTAAAAAAAAAAAAAGTCACTGAAAACATATTTGCCTGCTGTAAATGTCCAGTATTAAGGGGAAGAAAGAAAAACAACTCATTACGGGACACAGCACCATGGCTATACGCCCTGCCACTAGGAGGCAGAATCAAGGACACAAGGCTATATATATAGCCTTGCCCAGATGAGCTATTCCTTTCCATAGACACAGTGCTAGGTACATTTTATATACATCACTCAGACTGAAAATCCTACCTTGGATCATATGGTACCAAAGCCATATCTACGACTTAGAGGATACCCATACTAAGCCAAGACGATGTGGAGGTGGAAGTGTGGAAGAGGGACAAAAAACAGGCCCAATGGAGCCAGGTTAGTAGTACAGGAAGGAGGGATCCTAAGTGACAAGTGCTCGCACGGGGTGGTAGAATGTCAGCACATCACAGCAGAAAAGTCATTTTCACACTCAAAATATGGTGGATGTAAGGGTCTTGCCAACCGTAGCAACCCTGACACTACTGCAGGGTCTGGGAGGAAGGACAGAGACAAGTGAGCTCTAATCTCACCCCAGCCACTGTCCCTTCCTATTGCCTCAGTTACCCTAAACGGTAAAAGGACAACTCGAAGATAAGCCCTATACTGGGTAAGTGACACACAGAACAGGACAAGACAAAACAACACAGAAGCAGAGTGAGCAAGCCAAGGGGTCAGTAACAAACGAGCAAAGCAGTACAAAGTCAAAATCCAAGAGAATAGTCAAAAGGCAAGCCAAAGGGTCAGAGAATCAAGTAACAAAGTAGTAAGCAATATAACAAGGAGAGCAGGCAAAGACAAGTGCAATAACCGGCCACTTGCTGAGAAAGTGACATCCTGTATAAAGAAAGTCTGGGCCCAGCCTCAGACCTGATAGGTACACAGGCTGTCAATCACACAGGCCAGGAAGAGATTAACTCTATATCGTCCAGAGAGAAATGCTAGAAAACGGGTGTGGCCGGAAATCCATTACACTGACTAGGACGATGTTCAGACTGAGCAGCAAGAAACCTACGCAAGGAATCAAACTGAACACGCCTCCTTCGCCACAGCGTGCGAGCGGAGGGTGGCGCAGAGACCCGAACAGGCAGAGACGTTACAGTGGAACTCTCAGACTGGGGCTGTAAACCTAGACATAGGACCAAGGCAGAGAGGAGAATCTGAAACCTTAGCTGCAAACACTACAGCAAGATCTAGGTCGGAGTTTAGATCCTGAAAAGGAACAAGGCCACAGGGTGAGTCACCTTCTGGATGATAGGAACAGCATACAAGGCCCTGAGGGGTCAGTCTGGGCCACATGGGTGGATGGAGTCCTTCTGTCTTGGCCCATCAGGCAATGCATGACAAGAACAAAGAGGAGGAATCTACAGGGAGAACTGTACAGAACTCAAACCAGAGTCATTGCCCCCACTCATTGCCCCCTGGTGGATGAAATATACACCCACTGTGTTGGGGGAGGGTGGTAGTTGAACCCCGATTAGATATATATTGGTGAGGACAAAGTGAGTTGGTGCAGCCTTCTTTTACCACAGGCACCATACCATAAGGGGACAAAAAACACACCCAACTGAAAGGGTGGCACCTGAGGAGATACTAACCAGAGTGAGTATGTGGAAGGTGGAGGACAAACAGATCAAAGGGAAGGGAACCTGTTACCTCAAGCAAAACATACAAAACAGGAGTAGGCCCATATGGATCAGAACCAGTAAGCTTATGTGGAAGGAACAGTACAGACAGTAGGAGCTAGCCCCACTGTATGAAGAGAACCATCCTCATGTTGTGTGGTCTTTCCCAACTGATGATCCAACCAGTTGTCCAACAACACTGCCAGAACAGCAAGAGGCTCCCAAACAGCTGATCCAAGGGGAAAATGAATCTAGAGAGAATCTAGAGCAAACAGGGGACTGAATGGTAAGATCCTAACATACCCAGGGTGCAGAGGAGACATCGCACAAAACAGATGGGCTTGGTTAAGTAGACTATCAACAGCAAAAGAGCTGAAATGGACAAAACAATGGAGAACTGAGACCCAGATGGGTAGAGACCCGGCCGTCCTTCCTGGGACAGGAAGACGCAAAATGGAACTACTGTAATGGTCTGGTCCTAAGACTTTGACTACACCTCCTGGCTGCAAAGGGAATGAGATATCATACTTAGGAAATTTTACCTCCATACAAGGGTGACACTGGGCCCATCTCATTTTATTTCTCAAGCCTAATAGGAGTTATTTTTCACCAAAAATCTGGTTCATTCCAGCACAAAATGTAATGACTCTTGAAGAGTCCACCTAGCCATGGCTGTTTGGCAAGGACGCTCCCCAGCTGGAAGCTCTCAATGACTCCTTAGGTAGGGTTAGTGCTGGTGGTGAGGAGCGTACCTCCTCCTGAGGTGGAAGAGCCTTGGCTTTGTCAAGGGGGAGTCCCATGTAGTTTGGATGTGAGAGAGAATATTAATAATGAATTGCTATTATAGTGCATTGCCATGGTATATATGGACACTGCTAATCCCTTTTTTGCTGACATTTGCACATGTGGCCTTGATATATGAGCAATGTTCAGCTATGAGTGAGTGCAGGGACATTGCTTTACAAAAATGAGTTAGAATACTGATCATTGCCATCTTGAAGACAGACAGGCCCGATGTTTAGGCCACCTAATGTTCTTTAGACTTGTCTCAATGTCACATGTATCTTTGTGCTAATTCTGCTATGACATTATGCTATGATGTTGAGTGTAAGGGGAGGTTCTCATGGCTGGTTGCCAGAAATCTGTGTTTACAAACCCTGTTTTAGGACATTTGCCAGACTTGTCTGCCCTATCGGAGGTCTCCGTAGATTTATTATCTATCTATAACACCCTTTTAGCTGCAACCTCCCTTCTAAATAAACTTCCATCTGTTTTATCCACCTGAGAAATTGCTTATCTGCAGAAGTTTCCCTAACAGATGAGCCCAGCATGGCTAAGGCCACCTTGTCGGCTCATATGGGGCTTGCCAGTTCTCTTGGACTTGGAGGCTGAGCTGGAGAGCTCCCCCAGAGGAAGACTAGACCAGAGGTAGTCTCACAATGGCAGCCCTATTAGGAGAGTGATCTGGAGATATAAGGGTGAACAGAGGAGGCAATATGGCTACAGGAAAGACTGGAAGGGACTTGTGTGAGCAGAACTGTAATGGAAAGCTCAGGACACTGTCATGTGAAAAGTGGAAAGATCTACTAAATACAGTGTAAGGGCTTAGTGCAGCAGGAAGGGAGCCAGGTTCATTATTCCTAACAGAATGCAGATGTTGCCCTAAGAGGTCCATAATCTGGACCCCGGTACTGCACAGAAACAGATCTACCCCTGAGGAACTGTGAATGCCTTGGGTGGCCGAGAGGATCGGGAAGAAAGCAGGAACAAAACTCCTACTTCAATTATCATGGGTTATTGGAGACAGCATTACCATTCTGTATTGCTATTTGCCAGGTCACCCCAGTACAAAGGGGCCCTGATATGGGCCCAGAAGTTCAGCCAATCCTGCCAGCTGGACCGGCACCAGAAGGGAGGAGCAGGCACTCACAGCAACAGGAGGAGAGGACAAAAAAGGGGAACCTCTTCACTCTAGGAAGACTGTACTGAAGCTGACTGGAGGGCGAGGGATGGATGCACTCTCGAGGGGACTGAGCGGGGTAGAGATAAACTGAAGCCAGGGATTAAATTAGTAAGGCCTGGAAAAATGGTGAAAAGTGGTGAGGCTGAAGGTCTGCAGGTAAAGAGGAAAAACTTCACTGCCGAGTCAGGAGGGGGGGGACAGAAGTGTGAGGACGAAAGAAGGAATAAAACAGCCAATATCAGGGAACCCCAAAAATGGGCAAACCATGGAACTCGTCCCAAGACTAAGAAGATAAGGGAATTCAGAGAAAGAAACATATACTCACCTGTTTGGCATCTTCAGGTGCTCACAGGGTGACCCCCGCAGTAACTTCAAATTAAGTGGGGAAATCTAACCTCACAATAGTGGTAGCAGAGATGGTCGGTCATCCCGGAAGCCTGCTCAGCCTCCTGGCCATGTTACTCCTTTGTAGGCAGCCGGGAGGATTACCGATCTCTGCTGCTCCTATTGTAATGCACCAGAGCTAAAGGGTCAGTGGTTGGGAAGTCAAGTCTTTCTCCCAACCGCTGTCATTATGCAAGAGAAGGAAGCCCCTGCCCCTGACCTAGAGCGTGAATGAGTCCTGTAAATCTGGAAATCACTAAAAAGAACTTTCAACCCTTCAATTTAAAGACAATGGTCTGCGCACTTACCCATGAAGACTCGTGGATGGGATTCTTAAGTCACGAAGAACTGCAGCGATTATATCAGCCATCTTCTTGGTTTTCACAAAAACTATAGTGTGATCACGACCTACAAACATATCGAAAATGTTGAGTAAATAAGTGAAAAATATTGATATAATATCGCCCTAATAAATACATATTAAGGAGAGTATAATAAGTGGAGGCCCAGGGCATGGTGGGAACACAATCAGGCAAACACCTGAAGAAACCAGCACTTTTATTTAATAAAATACTGGGCAAAGTTTGTCATCTTCACCTGAACTCTGGATTTAGTTATGCTATAAAGGAGAACTGTATAAGAAGTGGAGACAGAGAAGAGCCAATGTAAGATCATTTATCATTCCTACCAATGCACTGCACGATTTCCAGCAACTTATCCATCTTTTCATGACTCCCAATGTCTAATATTTCCTGTTCGACATTACTGCAGGCCCCGCATGCTTGCTCAATAACCACTGATAGACAATCCGGCTTCAAAACCTCCCGAGCAAGTCTGCACAGAAAGAAAGATCAGTATATAAGATAGAGATGGAGCTAGAGCAGCGAGTACAGGCCGGCCTCTCAAGGGATTCATGACAAGTTGGCCAGGCTAGTCTGTAGAGAAAGAATGATCAGGGTATAAGATAGAGATGGAGCTGGAGCAGCGAGTACAGGCCGGCCTCTCAAGGACTTCATGACAGGGTGGCCGGGCTAGTCTTACCTTTTTATGTGCCAAGGGAATGTGGAGCTGAAGAGCAATGTCCTTACAAGTTCTCCAGGCATTATTTCTCTACTTAGCAGTTTCTTTACGTGTTTCATGGACAACAAGCAATCGGCTTCATCCAGTACAAAGTATTTCACTTTGCTCAACCCGATCTAAAAGGAAATCGTAGAATCAGCTATAAGGAAAAACAACCTTGTCATACAGCATGTACAGAGACAAAAATAAAACCAGGAGAAGCAAGGAGAAGAAAACTTCCTGAAACTGGGACACACAAACAAGTCCGCTCTAGCTGAGATATCTGCACGACTTCTAAGTACCAACTGATCAACCTCGTGAGTTTCATTTCAATGAATATCTATGGGTTTGTCCACCTATTTCATATCAGGCCCAACTTGTTCAACACGAATTGGAGGTCTCTACAAACCCCAGGGTATAATAAGTGGAGGCCCAGGGCATGGTGGGAACACAATAAATACTTGTACTCAGCTCTCCTGGGCTCAGGTCTCTACAAACAGGAGAGTATAATAAGTGGAGGCCCAGGGCATGTTGGGAATACAATAAATACTTGTACTCACCTTTCCTCAACTCGCCTGGGTTCAGGTCTCTTCAAACCCCAGAGTATAATAAGTGGAGGCCCAGGGCATGGTGGGAACACAATAAATACTTGTACTCACCTTGCCTCACCTCGTCTGGGCTCAGGTCTCTTCAAACCCCAGAGTATAATAAGTGGAGGCCCAAGGCATGGTGGGAACACAAATACTTGTACTCACCTCTCCTGGGCTCAGGTCTCTACAAACCACAGAGTATAAGTGGAGGTCTAGGGCATGGTGGGAATACAATAAATACTTGTACTCACCTTGCCTCAACTCGCCTGGGCTCAGGTCTCTACAAACACCAGAGTATAATATGTGGAGGCCCAGGACATGGTGAAAAAACAATAAATACTTGTACTCACCTCTCCTGGGCTCAGGTCTCTTCAAACCGGAGAGTATAATAAGTGGAGGCCGAGGGCATGCTGGGAACACAAATATTGTACTCACCAGTCCTGGGCTCAGGTCTTTACAAACTGGAGAGTATAATAAGTGGAGGCCCAGAGCATGGTGGGGACACAAATACTTGTACTCACCTTGCCTCACTTCTCCTGGGCTCAGGTCTCTACAAACCCCAGAGTATAAGAAGTGTAGGCCCAGGGCATGGTGGGAACACAAATACTTGTACTCACCTTCTCTCAGCTCTCGTAGGCTCAGGTCTCTTCTAACCTCCTGATTAGTGTCATGAGCACTGGGGGACTGTTGAGTCCTGTTATTGGGCCTCAGTGGTCACATGGGGCACGCTGATATCATGATGCTTTAACGCAATAATTATGACTTCAATGCCTGGGGCACGTGATATCAGCCAGGAGGTTGAAGGACCACAGGACACCATCAGGGAGTCCAGGAGTGGTGAGAAAAAGGTGAGTATAAGTATTTATTGTGTTTTTGCACCTACCCTGGGCTTCAATTATTGTATTTGGGGTCACTTAAAGAGGATCTTTCATGTCCTCATGCGCATGCGGTTTTATATACCGCTAGTAGTATAATGTTGTACCGTGTTAGCCATAGAAGGTAGTGAAAGAGTGAAGAAATCAGGCGATACCTTTTAGAGGCTGAGTATATTTGATAAGTAAGCTTTCGGAAGTACTAGCTCCCTTCATCAGACATGGTTACACCATGTCATAAGTAATTATTGTGTTTTTGCACCTACCCTGGGCCTCACTTATTGTATTTGGGGTTTAAAGAGGATCTTTCATGTCCTCATGCGCATGTGGTTTTATATGGTTACACCATGTCTGATGAAGGGAGCTAGTCTTCTGAAAGCTTACTTATCAAATATACTCAGTTAGCCTCTAAAAGGTATCGCCTGATTTCTTCACTCTTCCATTATATACCGCTAGAAAGCCAACAGTGCGCTGAATTCACCGCACTGTCAGCTTTCTAGCGGTGTATAAAACTGCATGTGCATGAGGACATGAAATGTCCTCTTTTAGAGACCCCAGAGTAGAACAGTGATTTGTGGGTGATGAACCCCAAAAGGGTTTGAGCTGAGCCTGAAACTTTTGGAGAAATCAGGTCAAATCTGGTTAGATACGATCCGGTTCACTCATCTCTAATTAACAGTAAAATGCAGTCAGTGATCTTCTGATACTCCATAGGTACCACACTAGAAATACCTGCTGAGTCAAATCCCACCGCCAAGTTTCTGAAATAAGGAGCTCCATAGAACAATGTTACTTAAAAAAACACATCCATTGGCCAAAAGTGCACTAGAAGCCTCCATCAGATGTCTTATAACTTGTACTGCTTGATATGCTTAGGAGTCCAGTGGGCGATCATACTCATTGCATGGCCAGGTCACACTGATCTATAGACTATAAATACCTTGGCCCTGTTGATAACATCCAGTAACCTTCCAGGTGTTGCACAAAGAATGTTGCAGCCTTGAAAGATCTCCCGTAATGTATGAAACAATGATGTTCCTCCATAGATCGCAACCGCACGAATAGTCGTTCTGTATTTGGGGAAATAAGTGACACCTTTTACAACAGGAACCAACTCATCAAAATGTTACCCTCACTTTCGAGAACATCCAGCCGTACACATTACATGTTAGACTGCTGAAGTTGGTCGTACAGAAACCTACAACAGCCGATCCCATACAGCCGACCCACCACAGACTAAAGTCTGTCAGAACCTAAATCTGTCCTGTTGGATTTTGTGTGTGATCTGTTGTGTCTGGGCTGACAGACCTGTGGGAGATTCTTGTATTGAGGACATGTCTTTGTTTCAGCATTTCATTAACATTGCACGACTTTCATCTTTCATTTTCCAAGTGTTGGGGGAGTCGAAGGTTCGTCTGAAGGTTCCAGGGGCTGTTTTAATACATTAGTGGACCAAGCTCAAACATTTCCACTCACACATAATGTAATGGATACTTCTGTAGCACCCACATAATTTCGCCAGCCTGCAGGCTCTGGCTGTAGTGAGGTCAGCGGCGCGGCGCTCATCGTACCTCCCTGCCGCAGAGAGCGGGTGATGGCGGTCTAAGATTGAATTTATGTTTTATTTACTTTACTTGCTTATAGATCGCCATCACATTCCGCAGCACTTTACATATATTGTGATCACTGTCCCATATAGGGCGAATAATCTATATCACAAAGTCTTTGGAGTGTGGGGGAAAACTAAAGTACCTGTAGCAAATCCACGCAAACACGGGGAGAACATGCAAACTCCTTACAGATGTTATCCTTGGCTGAATTCAGACTGATCCGCCGTTGGTGCCCTAATAATCTCATGTGTATGGGCGATGTATGTGTCTCACATTGCTAAACAATCAGAAGCTACGTCATATCTGAGACCACTAATCCAGCATTAGCTCCTTAACATTACAATTGGAACAACCCTCCCGAAAACGCCACTGTCACTGTATCTTTGGAATTTATATCTCAGATAAATATGGGAGGGGCCTAATGAAGATGTCAGATGTGCAGATTAACCCCTTCCTGACCATACCTTGTATTTTGCTGGATGAAATGTAGTTTTTCTATTTACCACATTGCGGTTCCCGTAATGTACTGACCAGATAACACCGATAACATATTTAGTGCACAAATAAAACCTTTCATTGCACAAAGTTACTTGTTTTCTGGCACATTTAGATTTTTCTGCCACTGGAGCTGTGTGAAGATTTGAGTCCAACCATGGACGACATTGGGGTGTAGTTTGTATGTTCTCCCCGTGTTTGGCGGTTTCCTCCAAGTTCTCCGGTTTCCTCCCACACTGATAGGTAATGCAGATCGTGTGCTCGATATGGGGACACTATAGAATTGAATATGTGAAGGAGTTTTTTGCAGGACTCGTAACTTTTATCCCTACGGCTTTGGTGAACATATTATTAGATTTTTTTGGGGCATGACATGAACAAAACAGCAATTCTGGAACTTTTTTAGAAACTTGTTTAACACTCATTTATACCAGATGTGATGTCTTTTCTGAGGAGTTTTTTGTTATTTTCATTATTTCTCTTAGGATTTTTTTCTTACCTTTTCTGACTGTAAGACCATTTTGATGATGTGGTCAGCAGTGACCATAGCATGTGAGGGGTTAATGGTCAGTCTAACCTTGTAAACTGGCTAGAGGAAGATGAGGAGGCGAGAGAAAAACAAGAGGTCATGGACTGGAGATGAGAAGCTAAAGGGCACCCTAGTACAGGAGGTAGCAAGGCGAATGGGGTTAACCCCTTACTTCTCCTACTAAATATCACAGGTAATGCAGGGAAAAACACAAACTCAATGTATAAGGAGAAGTAAAACCCCTTACAAAAGGAGAGGTGAGGTGACATTAGAGTCAGGGCAATTTTTATTATACAGAGGGGAAAATGCAAGGAAAACTTGCTCTAGTGCCACCTTTTGGTGGTTCAATGCCTGATTTTTACAACAGGTGCACAGAATTAGGGGGACATTTTCCTGCAGGTCTTCCAATGTGGTGTACCTCATAATGTGTGTGCAATGTCCCACCACAGGCCTCTATGTGGGGGAAAAAGGGCAGAGACTCAGTCAACGAATGAACTCACACAGATCCACCATTAATAACAGCAGAACTGATCTCCCAGTGGCCGCACATTTCTCCGGAGAAAACCACTCTATTGAAGATTTGCGGGTTGTGGTTTTAATGGGACATTTTAAGACACAGGAGAAAAGAAAAGAAATGGAGTACAAATTTATGCAAAAATTTCAAACTCTGCAATTTGGACTTAATATTCCTGCCAGCTTCATGTCACACTATGTTTGAACCATGAACTGAACTCAATATTCATGCCAGCTTCAAATCACACTATGTATGACCTGTGAGGGACACAAATCACCTCCTGATAGCAAACAGATAACAGCAAGAATTACTGATCCCTCCGTCACGCACCACAAGTTTCCAGACTGTTTTTTTGACCTGTTGTAAATAACTTCTCTACTTAGATTGCAATTTTTTTTAAGGACTCTAAAATGCTTTGAAAACCATGTGTATAAAAATCTGTGAATTTTCAGTTCTTGTATCACACCATGTCTGATGAAGGGAGCGAGTACTCCTGAAAGCTTACTTATAAATATACTCAGTTAGCCTCTAAAAGGTATCGCCTGATTTCTTCACTCTTCCACTGATTTTTACAACTTCAGTGTTGGGCAAAGTATTCCTGAGGAATATTAAACTCAAGCTTTGCTTTCCTTTAATCTACCTGTGATCAGCCTAAACTGAAGGTAGAAGTTGCATGGAAAGATAGATGTTACTCAATAGCTGGTCTCCCTGCAATTCAACTCTTGCCCGAGCTGTGTTCAGGTCAAACTGGATAAGTATGAGAGGAGCTCAGGGAGGGGGTCAGGGGGCATAAGTAAAATATGCACAAGTGCTGATCACTTCCTGTGATCTCCCACAAACCACAGAGCCCCTCCAGTGACAAAGCACTCAGCCTAGTGAGGTGGCAACATTCCAGGCAACCTTCATTACACGTACCCGTATGCAAATTTCCGTGCTTCTAAGTAAATCTGATGGATCAGCTCTCGGCTAGGTGCAACAATTATTGCTTCTGGTTCCTGAAGATCTTTCAACGGATTTGCAGTAATTCCATTTTTGACCAAATCGGCCACAATGGGTAAAAGAAAAGCCGCCTATGAAGGGGATAAAGTAATTTACAATGAAAGGCGTTTATACCATCCAAAATCTCGCTACAAATAAAAAGAAAAGCTCTAGCAGAATAATAACATCACTGCCGACCATCCTGCTCTGCTTGTAAAGCTAGCACTAGAAGATCTTCTGTACAATATTCCTATCTATGCCGCACCATGCGCTTCAATACCAATAAATACGTGGATGAGAAAAATTATTCTGATCAAGATAAAATGTCTCTTGCACGCTGCACGCCTGCGTCACTTAGATCCACCAATTATATACTCACTGTCACTTGCCCGCTGCACGCCTCTGTTACTTAGAACCACCGATTATATATTCACTGTCACTTGCCCGCTGCACGCCTCTGTGACTTAGAACCACCGATTGTATACTCACTATCACTCACCTGATGCACGCCTCAGTCACTTAGAACCACCGATTATATATTCACTGTCACTCCCACGCTGCACGCCACCCTCACTTAGAACAACTGATTCTATATACACTATCACTCACCCTCTGCACGCCTCCGTCACTTAGAACCACCGATTCTATATACACTATCACTCACCCGCTGCACGCCTCCGTCACTTAGAACCACCGATTCTATATACACTATCATTCGTCTGCTGCACGCTTCCGTCACTTAGAACCACCGATTCTATATACACTATCATTTGCCTGCTGCACGCTTCCGTCACTTAGAACCACCGATCCTATATACACTATCACTCACCCTCTGCACGCTTCCGTCACTTAGAACCACCGATTCTATATACACTATCATTCGTCTGCGGCACGCTTCCGTCACTTAGAACCACCGATTCTATATACACTATCACTCACCCTCTGCACGCCTCCGTCATTTAAAACCACCGATCCTATATACACTATCACTCACCCTCTGCACACCTCCGTCACTTAGAACCACCGATTCTATATACAATATCATTCGTCTGCTGCACGCTTCCGTCACTTAGAACCACCGATTCTATATACACTATCATTCGCCTGCTGCACGCTTCCGTCACTTAGAACCACCGATCCTATATACACTATCACTCACCCTCTGCACGCTTCCGTCACTTAGAACCACCGATTCTATATACACTATTTCTATATACACTATCATTCGCCTTCTGCACGCCTCCGTCACTTAGAACCACCGATTCTATATACACTATCACTCACCCTCTGCACGCCTCCGTCATTTAAAACCACCGATCCTATATACACTATCACTCACCCTCTGCACGCCTCCGTCACTTAGAACCACCGATTCTATATACACTATCATTCATCTGCTGCACGCTTCCGTCACTTAGAACCACCGATTCTATATACACTATCACTCACCCTCTGCACGCTTCCGTCACTTAGAACCACCGATTCTATATACACCATCATTCGCCTGCTGCACGCTTCCGTCACTTAGCCACCCCCCTCCTCACCCTCTGCACGCCCGAAAAATCCGTCACTTAGAACCACCGATCCTATATACACTATCACTCACGCTCTGCACGCCTCCGTCACTTAGAACCACCGATTCTATATACACTATCATTTGTCTGCTGCACGCTTCCGTCACTTAGAACCACCAATTCTATATACACTATCATTCATCTGCTGCACGCTTCCGTCACTTAGAACCACCGATTCTATATACACTATCACTCACCCTCTGCACGCTTCCGTCACTTAGAACCACCGATTCTATATACACTATCATTCGCCTGCTGCACGCTTCCGTCACTTAGAACCACTGATTCTATATACACTATCACTCACGCTCTGCACGCCTCCGTCACTTAGAACCACCGATTCTATATACACTATCATTTGTCTGCTGCACGCTTCCGTCACTTAGAACCACCAATTCTATATACACTATCATTCACCTACTGCACGCTTCCGTCACTTAGAACCACCGATCCTATATACACTATCACTCACCCTCTGCACGCTTCCGTCACTTAGAACCACCGATTCTATATACACTATCATTCGCCTGCTGCACGCTTCCGTCACTTAGAACCACCGATTCTATATACACTATCACTCACCCTCTGCACGCATCCGTCACTTAGAATCACCAATTCTATATACACTATCGCTCACCCTCTGCATGCCTCCGTCACTTAGAATCACCGATTCTATATACATTATCACTCACCCTCTGCACGCCTCCGTAACTTAGAACCGCCGATTCTATATACACTATCATTCGCCTGCTGCACGCTTCCGTCACTTAGAACCACCGATTCTATATACACTATCATTCGCCTGCTGCACGCTTCCGTCACTTAGAACCACCGATTCTATATACACTATCACTCACCCTCTGCACGCCTCCGTCACTTAGAACCACCGATTCTATATACACTATCACTCACCCTCTGCACGCTTCCGTGACTTAGAACCACTGATTCTATATACACTATCACTCACCCTCTGCACGCTTCCATCACTTAGAACCACCGATTCTATATACACTATCATTCGCCTGCTGCACGCTTCCGTCACTTAGAACCACCGATTCTATATACACTATCATTCGCCTGCTGCACGCTTCCGTCACTTAGAACCACCGATTCTATATACACTATCACTCACCCTCTGCACGCCTCCGTCACTTAGAACCACCGATTCTATATACACTATCATTCGTCTGCTGCACGCTTCCGTCACTTAGAACCACCGATTCTATATACACTATCATTCGCCTGCTGCACGCTTCCGTCACTTAGAACCACCGATCCTATATACACTATCACTCACCCTCTGCACGCTTCCGTCACTTAGAACCACCGATTCTATATACACTATCATTCGCCTGCTGCACGCTTCCGTCACTTAGAACCACCGATTCTATATACACTATCACTCACCCTCTGCACGCATCCGTCACTTAGAACCACCGATCCTATATACACTATCACTCACCCTCTGCACGCTTCCGTCACTTAGAACCACCGATTCTATATACACTATCATTCGCCTGCTGCACGCTTCCGTCACTTAGAACCACCGATTCTATATACACTATCACTCACCCTCAGCACGCCTCCGTCACTTAGAACCACCGATTCTATATACACTATCATTCGCCTGCTGCACGCTTCCGTCACTTAGAACCAGCGATTCTATATACACTATCACTCACCCTCTGCACGCTTCCGTCACTTAGAACCACCGATTCTATATACACTATCACTCACCCTCTGCACGCTTCCGTCACTTAGAACCACTGATTCTATATACACTATCACTCACGCTCTGCACGCCTCCGTCACTTAGAACCACCGATTCTATATACACTATCATTCGCCTGCTGCACGCTTCCGTCACTTAGAACCACCAATTCTATATACACTATCATTCGCCTGCTGCACGCTTCCGTCACTTAGAACCAGCGATTCTATATACACTATCACTCACCCTCTGCACGCCTCCGTCACTTAGAACCACCGATTCTATATACACTATCACTCACCCTCTGCACGCCTCCGTCACTTAAGACCACCGATTCTATATACACTATCACTCACCCTCTGCACGCCTCCGTCACTTAGAACCACCGATTCTATATACACTATCATTTGTCTGCTGCACGCTTCCGTCACTTAGAACCACCAATTCTATATACACTATCATTCGCCTGCTGCACGCCTCCGTCACTTAGAACCACCGATTCTATATACACTATCATTTGTCTGCTGCACGCTTCCGTCACTTAGAACCACCAATTCTATATACACTATCATTTGCCTGCTGCATGCCTCCATCACTTAGAACAATCAATTATATATTCACTGTCACTCGCACACTGTACGCCTCCGTCACTTAGAACAACCGATTGTATACTCACTGTCTCTCGCCCACTGCATGACTCCATCACTTAGAACCACCAATTGTATACTCACCGTCTTGCCAGTACCAGTCCGGGCACATGCTATCAAGTCCCGTCCTGCCATTACAATAGGAATACTGTGCTCCTGAATTGGGGTCAGCTTCACATATCCTGCCTTATAAACATTGTTTATTAGGGTCTCGGTAAGATCGGCTTCTTCAAATGACTAAAGATAAAAAAAAAGCATCACATGAGGCATCAGCACCAACCTTAGGTCACATTAGGGCATTCTGAACAAATCTTAAAGGGGTTGTCCCGTCTTAGCAACTTGGTTGAAAATAAATTGCAGATCAATGGGGGTCCACCCTCCTGGGTTTTAGGGTTTTTTGAATTTTGTTCCCAGTTCTAAATGGAGCAGTGGTCGAACTCACTTGGCCCTGATCCATTCATTTCTATAGGACCGGTAAAGGAGTGTGCTTGCCCAAAACGTCTCTGTTTTTGTGATTGGTAGGGGCCTCAGCAGTTGGGCCCAAACAATCTGCAACCTATCCTCTGCCTTCTCTACACATCCAGGGATGTGCACAAAATGATGGCCATGAATACAATATCCATCCACTTTTAAAGCCGCACCCCAGTGTGCTACAGGGCATACTAACGTACAGGCAGCCATTCACTGGCAGACTAAAAGTCTGTACTTTCCATACATGTCTATGGGAGCTTATCATACAGGTCTGCCGATCACATGACCAGTGAGGACCTGTTCAGGAGCTGTATAAAGTGGAAAATGCTCCTGCTGAGTGGCTGCATCATTCACTGTACCCTAGTATGATCAGCACTACAGGGCTACACAATATTACAGTTCAGTGGAGTGGGCAATTAAGGGAGTTGTCGAAGACCAGATATTGATGCCCTAAACTTAGGATACATCTTCAATATCATCAGATAAGTGGAGGTCCAACAGCTGAGCACCCTTACCAACCAGCTGATATCTCCATAATGTATGAAGCTAGAAGCAGAGCACTCTGTACACTGTGCAGTGGCCATGGCACTGAATGGGAGTGGCAATGCAGTCACATGGCCACTGCACAGCGTACAGAGCGCTCTGCTTCTGACTCCATACATTGTGCAGGTATCAGCAGACTGGTGGAGATGCCAACATGATATTAAAGATGTTGCTTAACTACTTAACTATCCTTTTTTGACCTAGTAACAGAGGAAGATGTCTCGAAAATCATCATCTCCTCATAGATTGTAAGCTCTTGTGCCCGGGGCTTCACTTCTATGGTTTGATATGTAAATTATTTGTCACATTGTAATGTCTAATACTGGTCATGTCCCCTCTGACTTGTAAAGCGCTACGGAATATGTTGGCGCTATATAAATACAGTTATTATTAACTACATGCTGACCGCTTGTGGACTAAATCTGTGCAGGCAGTGCAGATGATAAGACTTGTGTGTACATCCCTGCAGAGTTAGCAGCTGCATGGCAGGAGTGACAGCGACATCCCCAGAGAGAAGGCAGCGGGACGCTTTGTTACTGTCCCTGCCTTCCCAATTTCTGTATACACAGCGACCAATGGAAGGCACCATCTTGTGACTATCTCGTGGCCCGAACGAACTGCAAGAGATGCTGGGTGCAAGAGGACGTAGATCCGTTCTGCAGGGTATGTGCAGAGGCGACATACTTATTTTCCACCATAATTTGCAAATAAATTCTTAAAAAAATCAGACAATGTGATATTCTGGATTTGTTTTCTCATTTTGTCTCTCATAGTTGAGGTCTACCTATGATGACAATTACAGGCCGGCCTCATCTTTATAAGTGGGAGAACTTGCACAATTGGTGGCTGACTAAATACTTTTTTTTCCCCACTGTACGTCATTGGTCGGGAGGGGCTGTATGGAGAGGATTCGGGAGATAATCCCTCTCCTTACACAGCAGGTGCCTGCTGCATAATACAGCCAGCACCTGCCACTAACAGCGGACACAGATTGCAGCTCCTAACACTTTAGATGTCACGGTTAAACGCGAACACAGTAACGAAAGTGCAAAAAATAAATTATAAAAAACTATGAAAAATACAAAAATGCAAATTCCCTGCAAATCCCCCCCCCCCCCACTTTCCCTAGATCACACATAAAAATAAATCAACAATAAAAAAGCCAGAACCATTAAAATATTAATCCCATATGAAGAACGGCGTAGCCGGAAAAAAAAATAAAAAAAAAGCCAAATGACAAATTTTTTTTAAACACTTTCCCTCCTAAAACAATAGAATGAAAAGTGATCAAACCATCAGACTTTACCCCTAATGTTATCAATAAAAACGCCATAAAAAGACGCCATGGCCAGTAAACATAAATATCAAAAAGTTACTGGTGTCACAACATGGCAAAAAATTTACATTTTTTGAAAACGTATCAAAACATTACAAATACAATATAAATTCGGTATCGCCGTGACCGTCCTGACCTGCCCAATACAGGTAATGGGTCATTTTTACCACACAGTGAACACCGTAAAAATTAAACCCATAAGAAATTGGCGCAAATGCATTTTTTTTTCCCAATTCCACCTCATTCTGAATTTTTTTCCAGCTTCCCAGTACATTTTACAGAATATTGAATGGCGCCATTATAAAGTACAATTTGTCCTGCAAACAATAAGCCATCATGTGATTCTGTGAATCAAAAAAAAAATTATGGCTCTTGCAATGTGGGGAGGAAAAACAGATGAGCAAAAACCCCTTCAGGACCGAGCCCAAAAGTGCATTAAGGACCAGGCCTCATTTTTCAAAACTGACATATGTCAATTTATATGGCAATAACTTTAAGATGCTTTAACTTAAACAAGTGATTTTGAGATTATTTTTTCGTGACACATTATACTTCATGTTAGTGGTAAACATTGATCAACATTTTTATATTGATTTATTAAAAAATAAGAAATTTGATGGAAATTTGAAAAAAAAAAAAATCGCAATTTTCAAAATGTGAAATGCTCTGCTTTTCAAACAGATAGTCATACCCCCCAAATACACTAATAATATTATCTACCATATCTATACTTATCAGATAGTCATACCCCCCAAATACACTAATAATATTATCTACCATATCTCTACTAATCAGACAGATAGTCATACCCCCCAAATACACTAATAATATTATCTACCATATCTCTACTTATCAGACAGTCATACCCCCCAAATACACTAATAATATTATCTACCATATCTCTACTTATCAGACAGATAGTCATACCCCCCAAATACACTAATAATATTATCTACCATATCTCTACTTATCAGACAGTCATACCATCCAAATACACTAATAATATTATCTACCATATCTCTGCTTATCAGACAGATAGTCATACCATCCAAATACACTAATAATATTATCTATCATATCTCTACTTATCAGACAGATAGTCATACCCCCCAAATACACTAATAATATTATCTACCATATCTCTGCTTATCAGATAGTCATACCATCCAAATACACTAATAATATTATCTACCATATCTCTACTTATCAGATAGTCATACCCCCCAAATACACTAATAATATTATCTACCATATCTCTACTTATCAGACAGATAGTCATACCCCCCAAATACACTAATAATATTATCTACCATATCTCTACTTATCAGATAGTCATACCCCCCAAATACACTAATAATAATATCTACCATATCTCTACTTATCAGATAGTCATACCCCCCAAATACACTAATAATATTATCTACCATATCTCTACTTATCATATAGTCATACCCCCCAAATACACTAATAATATTATCTACCATATCTCTACTAATCAGATAGTCATACCCCCAAATACACTAATAATATTATCTACCATATCTCTACTTATCAGACAGTCATACCCCCCAAATACACTAATAATATTATCTACCATATCTCTATTTATCAGACAATCATACCCCCCAAATACACTAATAATATTATCTACCATATCTATACTTATCAGACAGATAGTCATACCCCTCCAAATACACTAATAATATTATCTACCATATCTCTACTTATCAGACAGATAGTCATACCCCCCAAATACACTAATAATATTATCTACCATATCTCTGCTTATCAGATAGTCATACCATCCAAATACACTAATAATATTATCTACCATATCTCTACTTATCAGACAGATAGTCATACCATCCAAATACACTAATAATATTATCTACCATATCTCTACTTATCAGACAGATAGTCATACCCCCCAAATACACTAATAATATTATCTACCATATCTCTACTAATCAGACAGATAGTCATACCCCCCAAATACACTAATAATATTATCTACCATATCTCTACTTATCAGATAGTCATACCCCCCAAATACACTCATAATATTATCTACCATATCTCTGCTTATCAGATAGTCATACCATCCAAATACACTAATAATAATATCTACTATATCTCTACTTATCAGATAGTCATACCCCCCAAATACACTAATAATATTATCTACCATATCTCTACTTATCAGATAGTCATACCCCCCAAATACACTCATAATATTATCTACCATATCTCTGCTTATCAGATAGTCATACCCTCCAAATACACTAATAATATTATCTACTATATCTCTACTTATCAGATAGTCATACCCCCCAAAATACAGTAATAATATTATCTACCATATCTCTACTTATCAGACAGTCATATCCCCCAAATACACTAATAATATTATCTACCATATCTCTACTTATCAGATAGTCATACCCCCCAAATACACTAATAATAATATCTACCATATCTCTCCTTATCAGACAGTCATACCTCCCAAATACACTAATAATATTATCTACCATATCTCTACTTATCAGATAGTCATACACCCCAAATACAGTAATAATATTATCTACCATATCTCTGCTTATCAGACAGTCATACCCCCCAAATACACTAATAATATTATCTACCATATCTCTGCTTATCAGACAGTCATACTCCCCAAATACACTAATAATATTATCTACCATATCTCTACTTATCAGACAGATAGTCATACCCCCCAAATACACTAATAATATTATCTACCATATCTCTACTTATCAGACAGTCATACCCCCCAAATACACTAATAATATTATCTACCATATCTCTACTTATCAGACAGTCATACCATCCAAATACACTAATAATATTATCTACCATATCTCTACTTATCAGATAGTCATACCCTCCAAATACACTAATAATATTATCTACCATATCTCTACTTATCAGACAGTCATACCCCCCAAATACACTAATAATATTATCTACCATATCTCTACTTATCAGACAGATAGTCATACCCCCCAAATACACTAATAATATTATCTACCATATCTCTGCTTATCAGTAGTCATACCCCCCAAATACACTAATAATATTATCTACCATATCTCTACTTATCAGACAGATAGTCATACCATCCAAATACACTAATAATATTATCTACCATATCTCTACTTATTAGACAGTCATACCCCCCAAATACACTAATAATATTATCTACCATATCTCTGCTTATCAGACAGATAGTCATACCATCCAAATACACTAATAATATTATCTACCATATCTCTACTTATCAGATAGTCATACCACCCAAATACACGAATAATATTATCTACCATATCTCTACTTATCAGAAAGTCATACCCTCCAAATACACTAATAATATTATCTACCATATCTCTACTTATCAGACAGATAGTCATACCCCCAAATACACTAATAATATTATCTACCATATCTCTCCTTATCAGGTAGTCATACCCTCCAAATACACTAATAATATTATCTACCATATCTCTATTTATCAGATAGTCATACCCCCCAAATACACTAATAATATTATCTACCATATCTCTGCTTATCAGACAAATAGTCATACCCCCCAAATACACTAATAATATTATCTACCATATCTCTACTTATCAGACAGATAGTCATACCATCCAAATACACTAATAATATTATCTACCATATCTCTACTTATCAGACAGTCATACCTCCCAAATACACTAATAATATTATCTACCATATCTCTGCTTATCAGACAGTCATACACCCCAAATACACTAATAATATTATCTACCATATCTCTGCTTATCAGATAGTCATACCATCCAAATACACTAATAATATTATCTACCATATCTCTGCTTATCAGATAGTCATACCCCCCAAATACACTAATAATATTATCTACCATATCTCTGCTTATCAGACAGATAGTCATACTCCCCAAATACACTAATAATATTATCTACCATATCTCTACTTATCAGACAGATAGTCATACCCTCCAAATGCACTAATAATATTATCTACCATATCTCTACTTATCAGACAGTCATACCATCCAAATACACAATAATATTATCACCATATCTCGCTTATCAGACAGTAGTCATACCCCCCAAATCACTAATAATATTATCTACCATATCTCTACTTTTAGACAGTCTACCCCCCAAATACACTAATAATATTATCTACCATATCTCTGCTTATCAGACAGTCATACCATCCAAATACACTAGTAATATTATCTACCATATCTCTACTTATCAGAAAGTCATACCCCCAAATACACTAATAATATTATCTACCATATCTCTACTTATCAGACAGTCATACCCTCCAAATACACTAATAATATTATCTACCATATCTCTACTTATCAGATAGTCATACCCCCCAAATACACTAATAATATTATCTACCATATCTCTGCTTATCAGACAGATAGTCATACCCCCCAAATACACTAATAATATTATCTACCATATCTCTACTTATTAGACAGTCATATCCCCCAAATACACTAATAATATTATCTACCATATCTCTGCTTATCAGACAGATAGTCATACCATCCAAATACACTAATAATATTATCTACCATATCTCTACTTATCAGACAGTCATACCCCCCAAATACACTAATAATATTATCTACCATATCTCTACTTATCAGACAGATAGTCATACCCTCCAAATGCACTAATAATATTATCTACCATATCTCTACTTATCAGACAGTCATACCCTCCAAATACACTAATAATATTATGTACCATATCTCTGCTTATCAGACAGATAGTCATACCCCCCAAATACACTAATATTATCTACCATATCTCTGCTTATCAGACAGATAGTCATACCATCCAAATACACTAATAATATTATCTACCATATCTCTACTTATTAGACAGTCATATCCCCCAAATACACTAATAATATTATCTACCATATCTCTGCTTATCAGACAGATAGTCATACCCCCCAAATACACTAATAATATTATCTACCATATCTCTACTTATCAGATAGTCATATCCCCCAAATACACTAATAATATTATCTACCATATCTCTACTTATCAGACAGTCATACCCTCCAAATACACTAATAATATTATCTACCATATCTCTACTTATCAGATAGTCATACCCCCCAAATACACTAATAATATTATCTACCATATCTCTGCTTATCAGACAGATAGTCATACCCCCCAAATACACTAATAATATTATCTACCATATCTCTACTTATTAGACAGTCATATCCCCCAAATACACTAATAATATTATCTACCATATCTCTGCTTATCAGACAGATAGTCATACCATCCAAATACACTAATAATATTATCTACCATATCTCTACTTATCAGACAGTCATACCCCCCAAATACACTAATAATATTATCTACCATATCTCTGCTTATCAGACAGTCATACACCCCAAATACACTAATAATATTATCTATCATATCTCTGCTTATCAGATAGTCATACCCCCCCAAATACACTAATAATATTATCTACCATATCTCTGCTTATCAGACAGTCATACCCCCCAAATACACTAATAATATTATCTACCATATCTCTACTTATCAGATAGTCATACCATCCAAATACACTAATAATATTATCTACCATATCTCTACTTATCAGACAGATAGTCATACCCCTCCCCCAAATACACTAATAATATTATCTACCATATCTCTGCTTATCAGACAGTCATACCCCCCAAATACACTAATAATATTATCTACCATATCTCTACTTATCAGATAGTCATACCCCCCAAATACACTAATAATATTATCTACCATATCTCTGCTTATCAGACAGTCATACACCCCAAATACACTAATAATATTATCTATCATATCTCTGCTTATCAGATAGTCATACCCCCCCAAATACACTAATAATATTATCTACCATATCTCTACTTATCAGATAGTCATACCCCCCAAATACACTAATAATATTATCTACCATATCTCTACTTATCAGACAGTCATACCCCCCAAATACACTAATAATATTATCTACCATATCTCTAATTATCAGATAGTCATACCCCCCAAATACACTAATAATATTATCTACCATATCTCTACTTATCAGATAGTCATACCCCCCAAATACACTAATAATATTATCTACCATATCTCTACTTATCAGACAGATAGTCATACCCCCCAAATACACTAATAATATTATCTACCATATCTCTACTTATCAGACAGTCATACCCCCCAAATACACTAATAATATTATCTACCATATCTCTGCTTATCAGACAGTCATACACCCCAAATACACTAATAATATTATCTATCATATCTCTGCTTATCAGATAGTCATACCCCCCCAAATACACTAATAATATTATCTACCATATCTCTGCTTATCAGACAGTCATACTCCCCAAATACACTAATAATATTATCTACCATATCTCTACTTATCAGACAGATAGTCATACCCCCCAAATACACTAATAATATTATCTACCATATCTCTACTTATCAGACAGTCATACCATCCAAATACACTAATAATATTATCTACCATATCTCTACTTATCAGATAGTCATACCCTCCAAATACACTAATAATATTATCTACCATATCTCTACTTATCAGACAGTCATACCCCCCAAATACACTAATAATATTATCTACCATATCTCTACTTATCAGATAGTCATACCACCCAAATACACTAATAATATTATCTACCATATCTCTGCTTATTAGACAGATAGTCATACCATCCAAATACACTAGTAATATTATCTACCATATCTCTACTTATCAGAAAGTCATACCCTCCAAATACACTAATAATATTATCTACCATATCTCTACTTATCAGACAGATAGTCATACCCCCAAATACACTAATAATATTATCTACCATATCTCTGCTTATCAGACAGATAGTCATACCATCCAAATACACTAATAATATTATCTACCATATCTCTGCTTATCAGATAGTCATAACCCCCAAATACACTAAATTCACCATCTCTACCAGTGTCACCCCCAAATACACTAATAATATTATCTACCATATCTCTGCTTATCAGACAAATAGTCATACCCCCCAAATACACTAATAATATTATCTACCATATCTCTACTTATCAGACAGATAGTCATACCATCCAAATACACTAATAATATTATCTACCATATCTCTACTTATCAGACAGTCATACCTCCCAAATACACTAATAATATTATCTACCATATCTCTGCTTATCAGACAGTCATACACCCCAAATACACTAATAATATTATCTACCATATCTCTGCTTATCAGATAGTCATACCATCCAAATACACTAATAATATTATCTACCAGATCTCTGCTTATCAGATAGTCATACCCCCCAAATACACTAATAATATTATCTACCATATCTCTGCTTATCAGATAGTCATACCCTCCAAATACACTAATAATATTATCTACCATATCTCTACTTATCAGACAGTCATACCATCCAAATACACTAATAATATTATCTACCATATCTCTACTTATCAGACAGATAGTCATACCCTCCAAATGCACTAATAATATTATCTACCATATCTCTACTTATCAGACAGTCATACCATCCAAATACACTAATAATATTATCTACCATATCTCTGCTTATCAGACAGATAGTCATACCCCCCAAATACACTAATAATATTATCTACCATATCTCTACTTATTAGACAGTCATACCCCCCAAATACACTAATAATATTATCTACCATATCTCTGCTTATTAGACAGATAGTCATACCATCCAAATACACTAGTAATATTATCTACCATATCTCTACTTATCAGAAAGTCATACCCCCAAATACACTAATAATATTATCTACCATATCTCTACTTATCAGATAGTCATACCCCCCAAATACACTAATAATATTATCTACCATATCTCTGCTTATCAGACAGATAGTCATACCCCCCAAATACACTAATAATATTATCTACCATATCTCTACTTATTAGACAGTCATATCCCCCAAATACACTAATAATATTATCTACCATATCTCTGCTTATCAGACAGATAGTCATACCATCCAAATACACTAATAATATTATCTACCATATCTCTACTTATCAGACAGTCATACCCCCCAAATACACTAATAATATTATCTACCATATCTCTGCTTATCAGACAGTCATACACCCCAAATACACTAATAATATTATCTATCATATCTCTGCTTATCAGATAGTCATACCCCCCAAATACACTAATAATATTATCTACCATATCTCTGCTTATCAGACAGTCATACTCCCCAAATACACTAATAATATTATCTACCATATCTCTACTTATCAGACAGATAGTCATACCCTCCAAATGCACTAATAATATTATCTACCATATCTCTACTTATCAGACAGTCATACCCTCCAAATACACTAATAATATTATGTACCATATCTCTGCTTATCAGACAGATAGTCATACCCCCCAAATACACTAATATTATCTACCATATCTCTGCTTATCAGACAGATAGTCATACCATCCAAATACACTAATAATATTATCTACCATATCTCTACTTATTAGACAGTCATATCCCCCAAATACACTAATAATATTATCTACCATATCTCTGCTTATCAGACAGATAGTCATACCCTCCAAATACACTAATAATATTATCTACCATATCTCTACTTATCAGATACTCATACCCCCCAAATACACTAATAATATTATCTACCATATCTCTACTTATCAGATAGTCATACCCCCCAAATACACTAATAATATTATCTACCATATCTCTACTTATCAGATAGTCATACCCCCCAAATACACTAATAATACTATCTACCATATCTCTACTTATTAGACAGTCATATCCCCCAAATACACTAATAATATTATCTACCATATCTCTACTTATCAGACAGTCATACCATCCAAATACACTAATATTATCTACCATATCTTTGCTTATCAGATAGTCATACCCTCCAAATACACTAATAATATTATCTACCATATCTCTATTTATCAGATAGTCATACCCTCCAAATACACTAATAATATTATCTACCATATCTCTACTTATCAGACAGATAGTCATACCCCCCAAATACAGTAATAATATTATCTACCATATCTCTGCTTACCAGATAGTCATACCATCCAAATACACTAATAATATTATCTACCATATCTCTACTTATCAGACAGATAGTCATACCATCCAAATACACTAATAATATTATCTACCATATCTCTACTTATCAGACAGATAGTCATACCCCCCAAATACAGTAATAATATTATCTACCATATCTCTGCTTATCAGATAGTCATACCCCCCAAATACACTAATAATATTATCTACCATATCTCTACTTATCAGATAGTCATACCTCCCAAATACACTAATAATATTATCTACCATATCTCTACTTATCAGACAGATAGTCATACCCCCCAAATACAGTAATAATATTATCTACCATATCTCTACTTATCAGATAGTCATACCATCCAAATACACTAATAATATTGTCTACCATATCTCTGCTTATCAGACAGATAGTCATACCATCCAAATACACTAATAATATTATCTACCATATCTCTGCTTATCAGACAGATAGTCATACCCCCCAAATACACTAATAATATTATCTACCATATCTCTACTTATCAGACAGACAGTCATACCCTCTAAATACACTAATAATATTATCTACCATATCTCTACTTATCAGATAGTCATATCCCCCAAATACACTAATAATATTATCTACCATATCTCTGCTTATCAGACAGTTATACCATCCAAATACACTAATAATATTATCTACCATATCTCTCCTTATCAGACAGTCATACCATCCAAATACACTAATAATATTAGCTACCATATCTCTGCTTATCAGATAGTCATAACCCCCAAATACACTAATAATATTATCTACCATATCTCTACTTATCAGACAGTCATACCCCCCAAATACACTAATAATATTATCCACCATATCTCTACTTATCAGACAGATAGTCATACCCTCCAAATACACTAATAATATTATCTACCATATCTCTACTTATCAGATAGTCATACCATCCAAATACACTAATAATATTATCTACCATATCTCTTTTTTATATTGGATCATCTTTTTATCGCCCTTTAATGTATTTTGTACATTATAAATCTTACAAGTGTAACAGCTATTTTCCAGATTTACAAGAAAATTTCCCAAACTAATTTTTTAGGGACCACTTCAGTTCTGAAGGGGATTATAATTACAAAGGCCTATATAATAGAAACCACCATGAATCACCCAATTTTCAAAAGTGCACCCCTCATATCATTCAAAACAGCATTTGGGAAGTTTGTTAACCCTTTAAGCATTTCACGGAGATTAAAACAATATGGAGGTGAAATTTAGACATTTCATTTTTTTTCAATAATACATTAATTTATCCATAAAATTATCACATTCACAAAGGGTTAAAGGAGAAAATGCATCTCACAGTTTGTTATGCAATTTCTCCCAAACACAGAAATCCCCCACATGTGGGTGTAAACTGATGTTTGGGCACACGGACGTACGACCGTACCAAGTGGTGTAGTGAGCTTTAGTATCCCAGACGTGACTGCACAGCGGAGGGTGAAGAGTGAATATGTAAGCTGTGCGGAGTACATTGGGAACACCAAATTCCCTCCTATATCCCCAGTAGCTCCTATGATTGGGGGGGGGTCACTTCTGGTGTCTTTTCCCTTGTAAGCTGTAAATCTGGGGTATCCCCTGATATTCGCTCTCACAGCTTATACATTCCCTTGCTGCCGCAGACAGTTGTGTTCTAATAATTTGGCGATTTTTGGGGTTTTTGTCTTCACATTGTACAAGCTATATTTTCCTTATTTTTCTGGTGATGTAGCCATATGAGGGCTTGTTGTTTGAGGTATGAGATTCATTGTGTAATGGCCTTATTTTTGGGTGCCTATAACTGATAGAATAAATTTTATTAATTCTTTCTTGGTGGATTAAAAAAAAAACCATCAATTCTGGTATTGCTTTTTACCTTTTATTTTTTTTTTCCATGCAGCGTACAGCATAAGTAACATGTGATCTTTATTCTGAGGGTCGGTACGATTACGGCGATACCTCATTTATATTGTTTTTTATACGTTACTAGTTTTGCAGAACAAAAACCCATTTGGGGAAAGAAATCAATTATTCTTGCATCGCCATCTTCTGAGATGTGTAACAATTTTTTTTTTTCGGTTGACAGAGTTGGTTGAAGGCTTATTTTTTGCGGGATGATCTGTGCTTTTTATTGGAACTGTTTTGGGGTATATATGACTTTTTGATCACTTTTTATAGCATTTTTTTTTAATTGAGATGGCGAAAAATCATTATTTCCTTGCTTTATTAATTAACTAAATAATTTTTTTCATACACTTTACTACTTCTTTTTTTTTTTTACTTTTTTATATGTCCCACTAGGAGACCTGAACCAGCGATGCACTGATCACTGGTTCAGCACTATAAACTGCAATACACGTGTATTGCAGTCTATAGAGGAAGTCAGCCTATGCTGCATAGGCTGACTTCCTCACTTCCCGGCAGGATCAACCAGGTAGTGGGGGCTCCAGGCAGCCTGGGGTCACTTGCCAGAATCTCAGGCTGCAGAAGTTACATATGGGCACCCCCCCGATCTCGCCGCGGGGGTTGCCAAGGGGGACATCTGTCATGGCGGAACCCCTTGGATGCCGCAGTCATATTTGACCGTGGCATCCAAGTGTTTAAAAACCGCCAATCGGAGCTCAGCTCTGATCAGTGATTAAGGAGCAGGGTGTTAGCGGTCAGTTACAGCTAACACCCACTCCTGATGCCGCCCGCGGCATTCAGTGCCGCTAACAAACACTTAAGGATTCTGCGGTCGCTATTGACTGCGGCATCTTAAGGGTTAAACAGCAGAGATTGGTGTTATCACCGTCCCCGCTATTGCAGCGGGAGTCTGGTTGTCAGATACAGCTGGGCTCCCACGGTGATCGCACGGGCTCTGCTTCTGAGCCCGCCCAATCACCGTCACATACATGCCCGTGGGGATGAAGTAACTACCCACATTCTCCCACGTACATGTACGTGAGAATGTGTGAAGAGGTTAAAGAGTTAAAAGTGGAGGAAACCTCATGAAAGATAAATGGCGCACTAATGGAAAGCAGCCATTTCAGAACTGGCAGTTTCATCCATGTGCATGTGGTCTACTGTACACCCTGGTTCCCCCAAGCCCCTTTTAATACCCGTGTAGCTGGGAGGGCTAGGACTCTCATTCCTCAGTTGCCCCTGCAGTCTCTCCAACTCTCACAGACATCACCACTCGAGCCACTGCTCCACTGAGTAGAGTGATGCTGGTTGTGTGTCGGAGAGTAAGAGTATCAGCGGGGAGTCAGAGGAACGAACGTTTTGGCCTCCCCAGCTGCCCCCTGTACAGGCCATGAATGGGGCGCCACTGGAGCAGGGGGTATATTAGTAATAGGGATCCACCAGTGGCTGGAATGGACTGCTCAGCTCCACTAGTCCCCAGATAATACACACAGACTGACAAATGTACTGACCGATATCGGCTGTGGCACTCTGACTCCAGATTTCTGCACCAGGATGCCTCGAAACTGATCAAAGTTAATGCCAGTTTGGCAAGGCTTAAATATCTCCTCCTCAGAGTCAGGTGGAGGCGGGGGCTCATAAGTCATTGTAGGCTCTAAAAGGAAAACACAAGCATTACCAACGACAACTACTGACAACACTAGTGCACTTCATCAGGAGCACCGTGCACCACCTCTACCTATTCTTTGCATCCTTTAATAGGGGGCACGCCAATAATATTGGAATTATTTCTCTAGCCCCCATCATTCCTGAGCAATCGGAGCAGTTCGTTTTAGTGCCCGATATGCTAATACACTAAGGTTAGGTTCACACCTGCACCTGCTCTCCACTGAGGGATTCCGTTTCTCATTCCGTTTGAAAAATGCAGAGAGAAAAGCGCTGCAAGCCGAGTTTTTCTCTCCACATTTTTCGGGCGGAAACCATGCAGAAACCCAGCGGACCCAATTATAGTCTATAGTATAGTATAGGGTAACCGCTTTTTTTAAGCGTATTAGGTTTCCGTCTTTATAATAAAAGGGGGGACTGCTCAGAGGCACAGAATATGGTTTTCCCAGACCACTCGATGTACCCCACTGTAATACACTGACCCCGGGTTTCCACTTCCATATTTTATTACATTTAATAAAAGTTAAGGTTGATCATAATGAACGTGTCATCCCAATCCCTCTGTTGTATAGGTGGTAAGTGTACAATTCCTGGGGACCCCACAACTGGGCCCCCCATCAGTCAATATAATGGGGATCACAACTTATGCCTTATCCCCAATCCTGTGGATAAGTTATAGGCTAAGACCCCACATACAGGACGCAACAAAAAAGTGCTGGGGGAAAAACTGCGATGCGTTTCCTCTGCGGACTTTCTGCTTCCATAATACCTAGAGGGAAACTGCCGGCGTGTCTGTAGGTATAATCAACATGTCGCAATTTCCAAAACTGCAATGGTTCTGGAAATCGCAGCATCTCCGCTGCGTGCAATTTTCCGCAATGTGTAATACTAATGATTGGGGTATTATCTGTGATAGTAATGATTGGGGTATTATCTGTATATACTGATGATTGGGGTATTATCTGCGATAGTAATGATTGGGGTATTAACTGCGATAGTAAGGATTGGGGTATTATCTATGATAATAATGATTGGGGTACTATCTGTGATAGTAATGATTGGGGTATTATCTGTATATACTAATGATTGGGGTATTATCTGTGATAGTTATTATTGGGGTATTATCTGTGATAGTTATTATTGGGGTATTATCTGTGATAGTAATGATTGGGGTATTATCTGCGATAGTAAGGATTGGGGTATTATCTATGATAATAATGATTGGGGTACTATCTGTGATAGTAATGATTGGGGCATTATCTGTATATACTAATGATTGGGGTATTATCTGTGATAGTTATTATTGGGGTATTATCTGTGATAGTAATGATTGGGGTATTATCTGTGATAGTAATGATTGGGGTATTATTTGTATATATTAATGATTGGGATATTATCTGTGATCGTAATGACTGGGGTATTATCTGTACAGTGCCTTGCGAAAGTATTCGGCCCCCTTGAACTTTTCAGCCTTTTGCCACATTTCAGGCTTCAGACATAAGGATATAAAATTTTAATTTTTTGTTGAAGAATCAACAAGTGGGACACAATCGTGAATTGGAACTAAATTTATTGGATATTTTAAACTTTTGTAAAAAATATAAAACTGAAAAGTGGGGCGTGCCAAATTATTCGGCACCCTTAAGTTAATACTTTGTAGCACCACCTTTTGCTGCGATTACAGCTGCAAGTCGCTTGGGGTATGTCTCTAGCAGTTTTGCACATCGAGAGACTGAAATTCTTGCCCATTCTTCCTTGGAAAACAGCTGGAGCTCAGTGAGGTTGGATGGAGAGCGTTTGTGAACAGCAGTTTTCAGCTCTTTCCACAGATTCTCGATTGGATTCAGGTCTGGACTGTGACTTGGCCATTCTAACACCTGGATACGTTTATTTGGGAACCATTCCATTGTAGATTTGGCTTTATGTTTGGGATCATTGTCTTGTTGGAAGATAAATCTCCGTCCCAGTCTCAGGTCTTTTGCAGACTCCAACAGGTTTTCTTCCAGAATGGTCCTGTATTTGGCTCCATCCATCTTCCCATCAATTTTAACCATCTTCCCTGTCCCTGCTGAAGAAAAGCAGGCCCAAACCATGATGCTGCCACCACCATGTGTGACAGTGGGGATGGTGTGTTCAGGGGGATGAGCTGGGTTGCTTTTACGCCAAACATATCGTTTTGCATTGTGGCCAAAAAGTTGGATTTTGGTTTCATCTGAGCAGAGCACCTTCTTCCACATGTTTGGTGTCTCCCAGGTGGCTTTTTATGGATATCTTTGAGAAATGGCTTTCTTCTTGCCACCCTTCCATAAAGGCCAGATTTGTGCAGTGTACGACTGATTGTTGTCCTATGGACAGACTCTCCCACCTCAGCTGTAGATCTCTGCAGTTCATCCAGAGTGATCATGGGCCTCTTGGCTGCATCTCTGATCAGTCTTCTCCTTCTTTGAGATGAAAGTTTAGAGGGACGGCCGGGTCTTGGTAGATTTGCAGTGGTCTGATACTCCTTCCATTACAATATGATCGCTTGCACAGTGCTCCTTGGGATGTTGAAAGTTTGGGAAATCTTTTTGTATCCAAATACGGCTTTAAACTTCTCCACAACAGTATCACGGACCTGCCTGGTGTGTTCCTTGGTCTTCATGATGCTCTCTGCGCTTTAAACAGAACCCTGAGACTATCACAGAGCAGGTGCATTTATACGGAGACTTGTACACACAGGGGGATTATATTTATCATCATCAGTCATTTAGGACAACATTGGATCATTCAGAGATCCTCACTGAACTTCTGGACTGAGTTTGCTGCACTGAAAGTAAAGGGGCCGAATAATATTGCACACCCACTTTTCAGTTTTTTATTTTTTACAAAAGTTTAAAATAACCAATAAATTTCATTCCACTTCACAATTGTGTCCCACTTGTTGTTGATTCTTCACCCAAAAATTAAAATTTTATATCTTTATGTTTGAAGCCTGAAATGTGGCAAAAGGTTGAAAAGTTCAAGGGGGCCGAATACTTTCACAAGGCACTGTATATACTGATGATTGGGGTATCATCTGTATATACTAATGATTGGGGTATTATCTGTGATAGTAATGAATGGGGTATTATCTGTGATAGTAATGATTGGGGTATTATATTTGATAGTAATGGCCGGGGTATTATCTGTATATATTAATGATTGGGGTATTATCTGTGATAGTAATGACTGGGGTATTATCTGTATAATTAAAATTTTATATCTTTATGTTTGAAGCCTGAAATGTGGCAAAAGGTTGAAAAGTTCAAGGGGGCCGAATACTTTCACAAGGCACTGTATATACTGATGATTGGGGTATCATCTGTATATACTAATGATTGGGGTATTATCTGTGATAGTAATGAATGGGGTATTATCTGTGATAGTAATGATTGGGGTATTATATTTGATAGTAATGGCCGGGGTAATATCTGTATATATTAATGATTGGGGTATTATCTGTGATAGTAATGATTGAGGTATTTTATGTGATAGTAATGACTGGGGTATTATCTGTATATACTAATAATTGGGGTATTATCTGTGATAGTAATGATTGGGGTATTATCGGTATATACTGATGATTGGGGTATTATCTGTATATACTGATGATTGGGGTATTATCTGTGATAGTAATGATTGGGGTATTATCTGTATATATTAATGATTGGGGTATTATCTGTGATAGTAATGATTAAGGTATTTTCTGTGATAGTAATGATTGGGGTATTATCTGTATATACTAATGATTGGGGTATTATCTGTATATACTAATGATTGGGGTATTATCTGTGATAGTAATGATTGGGGTATTATCGGTATATACTAATGATTGGGGTATTATCTGTGATAGCAATGATTGGGGTATTATCTGTGATAGTAATGATTGGGGTATTATCGGTATATACTGATGATTGGGGTATTATCTGTGATAGTAATTGTTTGGGGTATTATCTGTATATACTAATGACTGGGGTATTATCTGTTCTATGATTTGCACTTCCTACGAGATTTCAATCTCTTTCTATGTTAATAAAGAAATACAGTGGGGAAAAAAAAGTATTTAGTCAGCCACCAATTGTGCAAGTTCTCCCACTTATAAAGATGAGGCCGGCCTGTAATTGTCATCATAGGTAGACCTCAACTATGAGAGACAAAATGAGAAAACAAATCCAGAAAATCACATTGTCTGATTTTTAAAGAATTTATTTGAAAATTATGGTGGAAAATAAGTATTTGGTCACCTACAAACAAGCAAGATTTCTGTCTCTCCCAGCCCTGTAACTTCTCCTTTAAGAGGCTCCTCTGTCCTCCACTCATTACCTGTAGTAATGGCTCCTGTGTGACATTGTTATCAGTATAAAAGACTCCTGTCCACAACCTCAAACAGTCACACTCCAAACTCCACTATGGTGAAGACCAAAGAGCTGTGGAAGGACCAGAAACAAAATGGTAGCCCTGCACCAGGCTGGGAAGACTGAATCTGCAATAGGCAAGCAGCTTGGTGTGAAGAAATCACCTGTGGGAGCAATAATTAGAAAATGGAAGACATACAAGACCACTGATAATCTCCCTCCATCAGGGGCTCCACGCAAGATCTCACCCCGTGGGGTCAAAGTGATCACAAGAACAGTGAGCAAAAATCCCAGAACCACCCGGGGGGACCTAGTGAGTGACCTGCAGAAAGCTGGGACTAACGTAACAAAGGCTACCGTCAGTAACACACTACGCCGCCAGGGACTCAGATCCTGCAGTGCCAGACGTGTCCCCCTGCTTAAGCCAGTACATATCCGGGCCCGTCTGAAGTTTGCTAGAGAGCATTTGGATGTTCCAGAAGAGTATTGGGAGAATGTCATATGGTCAGATGAAACCAAAGTAGAACTGTTTGGTAGAAACACAACTCGTGGTGTTTGGAGGAGAGTGAATGCTGAGTTGTATCCAAAGAACACCAGACCTACTGTGAAGCATGGGGGTGGCAACATCATGTATGGGGCTGTTTCTCTGCAAAGGGACCAGGACGACTGATCCGTGTACATGAAAGAATGAATGGGGCCATGTATGGGGAGATTGTGAGTGCAAACCTCCTTCCCTCAGCAAGGGCATTGAAGATGAAACGTGGCTGAATCTTTAAGCATGACAATGATCCCAAGCACACCGCCAGGGCAACGAAGGAGGTCCTGGAGTGGCCTGATGAAGTTTTGTTATTGACCAAATACTTATTTTCCACCATAATTTGCAAATAAATTCTTTAAAAATCAGACAATGTGATTTTCTGGCTTAGTTTTCTCATTTTGTCTCTCATAGTTGAGGTCTACCTATGATGACAATTACAGGCCGGCCTCATCTTTATAAGTGGGAGAACTTGCACAATTGGTGGCTGACTAAATACTTTTTTTTCCCCACTGTAACTTTTCACCTATGAACTTTCATGATTGCTGGTAAATATAGATTGGCAGGCCGGAGATGGCAGGACGATTGGTCCTGGCCCCAAGAGGTTCGCTTCCCATGAACCATTACAATGACAATTTCCACAGTTAAAGTGAGTTTGTCAGGTGTAAAATACCTCCCAATAATTGTGTCCAGAGCAGAAACTTATCATTGTGGCCACAAACCAATACAGTAATGCAGAGATGATTATCTTTTTCTGGATATACAAATCAGCCTGAAAGTGCACCAGGGGCAGGACCAAATATACAATACTTGCCAACAGACAGCTGCAAATGCTCTAGAGCTCCTCTGGAATCAGTGACAAATTTCTCTCCTTAGCCTGTGTGTGCATCACTATTGTCTATAGGCATGTCTGGAAAATCAGGCCCCGTGGTTGATGCACTTGCAGGCTGCTTTGCATATCCAGAAAGAGATGATTATTTCTACATTACCTAATTGATTTGTGACCACATAGGTATGCTTCTGCTCCTATTGAATTGCTCCTATATAGCACTTTTATTGGTTTGGGAGGCATTTTGGTCCTGGCACATTCCCTTTAAGGGTGTCTGCATGTAATTTTACATAAAAGTGTAATGTTTTGTAAAAAATACGCAAACATTTGTGCTTATGGCTAAAATTGTGACTGAAGCAAAGCCTAAACCACACAAAACCTTCTAAACATAAAAAAGGTCTTAAAGAAATTGATAATAAAATTAAAGGGGTTAGAATAGGTCATCAGTATTAAATCAGGCAGGTCTGACAGCTGACAACCCCTCGATATGTTATTTGAATTTCTTCTTCAGGTTCCCAATATACAAGTTCATTGGTCACATAGCTTTTCTACAGCTCAGTCCCATTAAAGTGAATGGGACTGAGCTGCAATATCAGAGGCAGCTGTTATACAATGTAGGAGGCTGTGCCTTGCATAGAATGAGCAGACCACAGCCACTACAAGCAGCTTAACAGTGGGCTGGAGTCAGACCTCCACCAATCGATACTGATGACTTATACTAAAGAGAAATCCCCAATGTCTACATCCTGGAAAACCTTTTAATAATATTACAGGCAGTGCTATGAATGCGGAGTCAGAGCTGGAAAAAGTTATGGACTCCAGCTTCAAAATAAAATGAAATATTATTAAATGATAATATGCAGTTATTGATTTTATATAATTAATCAGATGCAAAGTTACTATCATAGGAATCAATCACTGGATTATTAATCATATTATAGAATTATTATATAATTAGATGTATAGATTGTTACATATTTACTATCATGGGAATCAATCAATGGATTATTAATGATATTATAGAATTATTAATATTGTATAATTAGATGTATAGTTTGTTACATATTTATTACCATAGGGATCAATCACTGGATGATATAGAATTAGTAATATTATATAATTAGATGTATAGTCTGTTACATATTTACTATCTGTTACATATTTACTATCATAGGTATCAATCTCTGGATATTATAGAATTATTAATATTATATAATTAGAGGTATAGATTGTTAGATATTTATTATCATAGGGATCAATCTCTGGATTATTAATGATATTATAGAATTATTAATATTATGCAATTAGATGTATAGATTGTTACATATTTACTGTCATAGGGATCAATCACTGCCTTTTTTCATGAATTAGAGGAGTTTTGTAGCTTCTGTATGGGTAGGGCCATTTATGGTGGAGTCGGAGTTGGGGCTGTGGAGAATTAGATGAGTCGGAGCTTTGGCTTTTTAACTCCACAGCCCTGATTACAGGGTGTAGGAGAGGGTCCAAAAAAAACTATGCTTACCTCTTCTCCCAAAGACGTGGGAACCACCACCTTAAATAATCAGAAATCGTGAATAAATATTTGATGCGCATGGGTGACAGATGACTCTCTAACAATCGCACACAAACTGCACATCACTCTCTCTTACATCTCCTTGCTCTCATACTTGAACACTGGTTCAAGGAACTCCTCTCTTGCAAAACATAGATAAAGGAAATAAGCCTTTAGGATATAAGAAACTGGTTGAACCCGATCCTTACACAATTCCCAATTTCAATCAGACTATGGGAAATAAAATTAAGGAGGAACTTTACTCCTAAGAAAATGAAGTATTTGCTAATAATTCCCTATATACTATACTATCTAATATATGTAGTATAGTATACTATGTATACTATACTACACAACGGTATAGGGCGAACACCAGACAAGACTGTGCTCTATACTCTGAACCAGTGAGAGATCTACTGGAGATGCTATAAGAAGAGGGACACCTTTACATGTCTGGTGGTCCTGTAGTAGGATACAACAAGGTGGAAAGACATTATCTCCCACTGTAAATCTATTCTGAACATTGACCTCCCTCTCAAACCAGTGCTAGCACTCCTCTCCATTATCCCGCATAATATCAAATCCCATTATATTCCACTCCTGAGACATCTCCTGACTGCCGCTAGGCTCTCTGTTCCCCAACATTGGTTGTCTCTCATTAGCTTCTCAACTACCTGTGGGTGCACAAAATAGGTCAAATCTATACAATTGAGATCTCTCATTGGGAATCCAGGACCAGACCCTCACTGTTTTGCCCATGGGATCCCTGGATCGACCATATAGGAACTTCACAACACAAGAGGATAAGCTGTCTACCCTGTCTTATTCTATGTCCTAGATGTTAGAACCTCTCTTTTATGGATACTAATGGTCTACCTCCAATACACCTCTCCAATACTGCTCGCTATGACCCTTGTACGGAGAATGTATCTATAACCATTCAACTGCAGCCTAACCCACATAAGCTTTCATCTCTCTGTGCCCTGGGTTTTTGTCTGTATCTGCTCAGCTAGTAATTTGCTTGCTCCTTCTTATGGCCTCCAAAATTTCCTCAGCTTGGGTCATCTTTTTCTATTGTATTTTATTGTATTGTTTTGCTCAAGATTTTTGCTGTAATATAAAAAATGCAATATTAAAAAAAGCAAATAAGTTTAATGCTAGAGTTTCTAAGCCACAGAAGTTGGACAGCACAGCACATGGATTACAGGATAACTAATAAGTGCAAGAACTGGCTAAAACCTGGAAGAAAACCCTGCGCATGTGACGGTTGCTTTATTTCCTAATTTCAGTAACGATTGGTGAATTGTGACTGACATATACTGTATCTACCAGCACACAAAACCTGAATCATGTATAAACAAATATTCCCCGTACCAATTCTACCAGCCACATTGTGGAAATGCGGCCCAGCACATTACAATCATGGGTATCGCTTTAATGCAATTTTCCATCAAGGTAATGTTTTTGTGGCTAAAAGCAAAGGCTGTGGAATCAGAGAGTCAAAGTCAGGGCCAGTTTAAAGTGGAAATAAGTTACCTGCTCCAGCTTCAAGTTACAATGAATAAAGGGAAGAGAATGGCGGTGGTCTCACTTGACGCAGCCAACGCATTTGACCACGCAGAGTGGACCTTTATTTTTGTTGTCCTCTCAAGAATTTGAAAAGAGTGTTATATTCTCAAGAGAGGGCAATAATTTATATTAATGGCCCCTTCTCGGTTACTTGGGGGGGCTGGATAGGAATGTCCGTCATCAGTCCTACTTTTTGTTTTAATTATGGAGCCATTGGACTTTCAATGTGGAACAAGGCCGGATAAATTTATTCTGAGACTTTTCCGACTTCTCTTGCGATGTTCAGTTCCGATATTTATAGAGCATGTCCTATAAAACAACAGAACAGCTGCACACTCGGTCAAGTACCTGAGGCTTTACAGAATGTCCAAAATTATATCTTTGTCCAAAGAATAAAAAACTTAGAGTGAAAGCACAAACTTGGAAGTGATGAAGAATATCAGTTGGAGCTGCTGATGTTTGGATGAAAAACCAATTGTATTATAATATCTCTATAAAGGAAACATTCCATCCTTTTAGACACATAAATGTGAGAATTCACTGGATAAACATTATTTCTGATCCTTACAGTTGAGAGATATAGTCCAGCATAACTTACAGGACACTTATAAAGTCTCCAGGTATTAATGTATTAATAAGGGAATTGTTTCTAAATTATATAAGTGTCTTGTTAAAAACAAATATATACATCTATTTAGTAAGATAGACAACAAACGGTCATCATATATAACAACACCTATAGTAACGGAGACAAGAAGGAATTCTGCTTCTAGAATTACTATTAATTGCTCCAATTGGTTCATACAACTTAAGTTTATGTTACTCCAATGGCTTTACAATGAATTACACAATCTTTCCTGCTTATGTATGACCTTCTGTATAGTTTGTGGCTGCCACCCAATTATGAAGGAGTCGGGGGTTGGGCTGGAGAAAGAATAGAGAGGTTAGAGATTTGACCTACTGACTCCACAGCCCTAGCTACAAATCTGACTCAAGCAGTATCCAAGGTCCTGCCCCTGTGATTTCTGCTTTATAGCTCTCCAGTTGTCAGTAGTTGAGTCTAAACATCTGTGTGGGTGTTTGTGTACTTTATTACAAAGATATAATGTAGGCTCAGGGCTCCACAAAACGTGCCACAATGAGGCCCCCTTCCATCTCCTCACATGCTATCTATATACACAATCTAGTGCCAGAAAGACAAGACCCAACATACCACCTGATGTCCCGAATCTTCTGCCAGAATCTTCACCGACTCCTAGAAACACAGAAAGAAATAAGACAGAACAGAATATATATAATACTATATGTGAATCAGAAAGGAACCTCAGTCTTCAGCTCTTCTCCCAAAATCTCCTCAAGGTATCACTAACAATCAGATGTGACGCTAAGAGAGTCCCATCCACACACAACTGTTATAAGATTCATCAGTTCAGAGCAGGGGACTGGCTGGCTAGGTCTAGCAGCAGGTCAGGGGTGCTATGTCCCAATAGGGCTTATTACACCATGCATGTCCTTCTAAGAATTCTGGGTAAGGAATATGCAGATAACACTCATTGGTAGAAAGGGTGCTCTGCACTGATGAGAAGTGGTAACTTTCAATAACAGTAATGACAGCTGTCTGCGGATGGGTCCCTCTTCCTCTTGGGGGAGTTATTCTGACTTGACTATTATTCCCAGAAATTTGCTGTTAGATTTTTTTTTTTAAACCATGCATTAGTCTATAAGGAGCTCTTTCCAAAAGTTGGTGCTGGAGCATATTCCTGTTTTTCTCCACAGAAGTCTTATTTGCATATTTCTTAATCTGATGCGATATAAGAATACAAAGCCAAAGCCAACAATGCTCAATAGAAACCCCAGTAAGACGTTAGTATTCAGAGCTGAGCCCCTCTACATAGTTCAGCAGCAGCCCACAAATACAACATTTGCTCTACCCACAACACAGGGGACCCTATATCTGTTTGCATGAAGTGGAAATGTAGACTTGCTACCAGTCCCTTTATCTTTATGGGACTGCCCGAGATAGCCAAGAACTGTACTTGGCAGTCTCACAGAAATGAATGGGACCGTCCTAGGCTCTCCATTAATCTCATGAAGAAAAAGATGGCGGGGGGCATAGGCCTTCCGGACATCTCAGAATACTACAAGGCGGTTCAACTGAAGTGTTGGATCGAATTCACCTTGCCGGGACAGCCATCGTCGTTCCATAGACTAACCAAATGCACTTTTGGGCCGGCCTCGCAGGTTGACCTTTGGATGTATGGCTCTCCGGGCCATCACTCTAAGCAGATTGATCAGCTTCTGTTAGGTGCCAGTGAAACTTGGCGCGATCTGAAAGAAAAATTGGCGCCCTCCCCTTCACTCTAGCTCCCTATCGGCATGCTCCCAGAGCAGATGGGTAGATTGAACATAGCATACTCGGACATGTGGCACTGTTTACTTTCACACAGACTGTGAGATGTTATGGATAAGATAGCAGTGGTCAACTTCCCAAAATTGGAATCGCTGGTCTCTGACAAACCCCTGACTTTTCTTCAACAGCATCATCTGTATAAATACGTGAGGGACTGGATGGGGGGTCAACAAACTACGCATAGACCTCACCCCTTTCGAGCGTGCGTTACTAGCTAAACACAAACTTCTGTCCAAGACGTCCTATGTCCTGGCTACTTTTGTCAGTCCAATTCAGATTTATAAACCGGCCTTTCTCACGTCATGGGAAACTGAACTGAACATAACTTTTTCAGAGGATCAAATCAAACAAACACTTCGCAACTCCCATGGCTTTTCTCCATGTGTACGTCTCCAAGAGACCCACTACAAGCTGCTCACTAGATGGTATCACACCCCTCAGTGGCTCCACAAAATGAACTTATCCGAATCAGATTTGTGTTGGAGATGCAAGACCCACTGTGGATCCTTGACACACATTTGGTGGTCTTGCCCAGGAATCCGTCAATTCTGGAAAGATGTCCAAGAAGTACTGCGATGACTCTCCTCCCCGACTTTTGAAATCACCCCCACCATGGTTCTGCTCTCCCTACCGTCTAACACTTATGCTCCCTCGACCTGGTCACAATGGAGAGCTCTGGGACTGTGAGACTAGCCCTCTCCTCCGCCCTCCTGCCCCCTTCCTTCTTCCCCTCTCTCCCTATCTTTCACCACTCCTCTGTGTCCCCTCTTTTCTTCTTGTCCACTTTGTTCTCCTTCGATCCCCCCCTCTCTTCACTCTCATTACCTCTTCTTCCTCCCCCATTTCCCTTCCTTCCATCAACCCGCTAACCGACTCATGCCCCTTCCCTCCCCCTCCCCTATAACTCTTAATTTTTCACTTCTATTCTTCCCCCTTTCTGTGTCTCTTATTTTTTCTTCCCCTTTTTCTATTTTTATCTCTTTGTCTCACCTGTCTTTATGAGCGCACTCCCCCTGCTTAGTATTGCCATTATCAATATTGCCCTTATTGTCACTAGTATCATTTGGATTACCATTATTCTTCTTCTTCTTACTTACCCTACCATTGATATTATTATTATGTAGGCTGTTATTACTATCACTTCCGCCACCATCAAAGGCAGTTACCGCTTGCCTGACACTCGAATCCTGTTACAACTTTGTAAATACCTGTTACGATGTGCTGGCAAAATTGCCTCGCCCTATTGAATGTTCATCTCATGTTCTGTTATTTTGTTATGTGAAATCCACTAATAAAAACATTATTAATAAAAAAAAAAAAAAAAAAAAAAAAAAAAAAATGAATGGGACTGCTGTTCAAACAGGGGTGTGAGAGACCCCATTCTTGTGTCTGTGGGGGACCCAGATATCAAGGCAAACTCCATTAAGATACAGATATAGGGAAAAATTAGTTTTCATGCTCAAATCCATTTAAATAGTACATGCATTTTTATAAACAGTTGACCTATCTGCAGTGTCTTGTTGGGCAGTCTGTTCTATAACTGCATACACGTCATACATCGTGTCCTATCAGTATTTATAGTCTTCATACATGACGTCCTATTAGTATTTATAGTCTTCATACATGACGTCCTATTAGTATTTATAGTCTTCATACATGACGTCCTATCTGTATTTATAGTCTATATACATAACGTCCTATCAGTATTTATAGTCTTCATACATGACGTCCTATTAGTATTTATAATCTTCATACATGACGTCCTATTAGTATTTATAATCTTCATACATGACATCCTATCTGTATTTATAGTCTATATACATGACGTCCTATCAGTATTTATAGCCTACATACATGACGTCTTATCAGTATTTATAGTCTTCATACATGATGTCCTATCAGTATTTGTAATCTTCATACATAACTTCCTATCAGTATTTATAGTCTTCATACATGACGTCCTATTAGTATTTATAATCTTCATACATGACGTCCTACCAGTATTTATAGTCTTCATACATGACGTCCTATTAGTATTTATAATCTTCATACATGACATCCTATCTGTATTTATAGTCTATATACATGACGTCCTATCAGTATTTATAGCCTACATACATGACGTCTTATCAGTATTTATAGTCTTCATACATGACGTCTTATCAGTATTTATAGTCTTCATACATGGTGTCCTATCACTATTTATAGTCTATATACATGACGTCCTATCAGTATTTATAGTCTTCATACATGACGTCCTATCAGTATTTATAGTCTTCATACATGATGTCCTATCAGTATTTATAATCTTCATACGTGACGTCCTATCAGTATTTATAGTCTTCATACATGATGTCCTATCAGTATTTATAGTCTTCATACATGATGTCCTATCAGTATTTATAGTCTATATACATGACGTCCTATCAGTATTTATAATCTTCATACGTGACATCCTATCAGTATTTATAGTCTTCATACATGACGTCCTATCAGTATTTATAGCCTTCATACATGACATCCTATCAGTATTTATAGTCTTCATACGTGACGTCCTATCAGTATTTATAGTCTACATACATGGCGTCCTATCAGTATTTATAGTCTTCATACATGACGTCCTATCAGTATTTATAGTCTTCATACGTGACGTCCTATCAGTATTTATATTCTTCCTACATGACGTCCTATCAGTATTTATAGTCTTCGTACATGACATCCTATCAGTATTTATAGTCTATATACATGACATCCTATCAGTATTTATAGTGTTCATACATGACGTCCTATCAGTATTTATAGTCTTCGTACATGACATCCTATCAGTATTTATAATCCCATTTATATTCCATCTGTAACCACACAAGAGGCCAGAAGACTTTTCTTACATTGTGAACTGTGAGATTTGCAGGTTCCCTGGCCTGGGCTGTTGTACACTGCAGCAGTTTACAGACATGTCTGTGCAGGCTGTGAGTGGAATCAACCCCTCCCCCCCCTCCATTCACTTTGTGAAGAGAGAAAGGGACAGCTTTCTACACTTAGTGAGATAAGCAAAATGGAATAGATTGTATCTATGGACAGAGAACCTTAGTAACAAAAGAGCAAACAGCAAATTATCAAGAAGGGAGACACCTGATGACAGGAATTGTTGAGAGGCTTTTCAGACAGAAAACAGACACATTTATAACGTGCATGACACTTTGGTCGGGAATCACATGATCTATGAAATGAAACTAAGTTGTCTGACCATTTAAGTATAAGGCACATGTCTTGGGTAGGCTGCATGATGACTAGCACAGACAACCTACTGCTGACCTACCCGCGGTAAAACGCCTGGTTTTTGTGGCATTCCAGATCTTTAAATCAGAATATAGTGCGTAAATACAGGGGAATATCGGAAAGAGGAGAAACAAAACATCACCTGATCCTCCAAGACCTCGTCGATTATTCCTGTCATCACTGTCACCTAAAAAGGTAAAAAAAAAAATCAAAATGCCGTCTGAATCAGAAAGGGGGGGGAGGGGGGATTTCAATATATCTATTTTTTATATTGTTAAAAACTTTTTGAATTTCTTTTAACCATTTATTTCAGGCTCCCCAGTGAGCCTGAACCTGCAATCATTAGAACACTTGTACCATAGACAGCATTGAGGCTGACCACAGATAGACTTCAAGAGTTACATTATTATGGCAGACTGGGGAACCTTTGAGAAGGCTCCTAGCTGCTATAGAGACCCAATGGCTCCCTTACTCTCACTGCCAGGGAAACATCTGAGGGAGTGTGCAGATAGAAGGGTTAGTGTCACCAGAACCAGCATATCCCCCCAGCCCTGCAGAGAGATAGGTTAGTGTCACCAGACCCAGCATATCACCCCAGCCCTGCAGATAGATAGGTTAGTGTCACCAGAGCCAGCATATCACCCCAGCCCTGCAGATAGATAGGTTAGTGTCACCAGAACCAGCATATCACCCCAGCCCTGCAGATAGGTTAGTGTCACCAGAACCAGCATATCACCCCAGTCCTGCAGATAGATAGGTTAGTGTCACCAAACCAGCATATCACCCCAGCCCTGCAGATAGAAGGGTTAGTGTCACCAGAACCAGCATAACACCCCAGCCCTACAGATAGATAGGTTAGTGTCACCAGACCCAGCATATCACCCCAGCCCTGCAGATAGATAGGTTAGTGTCACCAGAACCAGTATATCACCCCAGCCCTGCAGATAGATAGGTTAGTGTCACCAGAACCAGCATATCACCCCAGCCCTGCAGATAGATAGGTTACTGTCACCAGAGCCAGCATATCACCCCAGCCCTGCAGATAGATAGGTTAGTGTCACCAGACCCAGCATATCACCCCAGCCCTGCAGATAAATAGGTTAGTGTCACCAGAACCAGCATATCACCCCAGCCCTGCAGATAGATAGGTTAGTGTCACCAGAACCAGCATATCACCCCAGCACTGCAGATAGATAGGTTAGTGTCACCAGAACCAGCATATCCCCCCAGCCCTGCAGATAGATAGGTTAGTGTCACCAGAACCAGCATATCACCCCAGCCCTGCAGATAGATAGGTTAGTGTCACCAGAACCAGCATATCACCCCAGTCCTGCAGATAGATAGGTTAGTGTCACCAGAACCAGCATATCACCCCAGCCCTGCAGATAGAAGGGTTAGTGTCACCAGAACCAGCATAACACCCCAGCCCTACAGATAGATAGGTTAGTGTCACCAGAACCAGCATATCACCCCAGCCCTGCAGATAGGTTAGTGTCACCAGAACCAGCATATCACCCCAGCACTGCAGATAGATAGGTTAGTGTCACCAGAACCAGCATATCAACCCAGCCCTGCAGATAGAAGGGTTAGTGTCACCAGACCCCAGCATATCACCCCAGCCCTGCAGATAGATAGGTTAGTGTCACCAGAACCAGCATATCACCCCAGCACTGCAGATAGATAGGTTAGTGTCACCAGAACCAGCATAACCCCCCAGCCCTGCAGATAGATAGGTTAGTGTCACCAGACCCCAGCATATCACCCCAGCCCTGCAGATAGATAGGTTAGTGTCACCAGAACCAGCATATCACCCCAGCCCTGCAGATAGATAGGTTAGTGTCACCAGAACCAGCATATCACCCCAGCCCTGCAGACAGATAGGTTAGTGTCGCCAGAACCAGCATATCACCCCAGCCCTGCAGATAGATAGGTTAGTGTCGCCAGAACCAGCATATCACCCCAGTCCTGCAGATAGATAGGTTAGTGTCACCAGAATCAGCATATCATCCTAGTCCTGCAGATAGATAGGTTAGTGTCACCAGAACCAGCATATCACCCCAGCCCTGCAGATAGATAGGTTATTGTCACCAGATCCAGCATATCAACCCAGCCCTGCAGATAGAAGGGTTAGTGTCACCAGAACCAGCATATCACCCAGCCCTGCAGATAGATAGGTTAGTGTCACCAGAACCAGCATATCACCCCAGCCCTGCAGATAGGTTAGTGTCACCAGAACCAGCATATCACCCCAGCACTGCAGATAGATAGGTTAGTGTCACCAGAACCAGCATATCAACCCAGCCCTGCAGATAGAAGGGTTAGTGTCACCAGACCCCAGCATATCACCCCAGCCCTGCAGATAGATAGGTTAGTGTCACCAGAACCAGCATATCACCCCAGCACTGCAGATAGATAGGTTAGTGTCACCAGAACCAGCATATCACCCCAGCCCTGCAGATAGATAGGTTAGTGTCACCAGACCCCAGCATATCACCCCAGCCCTGCAGATAGATAGGTGTCACCAGAACCAGCATATCACCCCAGCCCTGCAGATAGATAGGTTAGTGTCACCAGAACCAGCATATCACCCCAGCCCTGCAGATAGATAGGTTAGTGTCACCAGACCCCAGCATATCACCCCAGCCCTGCAGATAGATAGGTTAGTGTGACCAGAACCAGCATATCTCCCCAGCCCTGCAGATAGATAGGTTAGTATCACCAGACCCCAGAATATCACCCCAGCCCTGCAGATAGATAGGTTAGTGTCACCAGAACCAGCATATCAACCCAGCCCTGCAGATAGAAGGGTTAGTGTCACCAGAACCAGCATATCACCCAGCCCTGCAGATAGATAGGTTAGTGTCACCAGAACCAGCATACCACCCAGCCCTGCAGATAGATAGGTTAGTGTCACCAGAACCAGCATATCACCCCAGCCCTGCAGATAGGTTAGTGTCACCAGAACCAGCATATCACCCCAGCACTGCAGATAGATAGGTTAGTGTCACCAGAACCAGCATAACCCCCCAGCCCTGCAGATAGATAGGTTAGTGTCACCAGACCCCAGCATATCACCCCAGCCCTGCAGATAGATAGGTTAGTGTCACCAGAACCAGGATATCACCCCAGCCCTGCAGATAGATAGGTTAGTGTCACCAGAACCAGCATATCACCCCAGCCCTGCAGATAGATAGGTTAGTATCACCAGACCCCAGCATATCACCCCAGCCCTGCAGATAGATAGGTTAGTGTCACCAGAACCAGCATATCAACCCAGCCCTGCAGATAGAAGGGTTAGTGTCACCAGAACCAGCATATCACCCAGCCCTGCAGATAGGTTAGTGTCACCAGAACCAGCATATCACCCCAGCCCTGCAGATAGATAGGTTAGTGTCACCAGAACCAGCATATCACCCCAGCCCTGCAGATAGGTTAGTGTCACCAGAACCAGCATATCACCCCAGCCCTGCAGATAGATAGGTTAGTGTCACCAGAATCAGCATATCACCCCAACCCTGCAGATAGATAGGTTAGCGTCACCAGAACCAGCATATCACCCCAGCCCTGCAGATAGATAGGTTAGTATCACCAGACCCCAGAATATCACCCCAGCCCTGCAGATAGATAGGTTAGTGTCACCAGAACCAGCATATCAACCCAACCCTGCAGATAGAAGGGTTAGTGTCACCAGAACTAGCATATCGCCCCAGCACTGCAGATAGATAGGTTAGTTTCACCAGAACCAGCATATCACCCAGCCCTGCAGATAGATAGGTTAGTGTCACCAGAACCAGCATATCACCCCAGCCCTGCAGATAGGTTAGTGTCACCAGAACCAGCATATCACCCCAGACCTGCAGATAGATAGGTTAGAGTCACCAGAACCAGCATATCACCCCAGCCCTGCAGATAGATATGTTAGTATCACCAGACCCCAGCATATCACCCCAGCCCTGCAGATAGATAGGTTAGTGTCACCAGAACCAGCATATAAACCCAGCCCTGCAGATAGATGGGTTAGTGTCACCAGAACCAGCATATCACCCCAGCCCTGCAGATAGATAGGTTAGTATCACCAGACCCCAGCATATCACCCCAGCCCTGCAGATAGATAGGTTAGTGTCACCAGAACCAGCATATCACCCCAGCCCTGCAGATAGATAGGTTAGTGTCACCCCAGCCCTGCAGATAGATAGGTTAGTGTCACCAGAACCAGCATATCACCCCAGCCCTGCAGATAGATAGGTTAGTGTCACCAGACCCCAGCATATCACCCCAGCCCTGCAGATAGATAGGTTAGTGTCACCAGAACCAGCATATCACCCCAGTCCTGCAGATAGATAGGTTAGTGTCACCAGAACCAGCATATCAACCCAGCCCTGCAGATAGAAGGGTTAGTGTCACCAGAACCAGCATATCACCCCAGCCCTGCAGATAGATAGGTTACTGTCACCAGAACCAGCATATCACCCCAGCCCTGCAGATAGATAGGTTAGTGTCACCAGAACCAGCATATCACCCCAGCCCTGCAGATAGATAGGTTAGTGTCACCAGACCCAGCATATCACCCCAGCCCTGCAGATAGATAGGTTAGTGTCACCCCAGCCCTGCAGATAGATAGGTTAGTGTCACCAGAACCAGCATATCACCCCATCCCTGCAGATAGATAGGTTAGTGTCACCAGAACCAGCATATCACCCCATCCCTGCAGATAGATAGGTTAGTGTCACCAGAACCGGCATATCACCCCAGCCCTGCAGATAGATAGGTTAGGGTCGCCAGAACCAGCATATCACCCCAGCCCTGCAGATAGGTTAGTGTCACCAGAACCAGCATATCACCCCAGACCTGCAGATAGGTTAGTGTTATCAGAACCAGCATATCACCCCAGTCCTGCAGATAGATAGGTTAGTGTCACCAGAACCAGCATATCAACCCAGCCCTGCAGATAGATAGGTTATTGTCACCAGAACCAGTATATATGAGATTACGGGTCTCTTTCTGAGGTCGATCAGCGGCTGTGGGGAAAATTCTAAATCCTTATCAAATCATGACATCACTGATCGTCTGAAACAAAATAAGATTAGTTTTATTTGTTAACAAATAGGAACACAGACAGACCTTAGCTATCCTTATATCAATTAAAAACAATGACTATACGTTCAGTTCTACATAGACAACAAAACCACACACGTCTAATAATAGTCCTTTAATAGTCCCACAATGGGGAAATTCAGTGTGTTACAGCAGCAAAGATAAGCAGATAAAAATACAAATGCAACAGGTTCAGGAATGTTCCAAGGTAAGAGGCATTACATTGATAGTAGACAGACAGCTAGGAAGTAGCAGAGGAGGGGGGGGGATTTAACAGGCAGAAAGATATTTCAGTTCTATGTGTGTATTGATCTCCGCTTAGGTCGGTGTTGGTTGTACAGCCTAACCGCGGTGGGGAGGAAAGACTTCCGATAGCGCTCCTTCTCACACTTAGGGTGAAGTAGGCGGTCATTGACAGTACTGCCTAGCGCTATCACGGCCTCATGCATGGGATGGGAGTTATTCTCCCACATGGAGCTCACCACGGACAGTATCCTTCTGTCACCCACCACCTGCACTGGGTCCAGGGGGCTCACCATAAAAGAGCTGGCCCTTCTAATCAGCTTGTCTTATCTATGCCCCCCAGACTCCAAAGGCTCTCAGCCTCCTAAGCAGGTAGAGTCTGCTGTGGCCCTTCCTGTACAGGACCTCCATGTGATCTGCCCAGTCCAGCTTATTATTAAGGAGCAAACCCAGGTACTTATAGGTGTTCACAATCTCAATGCCTGTCCCCTGGATGTCCACTGGTATTGGAGAATATCTGCGCTTGCAAAAGTCCACCACCATCTCCTTGGTCTTCCCCGAATTAATCTTCAGGTGGTTCCGTTGGCACCAGTCCACAAAATCCCGGTTCAGTTCTCTGTACTCCCTGTCATCATCATCTGTGATGAGACCTACTATTGCAGAGTCGTCAGAATACTTTTGTAGGTAGCAGCTGGATGAGTTGCACCTAAAATCTGCAGTGTACAGTGTGAAGAGGAAAGGGGCGAGAACCGTACCCTGAGGTGCCCCCGTATTACATATCACAGTATCTGACACACAGTCTCGGGCTCTCACGTATTGAGGTCGATTTGTGAGGTAGTCTAGGATCCAGTTGGAGAGGTGGTGGTCCACTCCAGCAAGGCCCCGCTTGTCTCTCAGCAACCCGGGCTGTATGGTGTTAAAAGCACTGGAGAAATCAAAGAACATTATTCTCACAGTGTTCCCTGGTTTCTCCAGGTGAGACAGAGCACTGTGCAGAAGGTGGATGATGGCATCATCTACGCCAATGCCCGGCCGATAAGCAAACTGGAAAGGGTCCATAGCGGGGCTCACTAGAGGGCGGAGATGTGTGAGAACCAATCTCTCTAAGATCTTCATCAGGTGGGATGTCAGTGCTACAGGTCTGTAGTCGTTGAGGTCCATAGGGTGAGGTTTCTTTGGAACTGGTACCACACAAGAAGATTTCCATAATTCAGGGGCTATTTCCTGCCTCAGGCTCATATTAAACATGTATGTAATTATACCACACAGCTGGTCCCCACAAGTCTTAATTAGCCTTGCACTGATGTCATCTGGCCCTGCGGCTTTCCTCGCCTTGATCTTTTTCATCTCCCTCCTCACCTGGGCCCTCGTGAAGGTCAGACTGTGGTCAGATATAGAAGGATTTCTGAATTTACTGGTCTGTTGGGGAGTAGCCGCATTGGGCGCTACAGACATGAGGAGATTTTCCATCCCCTGTCAGACTGATTAATTACTGTCTTATTCTAATCCTTAATATCAATTACTATAAATACTTAAATGATATAATGTAAAACAAAATATTCCCAACAGCGGCTTTCAGCGGAACTCAGGAAGAAATCCGTGAGAAGATGCCAGAGCAGAAGGACCGGACCGCGCTGGGAGGACACCGGAGCACCAGGGACAGGTACGATTTTTTTTTTTAGATTTTTCACCTCCCCTGTCATATTTAAAATAAAAAAAAAATTGCATGGACAACCTCTTTAATGTGTGGCTTACAAAGCTATAATATTGAGTGGTGGGATTCTGCCGTCTCTTATAAAGATGCCGTCTGATTTGCCGTATGTTGTAAAATCTGCAGTTCTAATTGGATGAAGCATAACTACACTCAGGATTATTCTAAAATACATGAGATTCTGGGGAGGCTCGAAGAGAGCAGCTACACACAGCCACAATGGATTGTGCTGGACCTAAAGTATCCTGACCCCTACAGAATGGAAGCATCACAGACAACAAGGTTGACTTTAAAGGAATTGACCGGCTAAAAAATAATATATGTGTGTGTGTATGTTATATATATATATATATATATATATATATATATATATATATAGTACAGACCAAAAGTTTGGACACACCTTCTCATTCCAAGAGTTTTCTGTATTTTCATGGCTATAAAAATTGTAGATTCACACTGAAGGCATCAAAACTATGAATTACCACATGCGGAATTATATACTTAACAAAAAAGTGTGAAACAACTGAAGATATGTCTTATATTCTAGGTTCTTCAAAGTAGCCACCTTTTGCTTTGATTACTGCTTTGCACACTCTTGGAAAATTATTCGGGGTGCAAAGAAAACCCCCACACATAACATCAGCTGAAATACAGGACTCTCTGAAAACTATCGGTGCGCTGTTTCAAGATGCACAATAAGGAGGCACTTGAAGAAAAATGGGCTGCATGGTGGAGTTGTCAGAAGAAAGCCATTACTGCGCAAATGCCACAAAGAATCTCGCCTTCAATACGCCAAACAGCACAGGAACAAGCCTCAAAACTTCTGGAACAAGGTCATTTGGAGTAATGAGACAAAAATCTAATGAAATATACAATATTACTAATCCAGTGATTGATTCCTATGTTAGTAAATATGTAACAAACTATAGATCTAATTATATAATATTAATAATTCTATATCATTAATAATCCAGTGATTGAGTCCTATGACAGTAAATATGTAACAAACTATAGATCTAATTATATAATACTAATAATTCTATAATATCATTAATAATCCAGTGATTGATTCCTATGACAGTAAATATGTAGCAAACTATATATTTAATTATATAATATTAATTATTCTATAATTTCATTAATAATCCAGTGATTGATCCCTATGATAGTAAATATGTAACAAACTATATATCTAATTATATAATAATAATTCTATAATATCATTAATAATCCAGTGATTTATTCCTATGATAGTAAAAATGTAACAAACTATACATCTAATTATATAATACTAATAATATAATATCATTAATAAACCAGTGATTGATTCCTATGATAGTAAATATGTAACAAACTATACATCTAATTATATAATAATAATTCTATAATATCATAAATAATCCAGAGATTGATCCCTATGACAGTAAATATGTAACAAACTATACATCTAATTATATAATATTACTAATTCTATAATATTAACAATCCAGTGATTGATCCCTATGACAGTAAATATGTAACAAACTATACATCTAATTATATAATATTAATAATTGTATAATATCATTAATAATCCACTGATTAATTCCTATGATAGTAAAAATGTAACAAACAATACATCTAATTATATAATAATTCTATAATATCATTAATAATCCAGTGATTGACTCCTATGACAGCAAATATGTAACAAACTATACATCTAAATTATAATAATAATAATAATAATAATAATAATAATAATATTACTAATTCTATATCATTAATAATCCAGTGATTGATTCCTATGATAGTAAATATGTAACAAACTATACATCTAATTACATATTAATAATTCTATAATATTAATAATCCAGTAATGAAGGAAATAGCGAGCCCATATAAACAAGTCTTAAACATACCAAAATTAAGAGGACCCCCTCTGCCGCCGTCGCCTCCACTTCTCAGTCCTGATAGAAAATTTTCATTGTTAAATCTTGCAAAAAAAAAAAATGTGTTGGCTAACTTGTCATTCTGAAGCCATCTAATATTCTGTATGATGGAAACAGCTTCAGAATAAAGAAGAATCAGAAAAAACTGCAACTGAGCCATGAGACGTGTTCTTACAGTATCATAGGAATCAAACTCTACAGCTAATGAAATAAACAATATTAATAATCCAGTGATTGATTCCTATAATAAGTAAATATGTAACAAACTATAGATCTAATTATATATAGTGGGGGGAAAAGTATTTAGTCAGCCACCAATTGTGCAAGTTCTCCCACTTATAAAGATGAGGCCGGCCTGTAATTGTCATCATAGGTAGACCTCAACTATGAGAGACAAAATGAGAAAAAATCCAAAAAAATCACATTGTCTGATTTGCAAATTATGGTGGAAAGTAAGTATTTGGTTAATAACAAAAGTTCATCTCAATCCTTTGTTCTATATCCTTTGTTGGCAATGACAGAGGTGAAACGTTCTCTGTAAGTCTTCACAAGGTTGGCACACACTGTTGCTGGTATGTCGGCCCATTCCTCCATGCAGATCTCCTCTAGAGCAGTGATGTTTTGGGGCTGTCGCTGGGCAACACGGACTTTCAACTCCCTCCAAAGGTTTTCTATGGGGTTGAGATCTGGAGACTGGCTAGGCCACTCCAGGACCTTGAAATGCTTCTTACGAAGCCGCTCCTTCGTTGCCCTGGCGGTGTGCTTGGGATCATTGTCATGCTGAAAGACCCAGCCATGTTTCATCTTCAATGCCCTTGCTGATGGAAGGAAGTTTGCACTCAAAATCTCACGATACTTGGCCCCATTCATTCTTTCATGTACACGGATCAGTCCTCCTGGTCCCTTTGCTGAGAAACAGCCCCAAAGCATGATGTTGCCAACCCCATGCTTCACAGTAGGTATGGTGTTCTCTGGATACATCTCAGCATTCACTCTCCTCCAAACACCACGAGTTGTGTTTCTACCAAACAGTTCTACTTTGGTTTCATCTGACCATATGACATTCTCCCAATACTCTTCTGGAACATCCAAATGCTCTCTAGCAAACTTCAGACGGGCCCGGATATGTACTGGCTTAAGCAGGGGGACACGTCTGGCACTGCAGGATCTGAGTCCCTGGCGGTGTAGTGTGTTACTGACGGTAGCCTTTGTTACGTTAGTCCCAGCTTTCTGCAGGACACTCACTAGGTCCCCCCGTGTGGTTCTGGGATTTTTGCTCACCGTTCTTGTGATCATTTTGACCCCACGGGGTGAGATCTTGCGTGGAGCCCCTGATGGAGGGAGATTATCAGTGGTCTTGTATGTCTTCCATTTTCTAATTATTGCTCCCACAGGTGATTTCTTCACACCAAGCTGCTTGCCTATTGCAGATTCAGTCTTCCCAGCCTGCTGCAGGGCTACCATTTTGTTTCTGGTCCTTCCACAGCTCTTTGGTCTTCACCATAGTGGAGTTTGGAGTGTGACTGTTTGAGGTTGTGGACAGGAGTCTTTTATACTGATAACAATGTCACACAGGAGCCATTACTACAGGTAATGAGTGGAGGACAGAGGAGCCTCTTAAAGGAGAAGTTACAGGGCTGTGAGAGACGGAAATCTTGTTTGTTTGTAGGTGACCAAATACTCATTTTACATCATAATTTGCAAATAAATTCTTAAAAAAATCAGACAATGTGATTTTCTGGATTAGTTTTCTCATTTTGTCTCTCATAGTTGAGGTCTACCTATGATGACAATTACAGGCCGGCCTCATCTTTTTAAGTGGGAGAACTTGCACAATTGGTGGCTGACTAAATATTTTTTCCCCACTGTATTAATAATTCTATAATATCATTAATAATCCAGTGATTGATTCCTTTGAGAGTAAATAGGTAACAAACTATACATCTAATTATACAATATTAATTCTATAATGTCATGAATAATTCAGTGATTGATACCTATGATAATAAATATGTAACAAACTATACAATGTATTATATATTAATAATTCTATAATATTAATAATACAGTGATGCAGGGAATAGTGAGCCCATATAAACAAGTCTTAAACATACCAAAATTAAGAGGACCTCCTCTGCCGCCGTCGCCTCTACTTCTCAGTCCTGATAGAAAATTTTCATTGTTAAATCCTGCAAAAAAAAAAAAAAAAATGTGTTGGCTAACTTGTCATTCGGAAGCCATCTAATATTCTGGATGATGGAAACAGCTTCAGAATAAAGAAGAATCAGAAAAAACTGCAACTGACCCATGACACGTGTTCTTACAGTATCATAGGAATCAAACTCTATATCTAATGAAATATACAATATTACTAATCCAGTGATTGATTCCTATGATAGTAAATATGTAACAAACTATAAACCCAATTATACAATATTAATAATTTTATAATATCATTAATAATCCAGTGATTTATTCCTGTTAGTAAATATGTAACAATCTATAGATCTAATTATATACTAATAATTTTATAATATCATTAATAATCCAGTGATTGATTCCTATGTTAGTAAATATGTAACAAACTACATCTAATTATATATTAATAATTTTATAATATCATTAATAATCCAGTGATTGATTCCTATGACAGTAAATATGTAGCAAACTATACATTTAATTATATATTAATTATTCTATAATTTCATTAATAATCCAGTGATTGATCCCTATGATAGTAAATATATAACAAACTATATATCTAATTATATAATAATAATTTTATAATATCATTAATAATCCAGTGATTGATTCCTATGACAGTAAATATGTAACAAACTATACATCTAATTATACAATATTAATAATTCTATAATATCATTAATAATCCAGTGATTGATTCCTATGATGGTGTGTATAGTGGGGCTGATATGTGGTTAATATAGGGAGAAGCCCTAGATTAGGTGCCCGGAAATGACGTCATTGCAGGCGCTCGGAAGTGATGTCACCAGTGTAGCGTTGGATAGCGCTGTAAGGGATCTAGTCAAGGGAATATTAGTTCCACCTCTAACAATATAGAACAGCATAGACATGGAAAAGCATAAAGCGGAAGTGACGTCACTTCTGGAAGTGCTAATGCATTCCACGCATACGTTCCACCAGTGGAATGTAGCGTGGAACTCATATGGAAGCACTGGGATGTAACAGAGATATATGGAGGGGACTAAACCATTTATATGGAGAAATATGTGTATATAAGAGGGAGAAAAAGTATAAAATAAGATAGAGAGAGCAAGAAGTGAGCATGAAATAAAAAATTAAAGTCACAAAAAATATAGAAAAATACTAATCTAATCTAGAGCTTCTCCCTATATTAACCACCTACCAGCCCCACTATACATACCAACGCCATGATACTTCCTTTACAGTGGTTATGGGTAAGTGCCAAATACTAGGATGTTACACTGGGGCTTTTTACTGATTCTGTGTCCCTTCCTCCCATATTGTGTACCCTCTTCTCTATATACGCCACCTTTCATCCTCTATTCCACTGATGTTTCTATGTAGAATAGTAGGTCACCACATTAACTAAAGAAATCTCCATATAGTCATGAAACAATATATAAAATATAACCTTTATTAGTTAATGCCACTAAAATCCCTATAAATGGCGACGACACCCTAAAAAGAGCTTATGTCTCAGCGCCAAACTCTGTGAAAGAATGGCTATACATTAGGACAAAACAAGAACCATTATATCACCACTATATGGCACGGAGGCCATAACAATGAAAAGACTAATGTCTTACCGAGTCTCCTGAAGTAACTTGGTAGCGGTATCCCAGGATCACCTTAATATCATTCAATCCTCATAGGAAAAAGGCATCCGAAACAGGGAAGGTAAAACACACAGGAGTTCCCATGGAAATCCAGAAGTGGAGGAAATAGATATGAACTGCCCCTATCGTCACCCTATGGAGCACACCCTATATGGCCCTAGATTCCTATCTCGGAGCCCCAAATGGAACCTTACCCTGTTAACACCAACCCTACATAACAAATGTGGAGAATTGGTCACAACCCTCCATGCATTAATAAAGAAGCTTCAAGCGATACTGATGCAGAACTCCAAAAAGAAAGGGATAAAAAAATGACAACTCTCATGCATTAATAAGGAAACATCATACAATAGCAATGCAATGTAAAGTGGCAACAGGTGGTAACCAAACATGCCAGCAAATCCCGACATGCAAGATTCATGTAACATTTATCCATTGAGCAGGGGATTCTTCACATATCAGCATTACATTGCCTATATAGTGGCCATATAGTAGTTCTTGTTGTGACCTAATGTAAAGCCGGTCTTTCAGAGAGTTTGTCGTTGAGACTTGAGCTCTTTTTGGGGTGTTGTCACCATTTATAGGGATTATAATTTATATATTGTTTCATCCCTGTATGGAGATTTGTACACAAATATAAAAAAGGTATCAGCCTAAAAACAAATTTGCTACATGTGAATGCACCCCTATAAATAAATCATGGTGTACACAACACGCTTAACACTTACCCCTGCTGAGAGCTCCGCTGTGATGTCTGTCACCTACACAAATAAATAGGTAGATTTCAATTAAATTGTTCATTTACAGTATATCATTTATAGCACAGCTATTTATATGGGGAAAATCTCTTGGAGACCCGAAGGTTGTGTAACTGTGCGTGACATTACAATAGTGCAATACTCGGCTAATCCGAAAACATAAGAGAGACAGAAGTTCTGTAAGGCTGATCCCTCTTCTCAGGCAATCAAGTCCTGCTGCACCATTTTTCAATCCCTATTCTATAAGTAAGCACTATATAGTTAATGTATGGCTGCCTGATATGGTAGCACAATTCTGACTGGATATGTAAAGCCTGATACTATAAATAAATGGATATATGTGGGGTCGGACTAGAATTGAACACTGTTTGGGTTCATAATGAAATCCTACCATATCACTACCACATGTTATTGCTAGAATACCCTTTGTCTCTTTTCACAATACCATTTCCCACCACATAGCTACAGTTTGCAGAGAAGTCCATTCCATATATCCTATTAGGTCACACCAAATCTTGGAGGGGAGGAAATGCTCAAATTGCTTTGTCATTGTGTGAATTCAGCCTAAAGCAAACACAACTGATGTAACATTTACAGTCCATTACAAAAAACACATCAGTAGATGAAAACCGTCCATGTTGTCAGGGTGAAAACTCCTCAAAGTGGATCACAGTTTTTAATACTGTTTAGGGGGATTTTGTTGAACATTTTTATAATATACTTGATTAAAGGAGTTGTCCGGGATAAATTAATAATTTAACAATGATCCCCCCCATGCCCCCCCCTCCTCCAACTTTCTAAATTACATTTATTATATATTTTTTTAAGTTTTACTGTAATATATTTGCCTTTCTGCTGACGTCCCGGGGTGTTATTCTAAGGGATATCCGCACCCCGGGATGTCACTGGAAAGAAGCCCACCCAGCCCAGAAGCCTGCCCTCCTCCATGACGTCATCATTGGCTGACAGGGTGTGTCAGCCAATGATGACGTCATGGGTCTGGACCTGGAAAGGAAGGTAAGTATAATCGGGCTGGGGGTGGCTCAAAGAGGAGTTGCCAGGCGGTACATGTCACAAAGACTTTGTGCCAGCTGGCACCTCCAAAGAGTCATTTACAGCCGTATAATATGGATTGCAAATGCAAAATTCATATTGTACTTTGCGGGGGACACTATGGAGCATAATACTCTGTGGGGGACAATATGGAGCATCATACCATGCCGGGGCCACTGTGAAGCACATCATACTGTGGAAGGGCCACTGTGGAGCATTATACTGTGCAGGGGCCACTGTGGAACATTATTCTGTGTGGTGGCCACTGTGGAGAATATTATACTGTGCAGGGGCCACTATGGAGCATTATCTTTTACAGGGTCCACTGTGGAGCATATTATACCATGCAGGGACCACTGGGGAGCATTGTCCTGTGCAGGGGCCACTATGGAGCATTATCCTTTGCAGGGGCCACTGTGGAGCATATTATACCATGCAGGGGTCACTGTGGAACATTATCCTGTGCTGGGGCCACTGTGGAGCACATTATACCATGCAGGGGCCACTGTGAAGCATTATCCTGTGAAGGGGCCACTGTGGAGCATATTATACTGTGCGTGGGCCACTGTGGAGCATTATCCTGTGAAGGGGCCACTGTGGAGCATATTATACTGTGTGTGGGCCACTGTAGAGCATTATACCGTGTGGGGGCCACTGTGGAGAATATTATACTGTGCAGGGGCCAATGTGGAGCATTATAATGTGCAGGGGCCACTGTGGAACATATTATACAGTGCAGAGGCCACTATGGAGCATTATCCTGTGAAGGGGCCACTGTGGAGCATTACCCTTTGTAAGGGACCACTGTGGAACATTATCTTGCGTGCGGGCCACTGTGGAGCGTATTATACTGCATATAATACTGTGCGGGAGCCATTGTGGAGCATATTATAGTGTTATGTATGTATGTATGTGTGCATATTATATATATTTTTTTCATTTACCAAATGCCAAAAAAGCCTGAAGAATTGATTGTTGTCCTGAAGCTTTCTCTGTGTGACTGTAATGATGGTATATGGAGGTGATTACAATTCTACAGCCAAAGGAGAAGGTTATAGAATGAGTGAGAACTAGGAGTCTAAAGATGGCTGCTGCGGGTGTAGTGGGAGGGCTAGCTAAGGAAACAGGGAGGGGGGAGTGTGTAAGAGAGGGAGGGGGAGGGAGTGAGAGAAGGAGGAGGAGTGAGTCAGCTCATGCAATGGATCATGGAAGTTGTAGGATAAAAGCACAGGAAGCTAGCCATGTACCCAAATGCAGAAGATGACAGGAGCTCCCAGAGAACCCAGAAATCACTCAGAACACTGCTAAAGGTATTTGGGTGCACTTATTAACCCATTAATAGCAATAACAGACCTTTTTTTGAATTTTTATTTTTTTTTTTGCCCGGAAAACCTTTTTAACCTATTTTACTTCCTTTTAGTAGAAATGTTCCTCTAAAGTTCTCCCTGGCAATGCCCTAACCAAGCATGTTCAGTGTATACTGCCAGTATGTATAGGTATAGCAGTTGTCACTTCACTCTGTTGTATCCACAGTTTTACACTACCAAGAACAGTATTTCTGGTGCCATAGGAAAGCTGAGATTCTCCACTATCATACTACCGAGATATCATTAGTTAAATGGTCAGGGCTACTATTGTCTCTTTAAAGCATAAATCCCTAGTCCAGGTGAAGATAACAAACTTTGTAATATACTTTCTAAAAGAAAAGTTCCATCTCTTTACTTATGCCTTTTTCTGTCACTGATCAAATCTGTACAATAGAACTCTACGGAGAGGGGAGGGGAAGAAGAGGAGAGCTCCTCAAACAAAGAGACATCAGCATTATAGACAGAGACTTTTCTTTAACAACACAGCTGGATTGTTAGAGAATAGTATCCGGCCTTCTCCTGACAGAAGTGACTCACTTCTCCTCCTCTTCCCCCTCCATAGAGCTGGTTGTGTACGGACAGAATAAAACAGATAAGGAGTAAAGCCAGGAGAAACACATTTCTTTGGTGAAGTAGATTGCAAAGTTTGTTCTCTTCAAATGCAAAATAAATAAAAGTTTACTTTAAGAAGTCTACTGTCTTGTCAGGCCACCTGGTGGTGTGCGGGGTCTTATAGACCATACATGACCCATGTCTGTGATCTCTCAGCCAGACAAGCAGTGCCCTGCTGAGGGGCAAGAACCCCAAAACAGCTGTCTGCTGGGTCCCTCTTCCTTTTGGTTTTTTTGGATTGCGGGAATAACAGCGCATGGCTAAAGGTCTACACACTGCTGATGTACGGCCGCCTGTAGAAAGGAACTAAAGCAAAGCCTTACAAGCCACGATCACATCTCTAGTCAATAACTCCATTCCATCTGTTACTAACATTTCACATCACTAGTGGAAAGAATTTACACGTCATTGGTACTAAATGTAGAAGTAAATACCTGTTTGGCTCTCCGTAGACTGCAAGTAAAACAAGACTCTGAAGACTACAATGGAAAAGGGAATGAAAATGAATCAAAGGAAATTCAACACAAATGAGTTATAGAGACCCAATAGTTATACCCCTTACCCCTATATAAGAGTTAAGATATAAGCCAGCAGTAATGGTCTACTTAAGGAGAAGTCCCGGCCTCCATCTACCATACCACACCCATCAACCCATTATCCAGACCAACCATGTATTACACTGAAGACCAGGCAATTCTACCAAAAAATAAAATCTCAATTGTACTCAAGCTTATGAGTGATTAAAAAAAAAACTTAGAAGGAGTCAGATGTGTGAGGCAGGTTGTCTTACAGTAGGTATATGCAGCAATGCTCTCAGTGCTAGCAGAGGGCTGGGGCAACACAGCAACCCCGTGAACCTGCACGTCTTGTTCACATTGCTGGGCAGTTTTTGTTGCATTTTGTTTTTGGAGGGTGAGGCCACAGGTCCAGAGAAAGGAGGCTGTTTGTGGTCTATGCAGGACATGATAAGGCTGAAAAACACATTTGCCTTGGAAAACTAAGGCCCTAAGAGAGGCTGAGTCATTTCAGGGTGGGGACCCAGTTATCAGGTCGCCTTGGTGGATCCGGTACAAGGCTTACATTTAGGCCTCATGCACACGACCATAGATTTATCTGCAGTTGGGGATCCAAAACTGCAGATAAAAGTACAGTCCCATTCATTTCTAAGGACCAAGACACACAATCGCAATTTTTGCGGCCGTGTGTCCGCGCCATATTCAAGTCCTATTTTTGGCCACATTTGCGGCACAGACCAGGCAGGCTCTCTCTTCCCACTCCAAGCTGAGGATCAGCAGTTTCTCTAATGCAGTCAGTGGGTGCCAGGACAAGGTAACCTGTGAGAAACACAAAGACTGGTCAGCACTGCCAAAGAGTGTGAACAAGAGCCTGTGCTCGGGGCAGCTGCCAGACAATTGCAGACAAAAGAAGTTGCCCCAGCCCTCTGCTAGCACCAAGGACATTCCTGCAAATCCCTCCTGTATATAAGGACACATGAATAGGAAGTTCTTGGTACTTTACAATTTACCAAATTGTGAGGCCTCCTGCACACGTCTGGTGTGGATTTCCTGTCCGTATTACATTAGTATGTCATCCACAGTCAGAGAATCTGTAGGATTCCCTGCACTGGGATATCTCAGAGGATCACCAGGACGAGGATCACATCGAGCTCACAAATCAGATGAAAATCTGAAATGGTGAATTAATGGGAATTGTTGACATATCCTCAGCACGATGGACATGAGGACTGCCATGGATTAGCTGTTTGGAGCAGAAGCGGTGCTATCTGAGTGACATCATATTCATTAGTAGTATAATGTTGTACCGTGTTAGCCATTGAAAGTAGTGGAAGAGTGAAGAAATCAGGCGATACCTTTTAGAGGCTAACTGAGTATATTTATAAGTAAGCTTTCAGAAGCACAAGCTTCCTTCATCAGACATGGTGTTATACAAGAACTGAAAATTCACAGATTTTTATACACATGGTCTTCAAAGGATTTTAGAGTCCTTAAAAAAACCAAAACAAAATGCAATCTAAGTAGAGAAGTTATTTACAACAGGTCAAAAAAAAACAATCTGGAAAGTTGTGGTGCGTGACAGAGGGATCTGTTATCTGTTTGCTGTCAGGTGGTGATTTGTGACCCTCACAGTTCATACATAGTGAAACTGGCATGAATATTGAGTTCAATTCATGGTTCATACATAGTGTGACATGAAGCTGGCATGAATATTAAGTCCAAATTGCAGAGTTTTAAATTTTTGCATAAATTTGTACTCCCATTGTTTCTTTTCCTCTTGCGTCTTAAACTGTCCCATTAAAACCACAACCCGCAAATCTTCAATAGAGTGGTTTTCTCCGGAGAAATGTGCGGCCACTGGGAGATCGGTTCTGCTGTTATTAATGTTGGATCTATGTGAGTTCATGCGCTGACTGAGTCTCTGCCCTGTTTGCCCCACATAGAGGCCTGTGGTGGGACACACCACATTGGAAGACCTGCAGGAGAATGTCCCCCTAATTCTGTGCACCTGTTGTGACTGTGGGATAGGTACACTGTCAGCGGTGTGGATGTGCTTGCAGGTCATGCACCTTTTATGTAGACAAGGTGAGGTGCCATTTTCAGTTGGGGCCTTCAGGGCACTCCGGACAATAATACGCCGCAGGTTTGGTGGTTGTCGAAAGGAAAGGAGTGGGGGGACTGGAAATATGTCCTTGAGTCTGTTGTCCCTATGTAGCACAGGTTGGAGCTCCTTGGCAATCCTTCGTAGGATCTCCAGCTGTGGGTTGTAGGTGACAACTAGGGGCACTCGGGCTTCTTTCTGGGTCTTTTTATATGTGAGCAGACTGTCTCTGTTAATGGCTGCCGCTTTGTTTAATTGGTTGTCTGTCACTTTTGGTTTGTATCCCAATCGGAGAAATTTCATCTTCAGATCCAGGAGGTGCTTGTCCAGGTCTGCTTTGTCGCAGCAAATACGATTGTATGGTATAGCCTGGCTGTAAATAATAGATTGTCTTGTGTGCTTGGGGTGGAAGCTGTCGTTTCTCAGGTAGGCTGTTCTGTCTGTGGGTTTGTGGTATATTGATGTGAGTAGCCGGTGGTCTTTGATGTATATTGTGGTATCCAGAAAGTGAATTTCACTCCCTGAATAGCTAAGATTAAGGTTGATGGTAGGGTGAAAGTCATTGAAGTCATTATGGAATTGAAGTAGGGCCTCCTCACCTGCAGTCCAGATGACAAGGATATCATCGATATAACGAAGGTAAATCATAGGTTTGGTGGCGCATGTTGATAAATATGCTCCTTCCAGTTCTGCCATATTCATTAGTCACACGCCCTGATCACAGCTCAGTCCCATTCAAATGCAGACTCTGAAGTCAATTAATTACTCAGTACATACAGTCATCTCTGTACTTCATCTCTTCTCAGAACACACCTACCTAGTACCTACCACACATACAGGAATCTACACACTAATAACACCCCGCACATCTCATGTCCACCTCCTATCTCCTCATAGATTGTAAGCTCTTGTGAGTGGTGCCCTAACTGCTCCTGTGTCCTCCTATCTCCTCATAGATTGTAACCTCTAGTTAGCGGAGCCCTCACTCCTCTTGTGTCCTCTCCATCTCCTCATAGATTGTAAGCTCTTGTGAGTGGGGCCCTCACTCCTCTTGTGTCCTCCTCCTATCTCCGCATAGATTGTAAGCTCTTGTGAGCGGGGTCCTCACTCCTCTTGTGTCCTCCTCCTATCTCCGCATAGATTGTAAGCTCTTGTGCCCAGGCCCTCACTCCTCTTGTGTCCTCCTCTCTATCTCCTCATAGATTGTAAGCTCTTGTGAGCGGGGCCCTTACTCCTCTGGTGTCCTCCTCTCTATCTCCGCATAGATTGTAAGCTCTTGTGAGCGGGGTCCTCACTCCTCTTGTGTCCTCCTCCTATCTTCTCATAGACTGTAAGCTGTTGTGAACGGGGTCCTCACTCCTCTTGTGTCCTCCTCTCCATCTCCTCATAGATTGTAGGCTCTTGTAAGCAGGATCATCACTCCTTTTGTGTTCTCCTCCTATCTCCTCATAAATTGTAAGCTCTTGTGAGCGGGGTCCTCACTCCTCTTCTATCCTCTCTATCTCCTCATAGATTGTAAGCTCTTGTGAGCGAGGCCCTCACTCCTCTTCTGTCCTCCTCTCTATCTCCTCATAGATTGTAAGCTCTTGTGAGCGAGGCCCTCACTCCTCTTGTGTCCTCCTCTCTATCTCCTCATAGATTGTAAGCTCTTGTGAGCAGGGTCTTCACTCCTCTGCTGTCCTATCTCCTCATAGATTGTAAGCTCTTGTGAGCGGGGTCCTCACTCCTCTGGTGTCCTCCTCTCTATCAACTCATAGATTGTAAGCTCTTGTGAGCGGGGCACTCACTCCTCTTGTGTCCTCCTCTCTATCTCCTCATAGATTATAAGCTCTTGTGAGCAGGGCCCTCCCTCCTCTTGTGTCCTCTCTATCTCCTCATAGATTGTAAGCTCTTGTGAGTGGGGCCCTCACTCCTCTTGTGTCCTCTCTATCTCCTCATAGATTGTAAGCTCTTGTGAGCGGGGCCCTCACTCCTCTTGTGTACTCCTCCTATCTCCTCATAGATTGTAAGCTCTTGTGAGGGGGGGGCCCTCACTCCTCTTGTGTCCTCCTCCTGTCTCCTCATAGATTGTAAGCTCTTGTGAGAGGGGTCCTCACTCCTCTTGTGTCCTCCTATCTCCTCATAGATTGTAAGCTCTTGTGAGCGGGTCCTCACTCCTCTTGTGTCCTCTCTATCTCCTCATAGATTGTAAGCTCTTGTGAGCGGGGCCCTCACTCCTCTTGTGTCCTCTCTATCTTCTCATAGATTGTAAGCTCTTGTGAACAGGGCCCTCACTCCTCTTGTGTCCTCCTCCTGTCTCCTCTTAGATTGTAAGCTCTTGTGAGAGGGGTCCTCATTCCTCTTCTGTCCTCTTCCTATCTTCTCATAGACTGTAAGCTGTTGTGAACGGGGTCCTCACTCCTCTGGTGTCCTCCTCTCTATCTCCTCATAGATTGTAAGCTCTTGTGAGCGGGGCCCTCACTCCTCTTCTGTCCTCTTCCTATCTCCTCATAGATTGTAAGCTCTTGTGAGCGGGGTCCTCACTCCTCTTGTGTCCTCTCTATCTCCTCATAGATTGTAAGTTCTTGTGAGCGGGGTCCTCACTCCTCTTGTGTCCTCCTCCTATCTCCTCATAGATTGTAAGCTCTTGTGAGCGGGGCCCTCACTCCTCTTGTGTCCTCCTCCTATCTCCTCATAGATTGTAAGCTCTTGTGAGCGGGATCCTCACTCCTCGTGTCCTCCTCCTATCTCCTCATAGATTGTGAGCTCTTGTGCCCAGGCCCTCGCTCCTCTTGTTTGATATGTCACATTGTACTGTCTGATCTTGTCCATCCCCTGTGATTTGTACAGTGCTGCAGAATATGTTGGTGCTATACAAATACGGTCTTTATGAATTATTACTATTATTTCTGGAGAGACTCATTGCTCGCGGTGACTTACTGACATCTCGAGTCTCTCCCACTATACGGGATCAGGAGAAGGTAAGCATGGCGTATAACAGAAGTGTTGGCATTCCCATAGCAGCCAATCAGGTGAACAGTTTCAGAGGTGGATCCTGATTGGTTGCTAAGGACAATTAATCCCTTTTCTGGTAAATCTTGTCTGCAGCTTACCTGGGACGGGAACTGGAGGTCGGACTAGATAACATGGGACCTGGGAAGAAATGAAAAAACCTTCAGACCAACAAGCTATTTTATTGTATGAGATTCCTGACAAAGCTCCAGAAGACAACCTCAGGATACGGAGTCTCAACCTTTCCAAGCTAAGGACCCCCTAGTGACTAGACATTCCCACCAAGGACCCCCGAGAAGATGATGCTGTAAGTGAAAAGGGAGAAAACATGTGGGGTATTAGGGATCCAGAAACTGGTATCAATATATATACTGAACAGGACGGGGATCCAGAAACTGGTACCTATATCCATACTGAACAGGAGGGGGATCCAGAAACTAGTACCTACATCCATACTGAACAGGAAGGGGATCCAGAAACTAGTACCTATATACATACTGAACATTTGGTGGGGATCATACAAAGTGGTAGCTATATCCATACTGAAGAGGTAAGGGGGATCCAGAAACTACTACCAATACAGTATACATACTGAACAGGAGGGGGATCCAGAAACTGGTACCTATATCCATACTGAACAGGAGGGGGATCCAGAAACTAGTACCTATATACATACTGAACATTTGGTGGGGATCATACAAAGTGGTAGCTATATCCATACTGAATAGGTAAGGGGGATCCAGAAACTACTACCAATACAGTATACATACTGAACAGGAGGGGGATCCAGAAACTGGTACCTATATCCATACTGAACAGGAGGGGGATCCAGAAACTAGTACCTATATCCATACTGAACAGGAGGGGGATCCAGAAACTAGTACCTATATACATACTGAACAGTTGGTGGGGATCATACAAAGTGGTAGCTATATCCATACTGAATAGGTAAGGGGGATCCAGAAACTACTACCAATACAGTATACATACTGAACAGGAGGGGGATCCAGAAACTGGTACCTATATCCATACTGAACAGGAGGGGGATCCAGAAACTAGTACCTATATACATACTGAACATTTGGTGGGGATCATACAAAGTGGTAGCTATATCCATACTGAATAGGTAAGGGGGATCCAGAAACTACTACCAATACAGTATACATACTGAACAGGAGGGGGATCCAGAAACTGGTACCTATATCCATACTGAACAGGAGGGGGATCCAGAAACTAGTACCTATATACATATTGAACATTTGGTGGGGATCATACAAAGTGGTAGCTATATCCATACTGAATAGGTAAGGGGGATCCAGAAACTACTACCAATACAGTATACATACTGAACAGGAGGGGGATCCAGAAACTAGTACCTATATACATACTGAACATTTGGTGGGGATCATACAAAGTGGTAGCTATATCCATACTGAATAGGTAAGGGGGATCCAGAAACTACTACCAATACAGTATACATACTGAACAGGAGGGGGATCCAGAAACTGGTACCTATATCCATACTGAACAGGAGGGGGATCCAGAAACTAGTACCTATATACATACTGAACATTTGGTGGGGATCATACAAAGTGGTAGCTATATCCATACTGAATAGGTAAGGGGGATCCAGAAACTACTACCAATACAGTATACATACTGAACAGGAGGGGGATCCAGAAACTGGTACCTATATCCATACTGAACAGGAGGGGGATCCAGAAACTAGTACCTATATCCATACTGAACAGGAAGGGGATCCAGAAACTAGTACCTATATACATACTGAACATTTGGTGGGGATCATACAAAGTGGTAGCTATATCCATACTGAATAGGTAAGGGGGATCCAGAAACTACTACCAATACAGTATACATACTGAACAGGAGGGGGATCCAGAAACTGGTACCTATATCCATACTGAACAGGAGGGGGATCCAGAAACTAGTACCTATATACATACTGAACATTTGGTGGGGATCATACAAAGTGGTAGCTATATCCACTCCTACTGAATAGGTAAGGGGGATCCAGAAACTACTACCAATACAGTATACATACTGAACAGGAGGGGGATCCAGAAACTGGTACCTATATCCATACTGAACAGGAGGGGGATCCAGAAACTAGTACCTATATACATACTGAACATTTGGTGGGGATCATACAAAGTGGTAGCTATATCCATACTGAATAGGTAAGGGGGATCCAGAAACTACTACCAATACAGTATACATACTGAACAGGAGGGGGATCCAGAAACTAGTACCTATATCCATACTGAACAGGAGGGGGATCCAGAAACTAGTACCTATATACATACTGAACATTTGGTGGGGATCATACAAAGTGGTAGCTATATCCATACTGAATAGGTAAGGGGGATCCAGAAACTACTGCCAATACAGTATACATACTGAACAGGAGGGGGATCCAGAAACGGGTACCTATATCCATACTGAACAGGAGGGGGATCCAGAAACTAGTACCTATATCCATACTGAACAGGAAGGGGATCCAGAAACTAGTACCTATATACATACTGAACATTTGGTGGGGATCATACAAAGTGGTAGCTATATACATACTGAATAGGTAAGGGGGATCCAGAAACTACTGCCAATATACATACTGAACAGATGGGGGATCCAGAAACTGGTACCTATATCCATACTGAACAGGAGGGGGATCCAGAAACTAGTACCTATATACATACTGAACATTTGGTGGGGATCATACAAAGTGGTAGCTATATACATACTGAATAGGTAAGGGGGATCCAGAAACTACTGCCAATATACATACTGAACAGGTGGGGGATCCAGAAACTGGTAGCTATATACAGTACAGACCAAAAGTTTGGACACACCTTCTCATTCCAAGAGTTTTCTGTATTTTCATGACTATAAAAATTGCAGATTCACACTGAAGGCATCAAAACTATGAATTACCACATGTGGAATTATATACTTAACAAAAAAGTGTGAAACAACTGAAAATATGTCTTATATTCTAGGTTCTTCAAAGTAGCCACCTTTTGCTTTGATTACTGCTTTGCACACTCTTGCCATTCTCTTGATGAGCTTCAACAGGTAGTCACCTGAAATGGTCTTCCAACAGTCTTGAAGGAGTTCCCAGAGATGCTTAGCACTTGTTAGCCCTTTTGCCTTCACTCTGCGGTCCAGCTCACCCCAAACCATCTGGATTGGGTTCAGGTCTGGTGACTGTGGAGGCCAGGTCATCTGGCGTAGCACCCCATCACTCTCCTTCTTGGTCAAATAGCCCTTACACAGTCTGGAGGTGTGTTTGGGGTCATTGTCCTGTTGAAAAATAAATGATGGTCCAACTAAACGCAAACCGGATGGAATAGCATGCAGCTGCAAGATGCTGTGGTAACCATGCTGGTTCAGAATAAATCCCCAACAGTGTCACCAGCAAAGCCCCCCCACACCATCACACCTCCTCCTCCATGCTTCACGGTGGGAACCAGGCATGTAGAGTCCATTCGTTCACCTTTTCTGCATCGCACAAAGACACGGTGGTTGGAACCAAAGATCTCAAATTTGGACTCATCAGACCAAAGCCCAGATTTCCACAGGTCTAATGTCCATTCCTTGTGTTCTTCTTGTGCTTGTTGCCTGTCCTTAGCAGTGGTTTCCTAGCAGCTATTTTACCATGAAGGCCTGCTGCACACAGTCTCCTCTTAACAGTTGTTGTAGAGATGTGCCTGCTGCTAGAACTCTGTGTGGCATTGACCTGGTCTCTAATCTGAGCTGCTGTTAACCTGCGATTTCTGAGGCTGGTGACTCGGATGAACTTATCCTCCGCAGCAGAGGTGACTCTTGGTCTTCCTTTCCTGGGGCGGTCCTCATGTGAGCCAGTTTCTTTGTAGCGCTTGATGGTTTTGGCCACTGCACTTGGGGACACTTTCAAAGTTTTCCCAATTTTTCAGACTGACCTTCATTTCTTAAAGTAATGATGGCCACTCGTTTTTCTTTACTTAGCAGCTTTTTTCTTGCCATAATACAAATTCTAACACTTCATTCAGTAGGACTATCAGCTGTGTATCCACCTGACTTCTGAACAACACAACTGATGGTCCCAACCCCATTTATAAGGCAAGAAATCCCACTTATTAAACCTGACAGGGCACACCTGTGAAGTGAAAACCATTTCAGGTGACTACCTCTTGAAGCTCATCAAGAGAATGCCAAGAGTGTGCAAAGCAGTAATCAAAGCAAAAGGTGGCTACTTTGAAGAACCTAGAATAGAAGACATATTTTCAGTTGTTTCACACTTTTTTGTTAAGTATATAATTCCACATGTGTTAATTCATAGTTTTGATGCCTTCAGTGTGAATCTACAATTTTTATAGTCATGAAAATACAGAAAACTCTTGGAATGAGAAGGTGTGGCCAAACTTTTGGTCTGTACTGTACATACTGAGCAGGAGGGGGGGCATTATGTATATGGCGTACTGCTTGTATAATGGCTCCTCTTTCTGGCCTCATCCTCCATCCACATTTCCAGGACCCCACCTCTTACAATGAATTACTGTAGGGCCAGTTAGTGAACAGAAGTCACCTGTGTTAATGTGCAACTTTGCTGCTGAGAAATTCAGCTTTTGTTCCATATGCATATGAGTTGTTTTGTGCACTTGGGGCGGAGCCACACCTGCTGCTGGTTCACCATTGTTTTGTGGTCGCATCTCAGTGCCATTGATAACAGAAAGACTGATATGTCCTATGGGCAGCAATTTTCAGCGAACACATGAAAGAAAACAAAGCTCTGGCAGGTCTGGCCCCACCCCCAGTGCACCAAGAAGCTCATTTGCATATGGAATAAAAGTTACATTTCTTAGCAGAAAGACTGCACTTTGTGAGTGACCAGCATATAAGTGGTTTATTAGCTGTTTAGGTGGAGGTAGACTCCCCTAATGAGCTAAACATGAAGCCCTAAAATCTCCTCCTCTCCTGCCCCCCAGCAGTCCGGCTGCTGCGCTGCCCGGGTGCTCGCTGGTCTTCATGTCCTGTAGCCTGGAGATGTCACACAGGAGATGCCTGAAGATGTCTGCTCAGCCAATCACTGCCCACCATGGTGACTGTCCCATAAGACCCGCCGGGGCAGCCTCAGAGTCGGAATGGTGGGGGATCACTCTCGCCGTGACGGTGAAGTATATGGTACAGCGCTGCATTACCTGCACCCACCACTGCAGTGTGGACAGCAACTGAGCAGCACGTAGATATTACCAGGTACAGCTGATCTGAAGGGGTCCTGTATGACGGACCCCCATACATCCTTAGGATAGGCCATCAATAGTAGAAGCCGGATAACCCCTTTAATGTATTGCTATGGTCCCCTCTGTCTCTCAGTATTAAAGGGGTTTCTCCTCTAGCCATAGATTGGTGGAGGTCTGACTGCTGAGATCCCCATCAATCCCGAGAATGAGAGGGAATGGTAGGGGGTGCTCAGAGTCTGAAAAGGTTGGGAAACACTGCTTTATCCTATGGATACATACTCTTTATGGCATGGCCCCTGTTATACTGACAGAGGAGGCCACACCTATACAGTCACATATAGAACAGCAGGACATACCAGGCTACAGGGCGGATACGGCGGCCTACGACGATTCTGCCCGGGTGTTGTCATGTTCAAGATAAGTCGACTCCCTGCAAAGAATAAAGTGACCGTTTACAAAGGGAATTAGCTAAGACTGCTACAGAAAGCGACAGCATGGCCGCCATTATACATGCTCTGCCAGGAACTATGCAGAACATCCCAAGAGGTCAGGTGACCCAACTGGCCATGAGAACACCCTCTACAAGACCAGATAACTCATAACATTGTCATTGCTTCCTATGTAAGGATAGCTTATCCATAAAAGATCAATGGTGATCTGACACCCGGGACCCCGCTGATCAGCTGTTTGTAGGAACCAGGGTGCTTGCGCAAGCATCACCACAGATCAGTTCATGGCGACTGTGCAATATAAGCACAACCTCATTCCATACAAGTGCACTGGACGTCCAATAGGAACCAGCCGGCGTGTGACGTGAACAGTGTAGACGTCACGGCCCACGTGCTGAGGACTGGGGGTCCCAGGGGTTGGACTCCCACTGATCTCTAACCCCTTCCTGCCGCAGGCATTTTTTTAATTTTTCTTTTTGAGGCCGCCTTCTGCACCCCATAACATTGTTATTTTCCCGCTCACAGAGCCATATGAGGGGTTAATGTTTACAGGATGCCATTTATTATTCTGCACAATGTGCTGGGAAGCCGTAAAATAATCCAGAATGAGGGGAAGAGGAGAAAACGTGTATTTGTGAGACTTTCTTACTGTGTTCACTCTGCAGCCAGAATGACAAGTCACCTGTATACTATATGACCCCCCCCTGTATGCTATGTCACCTGTATTCTATATGTCCCCCTATAGGCTATGTCACCTGTATGCTATATGTCCCCCCTGTATTCTATATGTCCCCCCATATGCTATGTCACCTGTATTCTATATGTCCCCCTGTATGCTATATGTCACCTGTATTCTATATGGCCCCCCGTATTTTATATGTCACATGTATGATATATGCCCCCTGTAGTATACATATAGAATACAAGGGGACATACAGAATACAGGGGGACAGAATACAAGTGCTATATAGCATATATGGGGGACATGTAGCATACTGGGGGACAAAGAATACAGGAGGACATACAGAATACATGTGACATATAGAATACAGCTGACATACATACAGGGGACATATCATACAGGGGGACACATTGAATACAGGGGGACACATAGAATACAGGGGGGGACACATAGAATACAGGGGGGGACACATAGAATACAGGGGGGACACACAGAATACAGGGGGGGGCACATAGAATGCAGGGGGACACATAGAATACAGGGGGGACACATAGACTACAGAGGGGACACATAGAATACAGGGGAGGACACATAGAATACATTGGGGGGGGACACATAGAATACAGGGAGACACATAGAATACAGGGGGGACACATAGAATACAGGGGGGACACATAGAATACAGGGAGGGACACATAGAATAAAGGAGGACACATAGAATACAGGGGGACACATAGAATACAGGGGGGGACACATAGCACTAACAGGGGGGACACATAGAATACAGGGGGGGACACATAGAATACAGGGGGGACACATAAAATACAGGGGACACATAGAATACAGGGGGGGACATAGAATACATTGGGGGGGGACATAGAATACAGGGGGACACATAGAATACAGGGGGGGACACATAGCAAACAGGGGGGGACACATAGAATACAGGGGGGTGACACAGAATACAGGGGGACACACATAGAATACAGGGGGGACACATAAAATACAGGGGACACATAGAATACAGGGGGGACACAGAATACATTGGGGGGACACATAGAATACAGGGGGACACATAGAATACAGGGGGGTGATACATAGAATACAGGGGGACACATAGAATACAGGGGGGGCACATAGAATACAGGGGGGACACATAAAATACAGGGGACACATAGAATACAGGGGGGACACATAGAATATAGGGGGGGACACATAGAATACAGGGGGTGGGGCACATAGAATACGGGGGGGACACAGAATACAGGGGACACATAGAATACAGGGGGGGGGACACACAGAATACAGGGGGGACACACATAGAATACGGGGGGGGACAAATTGAATACAGGGGGACACATAAAATACAGGAGGGACACATAGAATACAGGGGGGACACATAGAATACGGGGGGGACACATAGAATACAGGGGGGAAACATAGAATACAGGGGGGACATATAGAATACAGGGGGAAACATAGAATACAGGGGGGAAACATAGAATACAGGGGGGAAACATAGAATACAGGGGGGGAAACATAGAATACAGGGGGGGACACATAGAATACAGGGGGACACCTAGAATACAGGGGGGACACCTAGAATACAGGGGGGGACACATAGAATACAGGGGGGGACACATAGAATACAGGGGGACACATAGAATACAGGGGGGGACACATAGAATACAGGGGGGACACATAGAATACAGGGGGGACACATAGAATACAGGGGGGACACATAGAATACAGGGGGGGTACATAGAATACAGGGGGGACACATAGAATACAGGGGGACACATAGAATACAGGGGGGGACACATAGAATACAGGGGGGACACAAAAATACAGGGGACACATAGAATATAGGGGGGACACATAGAATACAGGGGGTGGGGCACATAGAATACGGGGGGGACACAGAATACAGGGGGGACACATAGAATACGGGGGGGACACATTGAATACAGGGGGGACACATAGAATACAGGGGGGACACATAGAATACGGGGGGAAACATAGAATACAGGGGGGGGGGACACATAGAATACAGGGGGGGACATAGAATACAGGGGGGACACATAGAATACAGGAGGACACATAGAATACGGGGGGGACACATAGAATACAGGGGGGACACATAAAATACAGGGGGACACATAGAATACAGGGGGGACACATAGAATATAGGGGGGACACATAGAATACAGGGGGGGGGGCACATAGAATACGGGGGAGACACAGAATACGGGGGACACATAGAATACAGGGGGGGACACACATAGAATACGGGGAGGGACACATTGAATACAGGGGGACACATAGAATACAGGAGGGACACATAGAATACAGGGGGGGACACATAGAATACAGGGGGGAAACATAGAATACAGGGGGGGGGACACATAGAATACAGGGGGACACATAGAATACAGGGGGACACATAGAATACAGGGGGGACACATAGAATACAGGGGGGGACACATAGAATACAGGGGGGCACATAAAATACAGGGGGGACACATAGAATACAGGGGGGACACATAGAATACAGGGGGGACACATAGAATACAGGGGGGGACACATAGAATACAGGGGGGGACACATAGAATACAGGGGGGACACATAGAATACAGGGGGGACACATAGAATACAGGGGGGACACATAGAATACAGGGGGACACATAGAATACAGGGGGGACACATAGAATATAGGGGGGACACATAGAATACAGGGGGGACACATAGAATACAGGGGGGACACATAGAATACAGGGGGGACACACAGAATACAGGGGGGACACATAGAATACAGAGGGGACACATAGAATACAGAGGGGACACATAGAATACAGGGGGGACACATAGAATACAGGGGGGACACATAGAATACAGAGGGGACACATAGAATACAGGGGGGGACACATAGAATACAGGGGGGACACACAGAATACAGGGGGGACACATAGAATACAGGGGGGGACACATAGAATACAGGGGGGGACACATAGAATACAGGGGGGACACATAGAATACAGGGGGGAACACATAGAATACAGGGGGGACACATAGAATACAGGGGGACACATAGAATACAGGGGGGAACACACATAGAACGGGGGGGGACACATAGAATACAGGGGGGACACATAGAATACAGGGGGGACACACAGAATACAGGGGGGACACATAGAATACAGGGGGGACACATAGAATACAGGGGGGGGACACATAGAATACAGGGGGGGACACATAGAATACAGGGGGGACACATAGAATACAGGGGGGACACATAGAATACAGGGGGGACACATAGAATACAGGGGGGGACACATAGAATACAGGGGGACACAGAATACAGGGGGGACACATAGAATACAGGGGGGGGACACATAGAATACAGGGGGGGACACATAGAATACAGGGGGGGACACATAGAATACAGGGGGGACACAAGAATACAGGGGGGACACATAGAATACAGGGGGGACACAGAATACAGGGGGGACACATAGAATACAGGGGGGACACATAGAATACAGGGGGGGACACATAGAATACAGGGGGGACACAAGAATACAGGGGACACACAGAATACAGGGGGACACATAGAATACAGGGGGGGACACATAGAATACAGGGGGGACACATAGAATACAGGGGGGACACATAGAATACGGGGGGACACATAGAATACAGGGGGACACACAGAATACAGCACAAGGGGGACACATAGAAACAGGGGGGACACACAGAATACAGGGGGGGGACACACAGAATACAGGGGGGACACATAGAATACAGGGGGGACACATAGAATACAGAACATTGGGGGGACACATAGAATACAGGGGGGACACATAGAATACAGGGGGACACATAGAATACAGGGGGGGACACATAGAATACAGGGGGGACACATAGAATACAGGGGGGACACATAGAATACAGGGGGGACACATAGAATACAGGGGGGACACATAGAATACAGGGGGGACACATAGAATACAGGGGGGACTAGGGGGGGCACATAGAATACAGGGGGGACACATAGAATACAGGGGGGACACATAGAATACAGGGGGGACACATAGAATACAGGGGGGACACATAGAATACAGGGGGGACACATAGAATACAGGGGGGACACATAGAATACAGGGGGGAAATAGGGGGGACACATAGAATACAGGGGGGACACATAGAATCACAGGGGGACACATAGAATACAGGGGGGACACATAGAATACAGGGGGGGACACATAGAATACAGGGGGGGGACACATAGAATACAGGGGGGACACATAGAATACAGGGGGACACATAGAATACAGGGGGACACATAGAATACAGGGGGGACACATAGAATACAGGGGGGACACATAGAATACATGGGGGGGCACATAGAATACAGGGGGGACACATAGAATACAGGGGGACACATAGAATACAGGGGGAACATAGAATACAGGGGGGACACATAAAATACAGGGGGACACATAGAATACAGGGGGGACACATAGAATACAGGGGGGCACAAGAATAAGGGGGGCACATAGAATACAGGGGACACATAGAATACAGGGGACACATAGAATACAGGGGACACACAGAATACAGGGGGACACATAGAATACGGGGGGACACAAGAATACAGGGGGACACATAGAATACAGGGGGGACACATAGAATACAGGGGGGACACATAGAATACAGGGGGGACACATAGAATACAGGGGGGACACATAGAATACAGGGGGACACATAGAATACAGGGGGGACACATAGAATACAGGGGGACACATAGAATACAGGGGGGGACACATAGAATACAGGGGGGCACATAAAATACAGGGGGACACATAGAATACAGGGGGGACACATAGAATACAGGGGGACACATAGAATACAGGGGGGACACATAGAATACAGGGGGGGCACATAAAATACAGGGGGACACATAGAATACAGGGGGACACATAGAATACAGGGGACACATAGAATACAGGGGGGACACATAGAATACAGGGGGACACATAGAGTACAGGGGGGACACATAGAATACAGGGGGGGCACATAGAATGCAGGGGGACACATAGAATACAGGGGGGACACATAGAATACAGGGGGACACATAGAATACAGGGAGGACACATAGAATACAGGGGGACACATAGAATACAGGGGACACATAGAATACAGGGGGACACATAGAATACAATGGGGACACAAGAATACAGGGGACACATAGAATACAGGGGGACACATAGAATACAGGGGGACACATAGAATACAGGGGGACACATAGAATACAGGGGGGACACATAGAATACAGGGGGGACACATAGAATACAGGGGGGACACATAGAATACAGGGGGACACATAGAATACAGGGGGACACATAGAATACAGGGGGGAACATAGAAAAGGGGGACACATAGAATACAGGGGGGACACATAGAATACAGGGGGACACATAGAATACAGGGGGACACATAGAATACAGGGGGACACATAGAATACAGGGAACAACAGGGGACACATAGAATACAGGGGGACACATAAAATACAGGGGGACACATAGAATACAGGGGGGACACATAGAATACAGGGGGACACATAGAATACAGGGGGACACATAGAATACAGGGGGGACACATAGAATACAGGGGGGACACATAGAATACAGGGGGACACATAGAATACAGGGGGACACATAGAATACAGGGGGGACACATAGAATACAGGGGGGGACACATAGAATACAGGGGGGGGCACATAGAATACGGGGGGGACACATAGAATACAGGGGACACATAGAATACAGGGGGGAACACATAGAATACAGGGGACACATAGAATACAGGGGGGGACACATAGAATACAGGGGGACACATAAAATACAGGGGGACACATAGAATACAGGGGGGACACATAGAATACAGGGGGGACACATAGAATACAGGGGGGACACATAGAATACAGGGGGGGACACATAGAATACAGGGGGGACACATAGAATACAGGGGGACACATAGAATACAGGGGGGACACATAGAATACAGGGGGGAAACATAGAATACAGGGGGGACACATAGAATACAGGGGGACACATAGAATACAGGGGGACACATAGAATACAGGGGGACACATAGAATACAGGGGGGCACATAGAATACAGGGGGGACACATAGAATACAGGGGGACACATAGAATACAGGGGGGACACATAGAATACAGGGGGACACATAGAATACATGGGGGGACACATAGAATACAGGGGGGGCACATAGAATACAGGGGGGACACATAGAATACAGGGGGAAATAATAGGGGGACACATAGAATACAGGGGGGACACATAGAATACAGGGGGGACACATAGAATACATGGGGGGCACATAGAATACAGGGGGGGGCACATAGAATACAGGGGGGACACATAGAATACAGGGGGGACACATAGAATACAGGGGGACACATAGAATACAGGGGGGACACATAGAATACAGGGGGGACACATAGAATACAGGGGGGACACATAGAATACAGGGGGACACATAGAATACAGGGGGGACACATAGAATACAGGGGGGACACATAGAATACAGGGGGGACACATAGAATACAGGGGGGCACATAGAATACAGGGGGGGACACATAGAATACAGGGGGGACACATAGAATACAGGGGGACACATAGAATACATGGGGGCACATAGAATACAGGGGGGGGCACATAGAATACAGGGGGAGGACACATAGAATACAGGGGGGACACATAGAATACAGGAGGACACATAGAATACAGGGGGGACACATAGAATACAGGGGGGACACATAGAATACAAGGGGGACACATAAAATACAGGGGACACATAGAATACAGGGGGACACATAGAATATAGGGGACACATAAAGGGGCACAAAATACGGGGGACACAGAATACAGGGAAAAAAGGGGACACAAGAATACAGGGGGACACATAGAATACAGGGGGACACATAGAATACGGGGGGGGACACAAGAATACAGGGGACACATAAAACAACACAAAAGGGGGACACATAGAATACAGGGGGGAAACATAGAATACAGGGGGGGGAACATAGAATACAGGGGGACACATAGAATACAGGGGGGACACATAGAATACAGGGGGACACATAGAATACAGGGGGGACACATAGAATACAGGGGGACACATAGAATACGGGGGGACACATAGAATACAGGGGGGACACATAAAATATAGGGGGACACATAGAATACAGGGGGGACACATAGAATACAGGGGGACACATAGAATACAGGGGGGCACATAGAATACGGGGAACACAGAATACAGGGGACACATAGAATACAGGGGGGACACATAGAATACAGGGGGGGGACACATAGAATACAGGGGGACACATAGAATACAGGAGGGACACATAGAATACAGGGGGGAAACATAGAATACAGGGGGGAAACATAGAATACAGGGGGGACACATAGAATACAGGGGACACATAAATAAGGGGGACACATAGAATACAGGGGGGACACATAGAATACAGGGGGGACACATAGAATACAGGGGGACACATAGAATACAGGGGGGACACATAAAATACAGGGGGACACATAGAATACAGGGGGACACATAGAATACAGGGGGACACATAGAATACAGGGGGACACATAGAATACAGGGGGACACATAGAATACATGGGGGCACATAAAATACAGGGGGACACATAGAATACAGGAGGACACATAGAATACAGGGGGACACATAGAATACAGGGGGACACATAAATAGGGGGGACACATAGAATACAGGGGGGACACATAGAATACAGGGGGGACACACAGAATACAGGAGGACACATAGAATACAGGGGGGACACATAGAATACAGAGGGGACACATAGAATACAGGGGGGACACATAGAATACAGAGGGGACACATAGAATACAGGGGGGACACAGAATACAGGAGGGGACACACAGAATACAGAGGGGACACATAGAATACAGGGGGACACACATAGAATACAGGGAAAAAAAGGGGGGACACATAGAATACAGGGGGACACACATAGAATACAGGGGGGACACATAGAATAGGGGGAACACATAGAATACAGGGGACACATAGAATACAGGGGGACACACATAGAAACGGGGGGACACATAGAATACAGGGGGGACACATAGAATACAGGGGGACACATAAAAACGGGGACACATAGAAAAGGGGGACACATAGAATACAGGAACATAAATACAGGGGGGGACACATAGAATACAGGGGGGACACATAGAATACAGGGGGGACACATAGAATACAGGGGGACACAAGAATACAGGGGGACACAGAATACAGGGGGGACACATAGAATACAGGGGGACACATAGAATACAGGGGGGACACATAGAATACAGGGGGGACACATAGAATACAGGGGGACACATAGAATACAGGGGACACATAGAATACAGGGGACATATAGCATATAGGGGGACACACAGAATACAGGGGGGGGACACACAGAATACAGGGGACACATAGAATATAGGGGGGACACATAGAATACAGGGGGGACACATAGAATACAGGGGGACACATAGAATACAGGGGGGACACATAGAATACAGGGGGACACATAGAATACAGGGGGGACACATAGAATACAGGGGGGACACATAGAATACAGGGGGGACACATAGAATACAGGGGACACATAGAATACAGGGGGACACATAGAATACAGGGGGACACATAGAATACAGGGGGACACAGAATACGGGGGGACACAAGAATACAGGGGGACACATAGAATACAGGGGGGACACATAAAATACAGGGGGACACATAGAATACAGGGGGGAAACATAGAATACAGGGGGGAAACATAGAATACAGACACATAGAATACAGGGGGACACATAGAATACAGGGGGACACATAGAATACAGGGGGGACACATAGAATACAGGGGGGACACATAGAATACAGGGGGGCACATAAAATACAGGGGGACACATAGAATACAGGGGGACACATAGAATACAGGGGGACACATAGAATACAGGGGGGACACATAGAATACATGGGGGACACATAGAATACATGGGGGCACATAAAATACAGGGGGGACACATAGAATACAGGAGGACACATAGAATACAGGGGGGGACACATAGAATACAGGGGGACACATAAAATACAGGGGGACACATAGAATACAGGGGGGACACATAGAATACAGGGGGGACACATAGAATACAGGGGGGGGACACATAGAATACAGGAGACACAAATACAGGGGACACATAGAATACAGGGGGACACACAGAATACAGGGGGACACATAGAATACAGGGGGGACACATAGAATACAGGGGGACACATAGAATACAGGGGGACACATAGAATACAGGGGGACACATAGAATACAGGGGACACATAAATACAGGGGGGACACAAATACAGGGACACAAGAATACAGGGGGACACACAGAATCAGGGGGGACACATAGAATACAGGGGGACACATAGAATACAGGGGGACACATAGAATACAGGGGGGACACATAGAATACAGGAGGGGACACATAGAATACAGGGGGGGCACATAAAATACAGGGGGACACATAGAATACAGGGGGGGACACATAGAATACAGGGGGGGACACATAGAATACAGGGGGGACACATAGAATACAGGGGGGACACAGAATACATGGGGGGCACATAAAATACAGGGGGGACACATAGAATACAGGAGGACACATAGAATAGGGGGGACACATAGAATACAGGGGGGACACATAGAATATAGGGGGGACACATAGAATACAGGGGAGGACACATAGAATACAGTGGGGGACACACAGAATACAGGAGGACAAATAGAATACAGGGGGGACACATAGAATACAAGGGGACACATAAATACAGAGGGGACACATAGAATACAGAGGGGACACATAGAATACAGGGGGGACACACAGAATACAGGGGGGACACACAGAATACAGAGGGGACACACAGAATACAGGGGGACACACATAGAATACAGGGGGGGACACATAGAATACAGGGGGACACACATAGAATACAGGGGGGACACATAGAATAAGGGGGAACACATAGAATACAACACAAAAGGGGGGACACAAGAATACAGGGGGACACACATAGAATACAGGGGGGGACACATAGAATACAGGGGGGGACACATAGAATACAGGGGGGACACATAGAATACAGGGGGGGACACATAGAATACAGGGGGACACACAGAATACAGGGGGGGACACATAGAATACAGGGGGGGACACATAGAAAACAGGGGGGACACATAGAATACAGGGGGGACACATAGAATACAGGGGAGACACATAGAATACAGGGGGGACACATAGAATACAGGGGGGGACACATAGAATACAGGGGGACACAGAATACAGCAGGGACACATAGAATACAGGAGAGGGAGACATAGAATACAGGGGGACACACATAGAATACAGGGGGACACACATAGAATACAGGGGGGGACACATAGAATACAGGGGGACACAGAATACAGGGGGACACAGAATACAGGGTGGGTACACATAGAATACAGGGGGGACACATAAAATACAGGGGGGGACACATAGAATACAGGGGGACACATAGAATACAGGGGGGATACATAGAATACAGGGGGGACACATAGAATACAGGGGGGACACATAGAATACAGGGGACACACAGAATACAAGTGCTATATAGCATATAGGGGGAGACACACAGAATACAGGGGGGGACACACAGAATACAGGTGCTATATAGCATATAGGGGGGACACATAGAATACAGGGGGGGACACATAGAATACAGGAGGGACACATAGAATACAGGGGGGACACACATAGAATACAGGGAGGGACACATAGAATACAGGGGGGACACATAGAATACAGGGGACACAGAATACAAGTGCTATATAGCATATAGGGGGGGACACGTACAACTGGGGGAATTAGAATACAGGAGGGACACATAGAATACAGGGAGGACACATAGAATACAGGGGGGGGGGGACACATAGAATACAGGGGGACACATAGAATACAGGGGACACATAGAATACGGGGGGGACACATAGAATACAGGGGAGTCACATAGAATACAGGGGGAGACACACAGACTACAGGTGCTATATAGCATATAGGGTGGGACACGTAGTATACTGGGGGACACATAGAATACAGGGGGGAGACACACAGAATACAGGTGCTATATAGCATATAGGGGGACACGTAGTATACTGGGGGACACATAGAATACAGGGGGAAGACACACAGAATACAGGTGCTATATAGCATATAGGGGGGGACACGCAGAATACAGGGGGGACACACAGAATACAGGGGGAGACACACAGAATACAGGTGCTATATAGCATA